>JAHNEJ010000149.1:0-82043 GCA_022559845.1 Amorphophallus konjac | reverse complement strand
TGCTGAAAACCACGACGGCGTTGACCATACCCCTCGTAGGCATTGTCGGACCCATAGTCCTCGAGACCAAGGTCACGGTGCGGTAGTTGGGGAGCCCGAGGAGGGGCGGGTGGAGGAACCAGTGGTGGCTGGTTTTGGGCCGCGGGAGCGGCCTGGACTTGGGCCATGGGAGCGGGTTGGACTTGGGCCCCCGTGGGAGGAGGTGCGGGTGGACCTTGGGCTGCCCCAAGAGGGTCCCCGTGTGACATCCTATCTAACCGCCCAACGAGGTCTTGGACCGACCTATCGGAGTTCTCCATGCGTCCCTCCATGGCCCTAAGGCGACCATCCATATTCTCGGAGAAGGTCCGAAAGTTAGCATCGGATTGGTCCAACCTAGCCATAATGGCCATCATCGCCTCTTGTAGGGAGTGGAAGTCTCCCGAGGTATCCCGTGGGTTGGCCATAGGTGGGGGTGGGGGTGAGTACTGAGTACCCCGACGAGTGGGCATGCAAACACACCGACTAGAAGACACCGACTAAAGCAAAACACACTAATGCAAAATGATGCACCTGGACTTAACCAAAACTCGGTACGCGGCGGAGACAATCGACCCGAAGGTCACTCGCACAAGTGTGCGGCCTTCCCGATAGGCGTAACCTAACGGTCGGACAACACCTTTTTATATACCGAGTAAAGGGATGTATGCGACCCAAAACGACTCTTTTTGTTGTTTTGAAAATATGATGATCCTAGACTCGACTTAAACCGACTAATGACTAGACGTAAATGACACTCTTTTTTTTTTTTCTTTTTGACACCCTAGACTCAACTCGCTCTGATACCAAATTGATGCGGGACGAAACACGGACACGGCAAGCTCGCGATCGTCCCTTGATGAGGGAAGCGTCGGATGTGCGCGGTTGAGAAACCGGCAATGAGCTAGGGTGGTCGGCTCTCTTTTGCGCCCGGATCGGGTCACGGGACGGCTTCGCTCTCTCTCGCAGCAGTGATATTATAAATTGAAGGCGAGCTAGGTATCCCTACACATGCTCTCTAGCAGCGGCATATAAAGCATATAAAGAATTAAGCTAATGCCAAGTGTAAGGGTGAAGGCGATACCTCCACGCTCTCGGCGTGGCGAAGATGGCACCCGGCCGAAGCTCGTACTCCCGGGAACTTAGTACATTATGTTTACAGCAGTACAAATAAGCCCACTCCACGCAGGGAGGTAAAGGGCGACACAAGTGGGCCCGGGAGGACCAAGTTCGGGTTGACGGGCGGTTTCGGGCAATGCTTCGGCTTCACGCGTACTCGTGCTAGTGGGGGCCCACGTATTGACCGGAGGGGTCGTGTGGGGCCTGAGGACTCCTCTGTTGTGGAGACACCTGGAAAGTGTTCCCCTGGGATGGCGAGCTGCTGGAATGACCGCCGGACGCCGGGCGGCCCTCGGACGACGCTCGCCGGGAACTCGGCCACGAATCTGAAAATTCTGTTTGCAGGCGTGCGACTTGGAGAAAACTGCTACTGCGATCAGCCCCGTCGTCGGAATGCGACGAGGTTGGCGCCGTTGGAAAGCTGACTCAGAATACCTCGACGTAGGAGTCTTCAAAAAAAATAATCAGATCTGTATTTCTGATCATGCATTTTACAAGCTTGCTGGAATCTGGCTAGAACTGCAGGGGCAGGTTCTGACTTCTCTGAAGATCGACATTGACCGGGGAGAAGACCTCCGAATCTTGAAATAATTTCTTCAGCAAAGTTGAAGGTCTCTGAGAGAGGAATCCGGGAATATTTTTGGTTTTCTGATTGGAGATGAAATGGATTTTCTGGGATTTCTTTACTAGACCTGGGTCGGATCTGGGAAACTGTGGGCAGACTATTCTTGGGAACTTGGACGAAATTTGAAAAATACTTGGAGGGTGAACCAAAAATTAATAAAATTCCTGGTGGTAGAGGGATGTGGACAGAGATCCCAGAAAATTTGGGCGACCCAACAGAAATCAAAAAGTGGTTCGAATGGGGTAAACTCAGAGCTTATGAACAGTAAACAGAACCAGGACAGATCTGGAACTTGGACTTGGACGAAAATCAAAAAATAACTAAAGGACGAATTTTGACGTGATTTTTTTTGTGGGGATAAGGGTTCTAGAGGGGAACCAACCCTGAAATTTTGAGCTTCAGAAGACGAAGGGAGTGATAGCAGGAATTCGGAGAAGAATGGTCTGTCCTGAGTGGACAGAACACCGAAACCGTTGGCGACGACGCGTCGGCGGCGAGACGATGGCGGCGGCGATCACCGGAGTTGCTTCAGATGCTGGAGGGGATCAAGGGGGAAGGGATTACACTCTAGAAAGGGGGCTGGAGGTGGAGGAACCAGGGAGAGAGAGGGGAGGGGCACAAATCTCACTTGGGGGCAAATGCCTATTTTCTCTTCATTAATTCCTTCAATATGAAAAATACAACCTTATATAGGATGCCAACCAAACTCAACCTCAACCCTTGGATCTAGGGGTTTGGATTGAAGGGCTGGGATACAATGTGAATCACACATTTAATACATTAGTTTAATCTAATTTGACCATGCTTATTCAACCTTGGACTAAAGCTATTCAAACACCACCTAATACACACCAACCAAGCCACCAAGCCTAATAAGGCCAAAGAACCTTGCGCCCCCTTCCATGGGCCAAAGCCATTCATGGGCCAAGAGCCTCCCATTAGATCATGCTAGACTTGGGCCTTCCAAGTCTTGGTGGTCCATGAGAGGGAGTGGCCCAATTGGGCCATAAATGACTAATATGGTCCATAAGGGTAGCATTTGGTCCAATATGAACTAGGCTTTCTAATGGACTCTACTAATGGCAATCTAACCTTGGACTTGACATAACAAATGGCCCATTGGCTTGATATAAGCCTTACAAGGAGCCCAAAAGAAAGAAATTACACAATTACAATCTTATACAAGCCATAACACACAAATACACTTCACCCGTGTATGGAAATCGCCTTTGATGCCCCATCACCATGTGCATTGAAACGGCGCGCAAGGGCCTTGGGGCGCGCCGGTTTAGGGCGCCCCGGAAAGGCGCAAGAGAAATTTTGTTGGGAATGAGTGTGGCCTTATTCCGGCGCGGGGGGGTACCGCGCCGGGTTAGGGCGCGCCGGGAAGTACCGCGCCGTTTTAATATTAATTTTGAACATTTTGAGTTTGTTAAGCCCATGCAGGGGATCTTGAGGCCATTGAGGCCAGTTCTTTATTAAGTTGAAGTTCTGAGCCCTCTGAAAATGAAGACTAAACCAGTGCGAGGTTCATACTCGAGTACTGAGTTGATTAAATTCAGAATGATCACTTTATTAACCTAATTTAGTTGGAATCTGTCTAAAATTTGACAGCATCTCCCCTGAACAAGAAGAGTTGCAGGGGAGAATCGGGGTCATACTCACTGGTGGAGCAAGCCCCTAAATCACCGGTCTGCACGAAGGGGGCCAGCATACCCTACTGGATAGGATACCCCGAGGACAAGCCTGCTAGGGGCACCAAAGCTCCTTAAGGGAAGAGACAGAGGGACGAAGTCACTGATGATGGGAACGATAGCCCGAGGGCTAGCCTGCGAGGGGTGAAGGACCCATAGTCGGTGATTCATCCCATGGAGGGACTGACCATTTGGAGAGTGGGACTCCGAGGGCTAGCCTACAAGGAGAACACCTCCCCTGGTCTCGATCGGGTCCTGATCTATCGGGGTTGAGTTCGTTGAACCTGGATCCCCCGTCATTATTAGCCATGGCTTCGAGAAAATGCCTACCACGGAGGGGTAGAGCCCTCAGTCGCCCAGCAATTGCAGGAAATAACAGGGGAATGTCCCACTCCCCGGGTGATCAAAGCGACGCGGAAACCTCGGAACGATGTAGATGACCATGAAGAACAAGTGATAAGGGCATAAGTTAGACATGCCCGCAACAGGGGCATATGCTCGAACAGCTAGAAAGCAATGTTCAGGGAGGTAAACCCTGTGTGGAGCGGGCAGAGACACGCGCAGAGGCACGGCTCCATCCGAGAAGAGAAAGGGGTGCAAAGACCCTTGAATCAAGCATAACAAAAAAAAAATGGATGAAAGAAAAGCCCCTGGGGAGGGGTGTTTCTATAGCCCACGACGAGTCGGGGCACGATGCAACCTTCGGAGAAACCAAGGTTAGAGTGATGCAGAGGAGAACTCAGACAGACACGTTAGCATAGCTAGAGAAAGAGAGGGGAGGATTGTTCATCCGATTCATTGATTTAAGCATTCACACGCACGCACATACATTGCCATTCAAAAAAAAAAGGGAAGGGTTTAACATTTACGTGGCGAGAGTACAGCCCCAGCACCATCACTTGATCGCCGTTCGACGACAACAGAGGCAGAAGATATTCACAGTGCGATAACGGAGAAAGAAAATCAGAAGAGATCGCGTAGAGGGGGGAGGAGAATCGACTCATTTCATTGTCGCTCCTCCCCCCCTCGCTTACATTCGATGGATAGGAGTTTCGAGGAAGAAAACTACGGAAAGCAAAAAAAAAAAAAATCATCGCCTGCGCCCACCTGTTCTTGAAACAGGGTATCACAGCCGAAGAAGATGGCCGGCGGTCGCTCCTCCTGAGAAAACTTCACTCTCTGTACCTCAAGAGAAAAAGGAAGCCCCTCTCCCCCCCTCTTCTTTTTTTTTCTTCTTCTGATTTTTTCTGACCTCCCTCTCTGGCCTCTCGAAAACGATCCGACCTCCTCTTTGTTGTCTCGAACCGCCATCTATATAGGGGGTGAGTTCGAATCTTCATTCGGCGTGAGATCAGCGCGCCGGTTTAACACTTCAATAACTAGCGCGCCGGGCTTGAGGGGCGCCGGTTTAACGGGCGCGCCGTATATGGGCGCGCCGTATTAACATTTCCCGCGCGTTGCAGGTTAGCCGATGAACCCGGGGATGATTCCGGGAGTCACCGTGGACATGTACCTTGCCGAAGCTTGCTGCAGCCTCGACGAGACATCTTATCGAAGCTCCCAAGTTGGCGTACGGCCATTTTCGAGGTTCCGAATAGCTTTATCTTGATCGTATGGGCTTTCTACTGACACGGCCTTCGGCTCTACGATCCATGCTGTTGGTCCGGCCTGGCTCATACCCAGAGCTCCCTAGGGGGTTGGATAGCACCAGAGATAGTTCTGCCCGAGCCGGGCGATCATTCGGCCACTAACAGGCCCATCCTGGCGGGAAGCCGTGCCCATGCCAGGCGATCGGGATCTTCCGCCGTCAGAGCTCTAGGTCTTCCGTTTCGGGAAGCCGGGGGAAACTCCTTCGTCTCCATGAGAGCCTTTTCATATGGTGGAGGACCACCGGATAGACCGTCGTCCTTGATCGGATAGCGGGTGAAGTGTATGCAGCATGACGCAGCCGATGCTGGTTCATTGGGCGGGCTTGGTCGCACCGCCGGTTGGTTGTGAGTTTATCTCGGCTCTCCTGAGGTGAAGTCCCCGTATCCGTACAGAGTGACCCGAGGCTCTGACAGCTTGAGAAGTCTTCAATACGTTGATCTGCATTGGCTTCCGTGCTTCGGTGGGCCGGGTCATTCATCTTTATTGGCTTGGTCGCCAATGATCATATTTTAGGTGCCAACAGCTTCTCAACACGGTACCAGATAGGTACTACCAGGTCATCGCCGGCATCGAGCAGTTCTGCGACCTCGACACCATGCCATTCGAGGAGGCAGTCGGGCGGCTAAAGGCTTACGAGGAGCGCGCACGCCTACGCACGCCCGGCGGCAACGGCGACGGCCAGCTTCTGCTCACTCAAGCCGAGTGGCAGGCGCGGCAGAACAAAGCCGGCAGGGACTCATCGTCGGGCAACAAGGGCAAGAACATTGCTCCTGCAGAACGCAGCAACCGCGGCCGGGGTGGGCGCGGTCGCAGCAGAGGCCGCGGCAGAGCCGCACACGGCGGATCGCCGCGTAAGGATGGCACAGGCGGCTCTGGTGGCGGTGGCCGCGACAAGAGTCACATTGAATGTTTTAAATGTCACAATATGGGCCATTATGCGTCGGAATGCAGGAGCAAACCGCGCAAAGAGGAGGCGAACCTCTCACGCACAGAGGAGGAGGAGCCGACGTTGCTGCTATCTGCGAGCGTGGAAATACGCAGCCTTGTTCTTCTGAATGAGGAGAAGGTGGAACCGCAGCTGCGAGATGGAAGCGGGGACATCACCAGCACCGATGTCTGGTACTTCGACAATGGTGCAAGCAACCATATGTCGGGCGAACGGAAGAAATTTCATGACCTGGACGAGTCCATCCAGGGGCATGTGAGATTCGGCGACGGCTCCACTGTGCAGATCAAAGGTAAGGGATCGGTGCTCTTTCAGTTCAGGAATGGGGAACAACGACTTCTCACAGAGGTATATTACATCCCAGCCTTGCACAATAATATCATTAGCTGTGGGCAGTTAGCCGAGAAGGGAAATAAGATTGTTATGCTAGGAAAATCTTTGTGGATGTATGATCCTAGTGGCAGATTGCTCATTAAAATTAGAAGCTCCTCCAATCGTCTTTACAAGGCCGAGATGGAGACCGGCGATCCGGTGTGTCTGCTTGCTAACATATCGGACAAGGCCTGGCTTTGGCACGCCCGGCTCGGGCATGTCAACTTCCATTCCTTGAAGACGCTGGCAGAGAAGGAGATAGCTATGGGTGTGCCGCTCATCAAGCACCCTAACAAGCTGTGCCAAGGGTGTTTAATTGCAAAGCATGCAAGACAACCGTTCCCAGAGGCAGCCAGTTATCAAGCAGAGGAGCCACTCGAATTGCTGCACGCCGACCTCTGTGGACCGATCACTCCCTCGACTCTCGCCGGCAACAACTACTTTATGTTGATCGTCGATGATTGCACCCGATGGATGTGGGTGTACGTGATCAAGACAAAGGATCAAGCCTACTCAGTGTTCAAGAAGTTCAAGCAACAGGTGGAGAACACTAGTGGACACCGAGTGAAGACATTGAGGACTGACCGGGGTGGCGAGTTCCTCTCCACTGAGTTCACTAAGCTGTGTGAAGAGGCAGGCATTGTGAGGCATCTGACCGCACCGTACACGCCACAGCAGAACGGTGTGGTGGAACGAAGAAATCGGACGGTGATGGCAATGGCGAGATCTCTCCTCAAGAGCATGCATGTTCCCGGCAAGTTCTGGGGGGAGGCCGTGAGGCACGCGGTACATTTGCTGAATCGCTTGCCGACGAAGGCGCTAGGAGAGCGCACACCATTCAAAGCATGGACTGGCAGGAAGCCGCACCTCGCTCATCTGAGGGTGTTCGGCTGCACTGCTCATGCGAAGGTGATGTTGCCGCACCAGAAGAAACTCGACGACCGAAGCCAGGCGATGGTGTACCTTGCCGTCGAGTACGGCTGCAAGGCGCACCGCCTCTACGATCCACGGCGCGGCAAACTCCATGTAAGTAGAGATGTGAAATTTGAAGAAAATCTGGAGTGGAGTTGGGATGCAGGTGCAAACACTGGTGATGCCTCAGACTTCATCGTGGGGGAGAGCCACTTCCCCGAGCCGAGTCAAGTGACGCTGGACCAGTCGCGGCTACCACAGTAGAAGGTCCGTCTGCCACGACAGGGACTTTGCCACCCGCGAAAGACGCTGCAGCAGCCCCAATGACTCCTGCAACAAATCCATTGGCGGGCGAGCCGGTTACGCCTGCCATGGCTACTCCGACATCGCTGTCAAGAAGCTGCAGCAGCACCGACGATGGAGCTGTTCGCTACAGGCACATCGACGACATCATGCGGGATGCAAAGAGAGTGGAGCTTCAGGAGGAAGAGCTCGAAGATGAGGCGCTGCTGGTTGAGATAGAGGAGCCATCATGCTATCGAGAAGCTGCCGGGGAAGCCGCTTGGGAAGAAGCAATGCAGAAGGAGATCGAGTCCATTGAGAAGAATGCAACTTGGACACTCACCGAGCTGCCCCCAGGACAAAAACCCATAGGTTTGAAATGGGTATAAGCTGAAGAAAAATTCAGATGGAGATGTGATCAAGCATAAGGCAAGGCTGGTTGCAAAGGGATATGTTCAGCGGCAAGGTGTTGATTTTGAGGAAGTTTTTGCTCCGGTGGCCAGACTTGACACGGTGCGTGTTATTCTTGCAATTGCGGCCAATCGTGGCTGGCAAATTCATCATCTTGATGTGAAGTTAGCATTCTTAAATGGGGAGCTCGAGGAGGAAGTGTACGTGGCTCAGCCGGAGGGCTTTGTTGTGAGGAACAAGGAGCATTGTGTATACAAGCTGAGCAAGGCGCTGTACGGGCTCCGGCAAGCTCCACGGGCGTGGAACACTCGGCTTGACAGAAGTCTGAAGCATCTCGGGTTCGCCAAGTGTACACAAGAGCAAGCTGTGTACACGAGAGGGGAAGGACAAGCAGGTATAATAGTTGGTGTTTATGTCGATGATCTAATTGTAACAGGAGAGAACTCGGAGGAGATTGCGGTGTTTAAGCAACAGTTGATGACCGAGTTCGAGATGAGTGACCTTGGGTTACTCACATTCTACCTCGGCATTGAGGTGGCGCAAGAAGAAAATCGGGTGACACTCAAACAATCGGCTTACGCCAAGAAGGTGTTGGCTCAGTTCGGCATGACTGAGTGCAATGCAACAAAACTCCCTATGGAGCAGAAGGCGCAGCTGCACAAGGATCCAGAAGGAGAATCGATAGATGCAACGGAGTACCGGCGCGTGATCGGTTGCTTGAGGTACTTACTCCACACAAGGCCAGACCTCTCCTATGCAGTCGGAGTGGCTAGCAGGTTTATGGAGAGGCCAACAATGATGCATCACAAGGCAGTGAAGCAAATTCTCAGGTATTTGAAGGGTACTGTCGATTATGGTCTGGTGTACAGCAGAGGAGGAGCAGAGGAGATCATCACTGGGTTTACAGACAGCGATTTAGCCGGTGACATGGATGACAGGAAGAGTACCGGAGGAATGGCATTCTATGTCAATGATAGCATTGTGTCATGGAACTCACAGAAGCAGAAGACGGTGGCATTGTCATCATGTGAGGCTGAGTTCATGGCAGCGGCGGCGGCGGCGTGCCAGGCGTTGTGGCTGAGAAGCTTGTTGGGAGAACTGACAAAGCAAGAATTTAAGTCGGTGAAGTTGTTTGTTGACAATAAGTCCGCTATTGCCTTGATGAAGAATCCCGTGTTTCATGGCCGCAGCAAGCATATTGACATGAGGTTTCATTTTATCCGAGAGTGTGTTGAAAGAGGACAGATTGTTGTTGAGTTCGTTTGCACGGGGGAGCAGCGAGCCGATGCGCTGACAAAGGCCTTGTCGGGCGTGAAACTTGCAACGATGAAGCACTTGCTTGGCGTTCGTGACCTTGGGCCACATCAGGATTAGGGGGAGTATGTTGGAGATAATCCTGATATGGCGGTGTTGGTCCGAGACTTGCGGAAGCAAGGGAAGGAACGGGTCTGCCGGGTTCACGAAGAAACCGGCATGCGTGTGTGCGTGGCTTGTAACGTGCAGTAGGCACGAACTATTTTATCTTGTTTTATCGTTCCTTAAAAGTAGCAGGTAGTTGATGTGTTTATGTAAGCCTCTACGCATTGTTTCAGTTTTTTTGTGTGTGAAATTTTTAGCCCGAAGACAGAGTCCTTCTGCTCCTGCGTTCTTTTCTTCTCTGCTCTGCGCTGTTATTTTTTCTCTCCACTTTGCCGGATCTGCTACAAATTGCAGAGCTTGGGATCCTGAGCCTGTTACCAACAGTTGAAAGTTATTTTTAACATAAAAATATAGACTAAAATTAATTATACTTATTGCAGAAGATTGTACTAGTTAAAATTTTAATTGATTTTATTGTTTTCTATCATTGTACAAAATATTATACATTCTAACAATTTGTGAAAAATAAAATAATAAAAATACCTAAACCATAATATGTGAAAGTTAAAGAGTGCTTTCACGTGGAAGCTATATATGCAATGTTATGAACCTGATTTGAGATGTCCTAATTATTAGATCCAAGATGAAAATTCAAAAATTAGAATGAATGAATGAATTATTAACATCTTATATAAAATAATTGAATGAAAGATAAAGGATCGGGTAACTGATTGAGATTTGATAGAATAATTGGCTGAAGACTACTAATAATTTTTGGTTTTGTATTGTAGGTTCTGGCAGTTAATTAAGGACAAAATCGATCAACTAATGAAGATTATTGTTTTCACAGCCTTATCTGATGCAGTCCAATTGATTAACTGACATCCAGGAACGCTATTCCCCAATTCCTCTTCCCCCCATTGCTCAAAGTTGTTGGGGTTTTAAGTTTAGAGGAAGGAGTTTTGTGTGAGGAACTTGTTGGTGCAACTCCTACGTACTCTAAAGTACTGTTGCTCATAAATGAGGTGTATGTACCATTCCTAGACGAAATAAAGGATCGTGAAATGTAGACGATCGATCTTTCTAAATTAAACCATTTACTTCAATTTTATTTCTTTCATTAAAAAATCTACTAACTTGCATGATGAATAGTAAAATAAGAGATGATGAGCTGCCAAAACTTCATATTGAAATACTTCCTTTTTTTTGTGAGAAGGATGACAGTCTAGCTCCAATGCTTATATATATATAACTAAAGGAATTAAGAGGAAACAACAGAGGAGACACTTTCAGATAAAAGACCAAGAGTACTGGCTGCCAAGGGAGTAGAGGAGAGCAGATTTTGCCAAAGAGTGAATTATTGAATTACATGATTTCAGCACAAGAATAGTATTAAAGTATATATTCTGAATTTAGAGGAGGTTCCTGCAAAAAATTCTTGGATGATACAAAAAGGGCCTTCAATATACAGAGGGGCTCTCTTTTGAAGAGCAACTTGATCATACATAATCTTTTGGGCATTACCATAATTGCTATTCGGCATCTAGCTAGCTAGAGGCTTTTGAGCAGAGCATAAACAAAACCAGGCTCATTACTAGCTAGTGGTCATAAAGACCGATCGAACTGACTGAGAAGCGGGATACCTTCTAAATATCTCGATCCCAATCCATAAGCCCTTGATATGAGGCTGGTAGTCCCGTCAAAATTTGACTTCAAAACTTAATGGTTCGATGAAGAATTTGAACTGGGTGAAGAGTAGTAGTCCCCCCAAGGAGGAATTGAGATCTTACGTTCCAGATTTGCCGACAGATTGATAAACATAAAGGTACATGGTGTTTGTCCATCTTGCTCGTGGAGAAGGGTGGGGATTCCTATTTAGTGAGCCTTTCTCAACTGGAATGGTAGTAAAGATGTGTTCTCACAATTGAATAACATAAGGATAATAGATTCATTCCCCCCTTAAGGCAAATCTAGCAAGGAGCATTGACTACGGATTTTTTTTAGCCATTGTTTCATTAATAGGTGTTGATAACCACCGATAATAAATATATGATAACAAAAATCACAAATACAATGTTAAGTACGCACCTTGTCTGCACAAAGCGGAAACAGAAGCGGAAGCAGAAGTACTCAAAGCCGAAGCCAAAGTCGAAGTAGAGTTAGGGACACACAACGAACTTTGGCGAAGATGACACACTCGAGTGGAGTCGGGAGTAGGCAACATGAGTCTACCCACTGGTCCACTCTCCAAATCTGCAGGACTATGGTGATGCTCCTTCGGAGCTGTTATCGAGTCTGTTGTCGGAATACAGAATTCCACGTCCTCTACATGTAGCGTGACTACGTGGTCGTCACGCTATCCTCATCGTCATCGTCGTCGTTTGACAAATGGAGAGAGAGGACCGGAGAGAGAAGGGGTAGAGAGAGAATGACGCGGCGGCGACGTGAAAAATGGATCGACGGCACTCCGACGGCACGGACGGGATGGATAACACTGCCTCGCGCAGTTCGGCCTCACACTGTACGGTCTCTCACCGGGCGACACTCAACTCTCACAAAATGAGAAAGAGGGAAGGAAACACACAAAGGGGCTTACGCTCCTTACGTGATTGCAAACTTTCAATCTATTCATATGAGAAACATAACACCCTAGCCCCCCTTTATATAGGGAGGGCCATGACAATCAAACCTTTAACTTCATCTGATTACTCTTATGTCCTAGCCTAATAAAACAAAACCTACCAACCAATATTTGACTTGGACCATAATAAAATAAAATACTTTGACCAAATAAAATATTATGGTGGTTAATAATACAAATACCACCATAGTAAAATACACACAATACATACACACATACGTACAGATATGTGCTTAGGACGTCAAGTCTTCAAATGACTCTCCGAGCAACAAGCTCGGTGCGGTCAGGGTGGTGCGGCGTCGGCTTCGAGTAGTGGGCCTGGTGTCCCCACCAACCCTCCCGGGGCGGCTGGAACTCGACTCCGTCGAGTAAGGGAGGACACTGCAGTGGTAGTGCTCCAGCAGGTCTGGATCGAGACGCTGGAGATCTTTCCAGCTGATCTAGGAATCATCAGAAGGTGAACGGTCCCGCCAGCGGATAAGGTAGCGCTGGTACACCCGGCTCCGTGTAGTTGTCACATGCTCATCCAGTATCCTCTTAATTTGCTCGCGCGGTGCTCTCGAGGCTGTGGGACGCATAGGGGTGGGCTCACTCGTAATGGGAGGAGAAGGCTCAAAAGGGTCACTAGGAATCGCTGTGGGTTCCTTATAGGCCACTAGGTCTGTTACATTAAAGGTCAAACTAATCCCATATTCGGAAGGTAAGTCCACAACATACGCATTGGAGCCAATCTTCCGCATAATTGGGAAGGGACCATCACCACAGGCTTACAACTTTTTAACGGCTCCCGAGGGGAGTCGTTCAGGTCGAACCCGTACCATAACCATGTCACCTTCTTGAAATTCATGGTGACGCCTATGCGAATCAGCCAAGCGTTTGTAAGTCTCATTACTGAGGTTGATTTGCTTGCTAATTGACTCATGCAGACTTTTGACATGTTGTGCAAATTCCTCAGCTGTCTTGGATGTTCTAGACTCGGGGGGAAGGGGAATGAGATCCACAGGTTTCCTAGGTTTGTATCCATGCACGACCTCAAATGGACTCATACCTATGAACCTATTGACAGAGCTATTGTATGCAAATTCAGCTCTGGGCAAAAGAAGATCCCAATTGCCAGAATGTTCCCCGACAAGACACCTCAGTAAATTTCCTAAACTTCTATTGACAACCTCTGTTTGTCCATCGATTTGTGGGTGATAGGCAGTGGAAAATTTTAGCTTAGTGCCAACTAGGTGTCAAAGTGTCTTCCAAAAGTAACTAGTGAACCGAACATCTCGATCAGACACAATGGTTTGGGGGAGACCATGCAGACGCACGACTTCATCAAAAAATAAGTGGGCTACTCTAGATGCATTAGATATTTTAGAACATGCAATGAAGTGGGCCATCTTAGAGAACCTATCAACTACTATGAAGATGGAGTCATGTTTGTGAGTAGTACGAGGTAATCAAAGGATGAAGTCCATGCTCACATCAACCCACGCTCTATTAGGAATGGGGAAAGGAGTGTAGAGACTTGTGTTCTGTTTGACCTATTTGGCCATTGTGCATGTCCTACACTGGGCTATAATTTTGGCCACATCTTTCTTTAGATCAGGCCAATAAAAGTGCTCCTCTACAGAATGGATGGTCTTGTTACGTCTAAAGTGACCAGCAAGACCTCCAGCATGCATTTCCCAAATCAGGAAGTCTCGAACAGAAGTCCTTGGGATACAGAGTTGCTGCCCTCGAAATAGAAAACAATCCTGGAGCAGATAGTCAGCAAAGGCTGTCGAGGATCCAACAGATAAGGCAGATTAGGCAGGGCCAAAGTCGGGACACTCTCCATAGAGTTCCTTCATGCGGTCAAATCCGGTGACCTCTACCCGAACTGTGGAAAGAAGGGAGACCCTTCGACTCAAGGCGTCGGCTACCTTATTCTCTTTTCCAGCCTTATGTTTTAGGACAAAGGTGAAAGACTGGAGGAATTCTACCCACCGACCATGCCTCGGGTTTAAGCCCTTCTGAGAGCTAAGGAATTTCAAAGCCTCGTGGTCCGAGTATAAGACAAACTCTTGTGGTAAGAGGTAATGTCTCCAGTGTTTGAGGGCTTGGACCACGGCATAGATATCCTTATCATAGGTGGAGTAACAAAGCTTTGCATCAGAAAGCTTCTCACTAAAATAAGTCACATGGTGGCTTTCCTGGCTAAGCACTCCTCCTATTCCTATGCCAGATGCATCACAAGTATTTCAAAGTCTTTGGAAAAGTCTGACAGGCGGAGGACAGGGGCTTTGGTCATAAGCTCCTTTATGGCAAGAAAGGCCTGGGAGGCGGCTTTAGTCCACTCAAAATTTCCTTTACAGATGCAATCCGTAATGGGTGACACAATGGTGCTAAATCCCTGAATGAAGCGTCTGTAGAAAGTGACTAGCCCATGGAAACTACGAACATCGTGGACGTTCTAGGGCTCAGGCTAGTCTACTAAGGCTCGGACCTTGGATTGGTCCACAGACACTCCTTGACTAGATACCATAAACCCGAGGAAAGTGACTCGATCTATCATGAATTCACATTTTTTGAGGTTGGCAAACATGATTTCTCTCCTCAAAGTCTCGCAGAATTCCCTCAAATGGTGGATGTGGTTCTGAGGGTTGTGACTATATATAGATGAGAATGTCGTCGAAGTAGACGACAACAAAGCGACCGATGAGAGGGCGCAGGACTTCGTCATAATCCTCATGAAGGTGCTGGGGGCATTGGATAGCCCAAATGGTATGACGAGCCACTCATACAGACCTTCTTTTATTTTGAAGGCTGTCTTCCACTCATCCCCTAGTCGGATTCGGACCTGGTGGTAGCCACTTTTCAAGTCAATATTTGAAAAGATGGTGGCTCCACTCATCATGTCAAGCATGTCATCAAGACAGGGAATAAGAAATCTATACTTGATAGTATTTTTGTTGATGGCGCGGCTGTCAAAACACATCCGCTAGGTGCCATATTTCTTAGGCGTGAGCAAGGCAGGAACAGCACATGAGCTCTTGCTCACCCTGAGGAAACCTTTTTGAATAAGGTCCTCAATAATTCTTTGGAGCTCAGCATGCTCCTTGGGGTTCAGTTGATAATGAGGAAGGTTGGGTAGGGTGGACTCAGGGACAAGGTCAATGGCGTGTTGTACATCACGCATGGGTGGGAGTCTAGAAGGCAAGTACTCGGGGAAGATGTCTTGGAAGTCTTGCAGGATGACCTGGACTTCAGGTGGGACTAAGACTTGGGACTCCTCGGGTGTGATAGTGACTACAACAGCCCAAACATGGGCACCCTTAGCAACCTCTCTGTTCAGCTCTCGGACACCTATGAAGTTAAGGCGCCTAACTAGGTCATGACCAACCTTAGGGGCCTTGAGAATGGGTGTGATAGGTGCAAGAGAAGGGGGAGTGAGAAGTTTCCCATCATTGGGAGTTCGGGGACTCCCCTGAACTTTGGGGGTTCCAGTGGGGGTGGAACTCTTTCCCGAGGTCACCTTTGGGGGTGCCGGGTACAGTTGTATCTTCTTCCCATTGTGTGAGAAGGAGCACTGGTTGGATCGGTCGAATGTAGTAAGGTCTACATCATAGATCCATGGTCGTCCTAGAATAATACTTCTGACCTTCATGGGCATTACATCGCATAATATCTGTCCTTGGTAGGACTAGAATTGGATGGGAATGACACATGTAGTGGTGACTGGGATAGACGTGTCGTCAACCCAAGCCACATTGTATGGCCTAGGATGAGGGTGTGTAGATAGACCTAGGCGGGAGACAAAGTCTGAAGAGACTGCATTGATACAGCTCCCGTTGTCAAAGATCACCTTACAGGGTTGGGATTTCACCATGATGTATGTTTGGAAGATGGAGGTTCGACGCCAATCATCCTCCTGGGGGTGTGTTAAGATGCAACGAACGACACCCGGTCTTCCCTGGTTAGAGCTCTCGGTAATATCTCCCACTTGCATGTACTGGACATGCGTTCCATCATACCCTGCATCCATTTCCTCAAACTGGGTGATGAGGTCAGGATCGACCTCATATCTCTCAATGGCTTCTCCTTCTTTAGGTGGAAGCTCCACAGGCTGGGGGTCGGTGATGACTAAGTGGTGCGGACACCAGGGCGATCACGTGACACGTCGACGAACCGACGGTGCCATACGCGGAGCGCCAAGTGGACTACATTGGCTTATCTTCAAAATGGGGATAATTTGGCTTGAATTTGGACCTTTTTTGGCATTGAATTGGGCTTGTAATGGTTATTGTATGTGTAATTTGCTAAAGGGCTGGTTGTAAGGCTCTTAATGGGCCAATTTGTTAAAGCCCTTAAAGCATTCCATAAGAAGGAATGGCCTTGGTCCATTTCTAATGGATCCATAAGTCATATGGGCTTCCTTCCACATGGGCTATCTAGATTGGATAATCTAGAGTGGGCTCTCTTCATTCATGGGCCTTCAAGGATGGAATGGCCTTAAGCCATCTAGGTTGGAATGGACTTGGTTAAGCCATGGACCAAAGTGGCCCATTGAAGGCCCAATGAAGGGGGCGCCCTCTTTTTTGTTGGTATTAGGCTAGCTAGTTTGATTTTCTTCTTCAATTACCACATGGAGCATTCAAATGGCTGCTGGTCAAGTTCCACATGGCTGCCACCTACCATCTTTACCTTGAAATTCAAAGGTAGGTGAGCTACCATGTCCCCTTGTCCCCCTTTCCCTTTCACCAAGGGTCTTAATCCATGCGCACCCCTCCCCCTACTTGCATCTTGCACAAGTCCCCTACCCCCTACCCCTTGCATTTCCCTATATAAGGGCATGCATAGTGTTTATGCTTAATAGAATGAAGTTTTGTTGAAAGAAAAGTTCATTAGAGAGTGATTCTCTTTGTGTGTTCTTGGGTGTGACTCCCATTGAGCTGTCTTGGGACTGGACAGAACTGGGTCGTAAGACTCGACCCCGTATCTCCCTCTTCCTCTTATCTTCTTCTTCCACAAACATTATCCGTGATACCTCTGCAAGTAGCAAACTTTCAGCTTTAGTTTCGCATCGATCGGAGTTCGTGAGCAACAATGGCGATTTTTCTCGTGGAGGCACGCAGATCAGTTCCTGAATGCTTCCCAGAATTGAAGTTATCTGTGTTTTAATTCCTGGAGCCCAACCCTGACGCCATCTGAAGTTGGTTCCTGAAGAGCAATCATAGTATTTCAAGTCCTCTTTATGTTGCCACTAGTTTCGCCTTGATCCGTGACCGGTGCTGATCGTGACGGAAGTTCTTGTGGGATCGCACGGGCTAGTCTGAGCAGGCCCGGTTGAGAACTAGAATCAACTTTCAGAGCCTGCCCCGCTTCATCCGGCCAAGATCCGTGTGAGGGATCTTCACAGTATTTCTTCCTCTGGACGTCGCCTACCCTCTCCTACAAGGAACGCCCCGATCCGACATCGGCAACCATTTTTCCAACATTTTACCGTGTTTCTGTACAGTTCTGTGAGCACAAAACCAGAACCTCAAAAGATTCATCACTGCGCCCAGATCTAAAGGCATCTGTTCGCGATCTTCGGAGTGAAGATAGTACATCCAGTCATCGACATTCTCCAACAAACGGCGCTCCGATCGGGCATCGGATCTAGCCGTACCAGCCTCCGCAAGCTTGCTGCGCAGGGTGACCAGCGCGGGCAGAACCGGGTCGGCTTTCTGTCGGCGTACCCGAGCGGCTCCGGCACGCGTTCCTCGCCTCCTGCGAGTGTGGCTTGTCAACCCGGGTTCCAGCAACCCCAAAGTTATCGATTGTAGCCCGATACCTCCCTGTGTGGAGTGGGCCAAGCTTCTGAAATTGTAAAGTTAATCTTGTGTGTATTGGGGTTGTTCGGAAATCGGCCGAGAATTCTTCCCCACGACTAGTCGTGGAGGTACGTGCTCGTTCCGATCCTTACATTTGCTGTTTAGTATGCTTTCTATATTGCTGTGTTTGTGAGAATAGGGCCGATAGCTAGTTTCAAATTCACCGCGTTTGTGAGTTGTGAGCACCCGTTCCATAGCTGCAATTGAGCATCGAGCGCGAATTAGCACCCTAGACGACGGTGGTTTCTTAATCGCCGCGATCCCCACGTTTCCCTCGCAAGGGACGATCGTCGGGCTCAAGAGAGTCGCTGTTGAGAGACGTCTCCACCCGGAGAATACCACGGTGGTCAGCCGCCCGGCTTGCCTTAGTATGCTAGTGCTGGCCGCACTTCGAGTCCGTCGTAGGTCTTAGCCCGGTCGTCATCCGTCCCGCATCACTAAGACTCATGTGGGGTAATTGGTGGCAACATGTCCTAGGTTATGGCACCTAAAACAGCGAATTCCCGAGACATGGACTGTTGGGAGGTGCTAGGGACGACTCCCTTTCCCTTGTCATCCCTCCTATCAGTTGGAGGAGTGTACTCCAGCCTGGGCACAGCAGCGGGTGCAGGTAAAGGGTTCTTTGGGAAAGGAACAGTAGGGGCAACGGCCCGAAGTGGGGTAGCAGTAGGGACATAGGAGGTGGAGGGGCCAGGTCTTTCATAGTTGCGGACCGCGGGGTTTTGGGATTCCGGTTGGCAGTAGGTGGGAACCCGAGGTGGGACTACCCTTTGAAATCGCTCAACATCTCAAGCAACCTGATAGGCATGCTCGAGAGTGTTAACCTCTCGTAGGAACAGCTCCCGCTGTATGCTCTCGTGTAGGCCAGCCTTAAACCGTGAGAGGGTGACGGAGGCATCCTCCATGACTCGACTTCGAAGGAAGAAGTCATCAAATTTGGCGATGTACTCGTCCATAGACTTTCTATCTTGGGTGAGTTTCTGCCATTGGTCTAAAAGACGTTGATGGTAGGAGGGTGGCAGATACTTCTCCCTCAGTTTCTCCTTCATTTCTTCCCACGTGCTTATGGGTTCCTCTCGTCTCCTTGCTAGGAGATTTTCGATGTTGCACCAGAAGGTCTTGGCTTGACCTAGGAGTTTCATTTTGGCAAACCTCACCCTTGTAGCAGGGGTCATGTGGCGATGCCAGTCAAAATATTGATCCATCCCGGTCTCCCAATCAAGGTATGTGCCAGGGTTTAGAGACCCAGCAAAACTCAGAGCGTCAATTATGATGTTCCGTAGGATGATATCCTCATCGTCGTGGTCTCTCTCTCGAGGTGCACGGGCCTCTTGCTCTCTACCTTGGGAAGCCTGATTTTGGCGGGCTTGGTCTCTCTCCTCCCTAGAATTGGCTACGGGATCACCGAGGCCATTCACTTTTCCTTTCTCTCCCTTCAGTCATTCCTCTAAGGCCTGGATCCTCTCATCTAGCTCCGCTCGTAATTGGCCTATGGATTCTTCAAAGTGGGCCATAAGGTTATACTCGAGCTAGACTGGCATAGCACTCACGCTCTTCTGATCCATGGGTAGCGTTGATGGGCGCTCTAGATGGCCTGATGAATTCCTAGACCAACGTGACATGCACGGGCTCGGACCTAAATGATGTAATACTGGGGCCGAAGATTAGCAAGGCTTAGACCCAATTTGTTGGCTAATAGGTAAAGGGTCAATTCGAAGGGACCGGTCAGGGAGAGTTGCTCGCCCGTAGGCGGAGTAGTTATGGAACTACCTCCTGACAATTAGGGTACCCTAATACGACAGCTCTCGGGCTTAAAGGACGGGTACATACAAGCTCTCTCTCTATCTCCGTCCACAGCGATGCACTCAGGAGATAGGCTGCATGGATAGGGCTCTCTCTCACGTCGTCGCGCGGCAATTGATAAGGATACTAAATAAGCAAGTGAGGGGAGCACGTACCTAGCTAGATTGAAAAGTCCAGCTCTGACCGGATATGAAGGCGAGCGGGGACGTGCATGCCCGCACGGCGTCGTCAAAGCTTGAGCGGTTACAAAAAATTCACTCCACGCAGGGAGGGTATAATTATTACAAACCCGCGTAATTAAAAATTTTCCCGTGCAGGGGAATAAATAATTTAAACTTCCTTCGCGCAGGGAGACTCTCGGGCACTCACACTCCGTAAATTACGGACTGTATGTCGATGACCGGGTGACTCGGGTGCCGGTCGAACCGTCGTTGTGGACTTGGGTGCCACAATCAATAAGTTAATTAAATGATATAGATAGATTTATATATATAGATATATATAATATTATATATCCCAGATATATATTATATATATACTTAACACACTTTTTTTTCAAACCCCTTTTCAATCTTTGCCTGCGTTTCTCACGCGGTTGGCTGAGTCAACAAAGTAGGCGGCGGGTGCGTGGTCAACGAAGGCAGGTTGGCCAGCTGGGGGGGGCGCACTGGCTGGCGCACGCACCTGGCAGGGCACGGGTGCCCGCGGGGCAGTCGGGTGGGCGTGCTGACGGGGCACGGGCGCACTAGCGGGTGGGCACACGACGGCAGCGGCCTTGGTGGCGCGGTGGGGCGCAGGCGGTCGTGCACACGGGCGAGGGCCAGCAGGCGTGACACACGAGCGGGCACGAGGCTGAAGTCCAGTGATCAATGACACCCAAGAAGGGGTGAATTGGGTGTTTTCAATTTTTAAAAAAACTTTTGACTTTTTACAAAATATGTGATAAACACTCTAACCAGCAGGTTGAAATTTGTTCAACTACACATTCGAATACAACGTACACTAACCCTTACACTAGTCTGCGAGACAAAAGCTGTGAAGTGGAATTAACACCTTTAAACAAGATTGAGAGAATTAACTAAGTAAGGAAGTAGATTCTCTCAAACTCTCTGTTCCCACACGATCATATAAAAGTTATAACAATCAAGCCACACAAATGCTCAAACCAAACCACAATGCACAGCAGTTTTAAGGTGATTCGGATGCAACGATGGTAATCCTACGTCCACCCCTCACCAAATCCGGTGAGGCTTCACTTGGGGATGAATCCCCAAACGGAGACGACACTCTAACTACACACGCAGAACAATGCCTGCCTACACACACGGGGTCGCGCCCCTATACACACACACACACACACACACACACGGAGACGAGGTCTCCAACACGATCCTATAACCGGATCAACAAGACACACACACGCTGCAACAAATGCAGCAATCCACACACTGAACCGACCGGACACACAAACACACACGTAGATCTTAGAAGACCCACGCATACACACTAATGAGACACAACACACACACACGACCACGGATCCAACAATGATCCACACGCACACAAGTTCTAACAGTTTATGACGAACACAAATGCAACTCCCAAAACATTAAAACAATGAGGCTCAGTTTAGAAAACTCCTGATTAAGACTCCCCCTGAGTGTATGCTGCAGATCTTGCGTTGATTCCTTCTTTACTCGAATGGCTTGAGAGTTGGATGAAGATGTTGATGCACAAGGTACTGTTCACATCTACAGTACTCTTCCTTCTTGCTTGGATAAATCCTTGTATCTCCTTGATGCTTGTGAGCTTGTTCTCTTCCTTTGAGATTGCTGGCTTCTAACGGAGCTAGAGTACCTTCAGATGATGCTTGAATGGCTCCTTCTTCCTTGTAGCATCTTTCTTCTTCTTCCCTTGATAGGCTCTTAGGTTGATAGGCTCTTCTCCGATTTCTCTTGGTTGATAGGCACACCTTGATCTCTTCTGGTTGAATGCTTGTTTCTTCAATTCATGGGAGAATGAAGGCTTCAAATGGATGATGTTATATCTCTCTCTCTAGATTCTAGTGTGAGAAACTCTGCACATTCCCGCCCATCGTCTTCTTCGTTCTCCTCGGCAACCCCCCTTGCCGCCCATGGCAGGTGTGGCAGGGGAGGTTACAGTCCCTCCGGAAAGCATCGTCGCCGGTTGTCCTGATGCAGTGGTGGCAGCTCCACAGAGAACATATGCTCAAACCTTCATGGAATCACAATTCCGGCCGCGTATTTTGTTCCAGGTGAAGTCCCCTTCCTTTACAGATCAAGGAGAGCCGGCGGTTTTCTTCTCCCAAGAAGAGATCCAAGCCTCATACTCGCATCTTTAGAATGCTATTATAGCCAAGTGCTCCTATGGTCGCCCATCGATCCTGGAGATTAAAGCCTATCTATTGCAACGCCTTCAGCTAAGCTCTGATTTCGTTATCAGTCGGATGAATGCCAGACATCTCTTGATTCGTTAGGGTGGTGAAGCTGATTTTATTAAAATCCTTCTTCAAAGGAACTTATATATCAAAGGTTTCCTATTCAGATTCTTTAGATGGCCGCACGACTTTGATTTTGATTCGGATCCTCCGGCTGCTCCTGTGTGGATAGGCTTCCCTTCACTTCCAGTAAATTGTTATCATGAGGATATGCTTCGTTCAATTGCAGGGAATGTTGGATCAGTCCTGCGGATTCATGATGCTACTTCAACTTTGACAGAAACATCCGAGGCCTTAGTCTGTGTTGAACTTGATCTCTCTGTACAGAGAAAGGATCGGCTCTGGATTGGTATGGAAGGAAATGGCTTCTGGCAGAGAATTAATTATCACATAGTGCCGCATTTATGCACTTTCTGTCATAAGATCGGGCACTTGGAAGCTGATTGCAAAAAGAAATTAAGCAAGAAGTTGGTGCAAACTAAAACTCCAATTAATGCTGCTCCTAGAGTGAATCAGCAAATTGTTCGACAGGAGTTCAGACCCAAATCTCTTGGTCCAAATATAGTAGTTCATGACACAAATAGATTCTCAGTCTTGAGTCATACATCTGATATGTCTGATTCGGAAAACCTTATGGTACAGGATAAACTTGTTGCTGGAAATAATGATTGCTTTGGAGATATAAAGTGCGACCAATCTATAACTCATATTTCAGAGCCGGATTTAAGCTGTTATGGCCCCCCCTCAGCTGTTTGTATAAATGGCACCAATAAAGCTACTACAATATCTCTTTCTCGAATAGAAGAGATTATAGAGGTATCTGAGCTTCCTTCAATCCAGCAAGATAATGAAGTCAACCACAATGAAAATTCTCTTATTGCTCGAGATCCACAATGCTCTTATGCTAATGATAACACATATACAAGCTCATAAGTTGTTTCAATAATTTCAGCCTTGGAGAATTCCAGGATGCAATGTCAAGCTAATGTAAGGAATAATCATCCTCATGATTTTAGACCGAACAAGGTTTCAGTCCTTCCCGGTGTGCTTTTCAGTGATGCTCGCCTTACTAGAGCCAAAGCCAAGGTTATGACTGCTAATACATCTCTTCTTGATCATGATTAACTCAGCACTGATATGGAATGTTCGAGGTATAGGCAATAAAGCCACTATAAGAAGCTTGGCTCAACACATAAAAGCTCATGACATTAGTATTGCTGCTATTTCAGAGCCTCGAGTAGATTTTAGTCGTGCCCAGAGAGTGGCTCATCGCATTAATCTTCATTCTTTTATTGGTAATAATGGAGATTCCTCCAAAATTTGGTTATTCCATAAGTCTAGTTTATGTCTAGACATTATAGAAAGTCACCACCAATACTTAACAGTTGCCATTAAAGAAAATAACTTTGCCACTTTGTTTTTACTGTTATATATGCTGCTTGCAATGTGAGTAGTCGTAGAGAAATGTTTAGCTCTTTAATGGAATTTAACCAAGGTGTTTCAATCCCTTGGATCATTGGAGGAGACTTCAACTGCATTATTTCTCCTGAAGAGAAGATAGGTGGTTCTTTGTCATCTATGATAGCTATGACATATTTCCAAGGCTTTTTGTCAGCCACTGGAATGGTTGATGCTGGCTACTCTGGTTCTTCCTTTACTTGGACCAATAATCAGACTGGGCTTTCTCACATTAGAGCTCGGTTGGACAGAGTTTTATATAATTCTCAATGGCTTCAAGCAGGTCATAATATGTCAGTCAGACATTTAATTAGATGGCCTTCTGATCATGCTCCTTTATTATTGCACATAAATTTAGTTCTACCCTCCCCTAGGAGATTCATATACCAGCATATGTGGCACACCCATGAGGGCTTCCTGGATTTTGTTAAAACACAGTGGTCTAATTTCAAGCAAATGGAATGTCATCCTTTTCAGGCACTTCAGGGGAAATTAAAAAAGTTGAAGGCAACACTTAGGACGTGGAATAAAGAGATCTTTGGCAATATTAATCAGGCTAAAAAGAATGCTGAGTTTCAGGTTGAGTAGGCACAGTCCTCTTATGATGCTAACCCTTCTATAGAGAATAGAATTCTTCTTCAAAAAGCAAATGCTGAGCTTCGTCTTATTCTTTATAGGGAAGAGATTTTTTGGTTCCAAAAGTCTCGGGTACAATGGATGTCTTGTGGTGATCGGAACACTAATTTTTTTCATCAATACACCAAGGTCAAAAGGCAAAGGAATTATATCCACAAACTTAAAATCAATGATCAATGGGTGGAAGACCAGAATCTTATATCAGAAGGTGCTGTTGAATTTTTTAAATCCCTTCTTACAACTGAAGAACATAGCATTGATGAAGACCTCTTCACAATTATTCCTCAGGTGATCAATGAAGATCAAAACATCACACTGTGCTCCATTCCTCAAGCTGAAGAAATTAAAACATCAGTTTTCTCACTATTTGGCAACAGCTCTCCTGGGCCGGATGGCTTTACTGGAGGTTTTTCACTCATTGTTGGGATATTGTTGAAAAAGATCTTACCAGTGCAGTTCCGAGTTTTTTCCAGGGTTGGGGACTGCCACAGAGTACTACATCAACCATACTCTGTATGATTCCAAAGGTAAACAACCCTACTTCCTATGTTGATTTCAGACCTATAAGTCTTTGCAATTTCACATACAAGATTATTGCTAAAATCATTTGTGATCGGTTGCGGCCCATTTTTCCTTGTATTATTTCAAATGAACAAAGTGGATTCATTAGTGGAAGGCAAATATCTGACAGTTTTTTATTGGCTAAGGAAATGCTCATGGAAATTGATAGACCTGTTAGGGGTCACAATATGCTTCTTAAACTTGACATGGCTAAAGCCTACGACCGTATAGAGTGGGATTTCCTCTTCATGGCATTGAAAAGATTTGGATTTTCAAACAGATTTATATCTCTTATTGCCCAAATGCTGGTGAATTGCTGGTTTTCTATATCACTAAATGGACATATTCATGGCTTTTTTAAATCCTCAAGAGGGGTAAGATCGGGAGATCCTTTAGCCCCTGCCTTGTTTATCCTAGCAGAAGAAGTGCTGAGCAGGGGTCTATATCATCTATTCTCCTCTAGACAGTGCCAATTCTTCCATCTCCCTCGGGGTGTGTAGTCCATTTCACACATTCTATATGCTGATGATACTATAATTTTTATAAATGGTGGTGCTACTTCGATTAAACATCTTTTGCTGTTTTTGGGAAGGTATGAATTGTCATCAGGACAACGAATCAATGCTCAAAAAAGTTGCTTTATGGTGGCTAAACAGATGCCCCAATGTTCTATTGATAGAATTTGCCAATTATCTGGATATCAACATAAAACTAGCTGCATCAAATATCTGGGAATCCCTCTTTTCAAAGGCAGAGTTAAAGTCCCTCATTTTAAATACTTGTTGGATAAAGTCAATGCAAAGCTAGCTGGTTGGCAGAGTAAATTACTCTCTCAGGCAGGGAGACTTACCCTCATTTGGTCTGTTCTTTCATCTATCCCTGTGTACACAGCTAATGCAGCCTCTATTCCATATACAATACTCAAACAAATTGGGAGAATTTGCTCCAACTTTTTCTGGCAGGGTTTTGAAACTGCTCACAGGAAGCACTGGGTATCTTGGGATAAAATATGCTGCCCCATTTCAGATGGTGGCCTTGGCATCCGAAGCCTTTCAGATTCACAGCTATGCTTATATGTTAAACAATTATGGTTGTCTATACATAGTGACTCTCTCTGGGCTAAGTTTGTTCGAAGCAAATATATTCATGGCAACCACATAACAGATTGTAAAAATCCATTCCCTGCTGGAATTAAAGTTACTGATTTTAAAAAAGCTCAGATTATTCTGATGGCAGGTCTTCGGATGATTATACAAGATGGTGCTTATACTAACTTTCTTAAATTTAACTGGTACAAAGGAAAAACACTGGCTGATATTCTATCTATTCAGACTCTTCCTCTAATTGAAGATTGTTATGTCCAAATGGCTATGACAAACCGACAGCATCCGGTTTGGCAGTACTTGAGAGATCAACAGTTGCAAAATGAAATTCAAAATTTTGTTCTCCAAGATGGAAATGATATACCTGTATGGTCTTTTACCAATTCAGGCAAGTTCAGCATCAAATCCACCTACAGCTTTATTAAAGGGCAAGCACATTCGACTGACTTTGGGTTTAAGATCAATAAACTTTGGAATCAAAAAATTCCCCCGAGGGCATCCTTGTTTTGTTGGAAGATGTTGAAATATGATGTTCCTGTTGATAATCAAGTTCAAACAAGTGGGGTTAGCTTAGCCTCCTGCTGTGTCTGTTGTTTTTCCTCTCATGACATTGAGGATGTTGACCATTTATTTGTCAACAGTGACTTGGCCAAGCTTCTTTGGAGTTATTTCACACCTTTGCTACCCACTTCATGTCTTGAAATATCTACTATCAGTTATAGGCTGAGAGCAGTGATAAATGAGGCAAATATCTATACTCCTAGAGGCTTTATTTCTCTTCTTGTGTCTATCATGATTACCTGGGAAATCTGGAAATCCAGGAGTCGTGCAAGGTATGAAAACAAAAGATCAAATGCTATGCTGCTTTTGGATTTGATTCTTGCAGAGATTATCCAAATTATGAATCAGGTCAGATTCACTCATGGGGGCAGCCTTGATTATCTGAAACTTGTACAAGATTTTGGTATAACTATCAATTGTAGTCGTATTGAATACTTTGTAGTTCGGTGGATAGCTCCTGCTTTTAATTTTTCTCTCAATGTGGATGGGGCAAGCAAGGGAAATCCTGGTCTGCAGGAGGCGGTGGCTGTTTCAGGAATTCTTATGGTCAGCTCAAGCTGGGCTTTTCATATTATTATGGAATTGGTTCAAATATGGTGGCTGAAGGTCGAGCTCTATTAGATGGCCTTCGAATAGCTCAGTCATATGGCATTCAGATATCTATTTTTTTTACTGATTCGATGGTTCTTATTGAGCTGCTGTAGAATAAAAGAGAACCTCCACAGTCCCTTCTCCCTTGGTGGAAAAGTTTGAAACACCATTTCTCTATTTGCAACTGCCCCATTACTCACTCCTACAGAGAAGCTAATCAGTGTGCTGATGCTTTAGCTAATTATGCGATTTGCATGGGCTGCAACTTGGAGTTTTCATCAATTGGAGAGCTGCTATTGTTAGCTAAAGAATATGCCATTGCTGATGCCAATGGCATTCCTAATTTTCGTAGGAGGCATGTATAGTTCTTTTCCTTCTTTCATTGTACTTCAGAGGCTTGTCCTCCCATGCACATGTATACATTTGACATAGCAATAAAATAAAGCATCTAATGGTGGATAGGTGGAGTGAGAACATTCCCTTCCTCTGGAATGGGGGTGCACTCTCCCTTCTTTCCTGTTAGATGACTTGGTTTCATAAAAAAAAAGGCTTCAAATGGACCTTGGATCTTCAGCTGCTTGGTGGAGCTTTGATTCACGGACTACTGTTCATGCTACTGTAGCATTCCTTCTTAGAACAGCACCCTCTTGATCTCCCTTGGATCTCTCTTCAATCCCCTTAAATTTTATTAGGGTTTATGACCTTCAAAGAGAGGTTTTATAGCCCTTGAGTGGTCTTGGACAAGCCCCAGACCAGATCCCTAAAATCCTCCTTGATTGGGGGCATGAAATGGGTGAAGAGATTCATCCACGGATTGGAATTCGAAAGTCAACTTTGGAGGCTTCTTGGCTGGCGGTCGACCGGAACTAGCTGGCAGTCGACCGAAAATCTACAGGAAATGAAACTGTTGCATTCTGTTATTTTCGGTCGACCGGGATCGGCCTGGCAGTTGACCGTGTTACAGTGTCGACCTAGCTACAGTGTCAACCAATAGCTACAGGTAAATTCCTGTCTTTAAGATTTCACCCCCAAACTCCATTGCAACCCTTCCAAACTTTGTGGCATCAAGCTCCTTTGATCTTGGAGGGATTATACAAAGAATTTAACATACAAAACCATGATAAAAATGATTAGAACTTTAGCTTAATAATCAATATGATAAATGTATGAAATGCATACATGAAAGCCCATGTTCAAGGTGCATACAAACACTTGAACCATAAATGCGTTAAGCTAAAGGTCAAGAATTATTTCTATGCAAGTGAGCAAAGTATGAGAGCAATTTAACCATGCACATATACAAGTGAACACTTTGAAAACATGATTGACTAAAGATCAAGATCAATAGATATGCATTTATCCAATATGAATGCATCATGTAACCAAGCTCCATGAAAAGTATGCATAGGAAGCATTCAATGCACATGTTCAACTCAATCATATTCAACCAATCGATATGAACAATCAACCATTTAGTTTAGTTATCATCATTCACATAACCACACATGAAGTGTAGTTAGCATCAAAACTATAGCAATACACACTAAGTTTAGTTATCATCAAAACCATAGCTCAACAATCTCACCCTTTTTGATGATGATAAATTTAGTGATGAATGAGGACGAACTTAGTGATGATGACAAACTAAATGACGATACAGTATGTTCTTCTCCCCCTTACACATGGCAATCATGAATCTTTTTCTCCTGACAAGGGCAATCAATAATCATCACAAAGGCAAGCATGAATCATCTTTTTCTCCCCCTTTGACATTATCAACAAGCGGGATAAGGCAAAGCTGTCTCCCTTAACAACATAACTTGCTCCCCCTTTGACATTATCAACAGGCAGGGTAATTCCAAACATTCTCCCACATGAATACTATCAAGATGAAGGGAGGAAACCACATAGGTTCAAATAGCAACATGATGAATGAGCAAGGAACAAAGACCCATAATTGAAATTCTGATGAAGCACCAAATCATGATGAAGGAGAAAATGATAAACAAGTGGGTTCATGGAATGTCTGGGAGGCACCAAATCATGTTTTTGTTGATTTTCATGTTGCAGATTTTTATTTGTTTTGGAGATACCAATGGTTGGCATGATAGGATACCAATTGTTGATTATTTGGGCATACTAGGATGAGTAGAGCTGATTTCACGTTTCTCCCCTTGGTCAAATAAAATTCAAACCTTATTTAACAAGTGTGCAGCATGTGAAGTCCATTCAATTTTTGGGTTTTCATTATTTTTAGATTTTAATTTTTTGATTTGTGGTTTGAAATGCATGAGATGTAACATATGCATGTGATGACATGTGTGATGCATAAATAAACAAACAGATAAATACGTATATATACACGCAACACAGGTCCCCCGTACTTATTTAAGATGGAATGGGTATAAGGAGGGTGTATGAGAGTCATAGCAACTCAAATATTTACTTATAACACATGGGAGATTGTACAATCATATAGGAGATTCATGTAATTACTAATGCAGTCAATCAATTTTCAGAATACATAATGAATCAAATTTCTAAAGTGTAAGTGAGTAACATGAAAAATGATAGTTGCAATATGGATATTCAGATTTTCAGATTAACATAGGGAGACATTTTACAAACTGTACTTTAATTTTGAGAACAGCGTATTGGAGACTACGCTCTACCACAATGAGTTTTCACCATCATTGTTCAACTCAACCATTATCACAGATAGTCAGAATTTTTTCAAGAGTGATCAGGTTCAAATAATTCTTTTTTACGTGAGTAGACGCATGGAGCTCATGCCACAATCCCCGGCTACTCAGAATATTGAATCATTTCATCTCATTTTGAACAGAGGTACTTTAGTCAACACTTTTCAGAAATGAACCACATCACGTCTCAGGTGACATGTGCCCAATTTACTCAGTGAGACTTAGCATTGCTCTGCCTTTCATTTTCATTCGAGATTTTTCAAAAAGGATAGGTAGGCAGCTTTTTCCTCAACTGTCTCTTCAACATACATGCAGTGAGTTTAACATCTCGAAAGTGTTGAAAAGAAATTCATATATCCTTATATATAACACTCATTTTCACATTTTGTGCATGAAGTGTGCGAATTTGATTCATCATGTATACCGAAAATATCATGAATACATAACAGTGCAACTCCCCCTAAATAGATGCACTTATGAAATATGAACTCCTCCAAAGTGTACGACATGAAACACTCCAATAATGACTCAAATACAACATTATTTATCAAGAAGACATAAGGCCATAGAAATGCCAAGGGATGGGGGTGAATAGCATTTAATATCAAGCAGGCATGCAGATGGAATGTATGCAACATGCAATGCAAGTATGCAACTTATACCAATGAAATGGATACCAATTGAATGAACTGAATGCAGTTAAGGCATGCGTTCTATTGCAATGCAACATTTGATCATATGATAGTGAAATGCAATATGCCAAGATAAAATGTAATGTGGTGCAACATTTCTGATGCCAAATGAATGAACTAACTTCAGCTAATGCATGAATTCTAATGCAATGCAAAATTTAACATGGGTGCAAAATGTGAGTTTTTAGTTTTTCATTTGAGTGAGTTAAATGCAACGAATGTATTGGATTCTGATGCATGCAACCTATAGCTGTATGAGGATGGAAGGCATGATGCAAAAGCAAGATAAGAACTTTGATTTTCAAGCCAGTGTGACAAGTTCCCATGAAATCATCCACATTCTGCTAATGAATCAACAAACATTTTTCATGACATGACCTTTATAAAATAGGGGTGTTTAAATGATCAAAAGTAGCACTCCTTATATTTTCAAAGGTCATTCACTAGCTTTAAAATGAGAAATCATCCAAAAGCCAAATGTATGAATTACTTCATCAAAAATATATTTTCAATTTAAATAGCTCAGCTCAAGGATTCATTCATAACTCAACCAATCACAAGCCAATCAAGATTTTTAAAATCTAGTATGAGACGGAGATTTTAGTCCGAAGACCCAACTCAACGCATAGGGAGTGCTTCCAAGTGGACATAATCCACTCTTCCACAAATGCCATTTGATATACCAGATATGTAATTCAAAATAAATGTGATAATACAATTCAAATTGGGAAATATTCAATATGCAATCACTTCACACACAACTCTCAGGATTTTAAATTTGATTCAACCAATTTTGACAAGTCCATCACAGCAGGCTAGTAGATGACATATCAAGTTTGTAGAGTCAATACCTGTCATCTAAAGGTGTCACCAAGTGACAAAGGGCCATTGCATGATTGTGTATTTCCATAGAAAGAGGGGTTGAATTACCTTAGTTTCGGAGGTAAGATTGGAAGCCTTCAATCACAAAAATCACCAACCTCACGAAGGTTGATATTTCTGATTTTACTTTCATACCTTTGCCTTGAGAATCTATTTACTTTCAAGCCTCCCACCTACAATCCAAAAAAGAATAAAAACTCAGTTTACTCATTGAGAGTATTTTACAATCTTCTTACACAATCCCTGCAAAATATTCACAAAAGGCATTATTAGTAGCTCAGAAATGATATCATCCATATATATACTTAAACCACTAGAATGTCTTTACCTGATTGCCTCGTGAAGGTGTTCGATGAACCTTACCTAATGAATCCATTCTCAATCATGGGAGATGTGCACCTTTCATACCATGACTTGGGTACTTGCTTTAGCACGTACAAGACTTTCACCAACTTGTACTTGAGTCGATCCTAGAAGTTGTTTTACAATAATATTCTTAGCCATCTCCTTGTACCAATTGAGAGGGTTCTCATCATTTTTTATTCTTGCAAAGTATTCTTCTTAGTTGATTCAAGCTCGACCATGACTAGCCCATCATCTTTTAGATTTTGGGAGTGCAATCTACATCCAAGAGCAAAAAATACTTGATTTGACAGTTTTGATTCAAATTTATTAACAATGACATGACAAATTCTTTTAACAACCAACATCCCCTAGATAGCTCTAGATGCAATGCATGACTCATGTGTGAACCTAAACACTAAGCCTATATGACGAATGCGGTTGCTCCCCCTTAGTGTGTGCATGAATGCAAGATGGTCAATGAAATTCTAATGCAACATATAGTCATGGATGAGATGAAGGCATGAGAGTTGCATGTGTTATAACATGAGTTCACAATGTTGAACTTTTGCACGATAGGATGTGAAGACATATGATTGACTCAATGTATGAATTGAAAATTATGATTTGAAAAGTCTTCAAGCTCCCCTACAACGAGATGTTGTATGACAAGTGATATACACACAAATAGGCAAACAACTATGAATGAAATGCATGTATGGATATATACAAGACTACATGGCTATATGACTCAAAATGAATCAAAACCTTACACAATCACTGGAGAGTGTATGAGAGATATCACCTTAGTGCTCAGATTCCATTTTTATTTTTCTTTTACCCTTGCTTATGCCACTTGACCCGTGTGCCTTACCTTCTTGAATGAAAACATGTTTCATGCTTCATATTTCCAAGGCACACCTACAAAGTAGATTTCTCATTTGTCATTCTTAGGTATCCAAATCCTTTTGGGTCCTTGTGGGTTAGCAGTAACATTGGCATGTAATTTCCAATTTTTAACAACATTCAAGTCATTATTTTTCATGAGAAAACAAGCATGCTTAATGTTCTCAGATTTGCCAGAGTGATGGTAGAGAACACGTGGCATTACATTTTTCTTTCTCAATGGCTCTACTGGTTTGTGTATGTAAGTATGACTCGTTGAGTGAAAATTCTTTTTCTTCATTAGTGACCAGCAGTGTGAATTTGTGTGTCCCCTTTTACCACAATGATTGCAATGCATGGAGGGTTTTGTGGTGACAAATTTCTTTACATTTTTCAGACTAGCTTGATTTCTATATGCTCTCAAGTCATCATTTTTCAAAATGAAACAATCATGCATCATGTGTCCATGTTTTCCACAATAGAGACAAGAAGCATTTCTTTTGTTGGATGCATTGGGTTTCACATGAATAACTTTAGCATGCAAATTTTGGACATCCACACTCTTTTTCAGATTTGGTTGAGTTCTTGGCATAGTGGATTGTTGGGAATGAGATTTGGAGGTGCTGGGTGTAGATGTGTTGTGGACAAGTGAAGTTTGTGTCTTGCTCTCAATTTTTTTTTTATTCACAGGATTGAACCCCATCCCATCTCTTTGAAGGTTGACTTTCATACCCAACATTTTGTCTAGGTTGTTTTGACCATTCACAAATCTAGACAATGAAACATTCAAGTCAGATATTTCTTTTTCAAGTGAAGAAATGTACAATTCATAGAAAGCCATCTTATTTTCACAAGAGTTAACTTGATCATGTAAAGTAGCATTGATGGTTTTATGACTTTGAATTTCTTGAAACAATTCATCCACTCTTTCGATTTCATGAATATTCACAGATTTTCCTTTTTCAAAAGAAAGCAATTTTTCAGAAATGGCCGTGTTCAATTCCTTCATTTTCTCATTTTCTTCTTTCATAGATGCAATGATTTCTTCATGTCCTTGAATATCAATCAAGAAGAATTCATTTTCCGATTTGAGTTGAAGGCATTTATCACATGAAGAAGTTTCATGAATAGATTTTTAAAGATGTTTTAAACTACCTTCAAGCAAGGAATTTTTAATCAATAGAGAAATGTTTTCCTTTTTAAGTTCTTCTAATTCAAAACACTTATCACATGGAGCATTCTCAATGGATATATTTTCAGACTTCTTTTTTAATTTTTTATTTTCAGATTTCACATTCTTATACTTATTAAGCAACTCTTCATAAGCATTCATCATCCCTTCATAAGTGAAATCATCTTCATTATCAGATTCAGAATTTACCTTCGAGGATGATCCACTTGGTGAGCTTGATCCACTTGGCTGATCACTCCTTTGTTCACTCGTGCCTGCCACAAGACAACTATCTTCATGCTCTTCCTTGAAGTTGGCTAAGCCATCCAATATTTTCTTTGCGGAGCTGCAATAAGAAACAAAAGGGAAATGATTAGAATTGACTGCAGCTGAGAATAACTTTAAGACTAAACAATTTTGATCATGTACAAGCTTTTGATTTTCAGACCAGACATTTTTGTCCTTAGGCAACTCAGAGGGACCATGTGAGATAAGCTTCCATAGCTTAGGGTCGTATGAATTGACTAGACTACACATCCTTCCTAACCACAAATCAAAATTACACCCATCAAACACGGGTGGGGAGTTCAAGGTGTACATCATGGTAGTCATTGATCCGGATCACTCTAGATCGTTAGATCTATAAAATTAGAGCCTTAGCTCTGATACCAATTGAAGTCCCGTGATCAATGACACCCAAGAGGGGGGTGAATTGGGTGTTTTCAATTTTTAAAAAAACTTTTGGCTTTGATGCGGGACGGACACGCGACCTGGGACACTAGCTCGCGATTGTCCCTATGTGAGGGAAACGTGGGACCGTGCACGGTTAAGAAATCGGCAGTGAGTCTCGGGTTTCGGCTTTTCTGCATGTACTCGGATCGAGTCACGGGACAGGTCACTCACTCTCGCTCTCGCAGCGGTGATAAAATGATAACAAGCTAGATAATCTATCACTCATGCAGCGGCATATATAAAAATATACGAGTAAAGCAATGCCTACGAGGAGGGTAGGGAGCGTACCTCCACCCTCCGGGCGTGGGGAAGGCGTTCCCGGCCAAGTACGGTAACTCCCGGTACAACGGTAAAAGTTAATTACAATAGTGAATTTTATTGCCCACTCCACGTAGGGAGGTAAAGGGCTACAAGTGGGGCCCGGGAGGACCGACCTTGGGTTGATGGGCAGCAATCTGGAGGTGCGTACGGCACGAACTCAGCCTGCTGGTCCGACTCGGCACTATTCCAACTCGGTGCTGCGCCAACTCGGTTGCTGACTCACTGGATAGCAATCAACAGTTTTCAAAAGAACGTCGCCTTCCTAAGATCTTCTGGAGGCGCCGCTTGGCTGGGACGATGGCAGGACGTCCCCGAACGACTTTCTGAAGTGGCGGCTCCTGAAGTTGATTTTTGATATTTATTTCTGAATTTCTCCTGGGCTGCAATTTCAGATCTGCACAGGGAATAGATCTGCACATCTCGGCTGCAAGAATTATAACGCTCAGATCCGGAGGCCGATCGAGGCGTGGCTGGTACCGTTGGAAAGAGCACTTACAGAACTACAACATATATTTTTCACAGATCCATCCACCGAACGGATTGAAGATGAGAATGACTGAAACACCGTTTTGTTTTTTGACCCGGACTGACAAACACACATGACAGACTGTGGTTTTCCTGAAACTAACCTTTGACCGAATAGAAAATGAATTTTCTAGACTCCAAGAAAATTATGGTGGAAGGGGGTATATGTGAGGAACACTGAGGAATTTTTGTGATTTTTTTAGAAATTTATAGGTGGGGGGGGGGGGGAATACGACAAGATGACTCGATCCCGTAGATCTGTAAAAGGGCATATTACTGAGAGGACAAACAAAAATATGGGAAAAATACCAAATGAGGTCCAAATGACACGAAATTTGAACTGGAGGTTAAGGGAGATGGACAGAACAAACCCTCAAAATTAGGGTTCGATCAGACAACAATAACTAGAGATAAAAATCCGGAGATGAGCTTCTATCCTGATGTAGACAGAACTCCGATGTAGCGGCGGTGGCGGCGCGACGGAGGCACGAACGGCGGCGGCGGCAGCAGAGGTGAACTCAGAGGGGCTAAAGAGAATGGGCTTCACACCCTAAAGGGTTGGAGGAAGAAGATGAACCAGGGAGAGAGAGGGGAGGGGCGCACCCTTCCTTGGAGGCTCCAAGAATTTTCACACAATTTCATTCATTAATTCTACTAAAATTGTGAAATACAAGCTATTTATAATAAATGTAAAAAGACTCAAAATGACCTCAGATCTAGGGTTAGGGAGGGCAACCTAGGGAGGTCAAAACTAATTATCCCATGTGGTTTGGAACACAATTTAAATAATGTATAAGGGAGGGGGTGCCCCCTTGACCAAGAGAGCCTCCTTCTTGGACTTTTTTGTCCACTTGTCTCCCATGTGTCCAATTGACCTTCTAGATGCCACCTAAGACTTTGACCAGCCCCACATGGACCCATATGACTTATGTGAACCAATGGGAAAGGAGTGAGGGTCCCCTTGCTGGACCTACTGATAATTTGCACAAAAACCCAAACAATCCAAGGGAATGACACATTGGCTTATAAAGCCTTACAATTACACATATACTTTCCCAAGGATATAAAAATAAACTAAAGGACACAAATGTAAATTAAAATGTCAGTGCTCTTGCTTTGATGTCCCCATCAATTCTCCCCGGGTGGGAAGAACTCGACCCCGTAGAGTAAGGGGTGTGGCTGCTCAAGAAGCTCCGACGGATGCGTCACCGAACCTGGAAGTGCGGAGTACGCTCCACTCCAAGTAATCGACACCTGCTCATCCCGTATAGATTCGATATGCACACGCTGCCATGGGAATGAGGCTAGAGGTGGACACTCCGGGGTGGGGTCACACTCAAAAGAAGGGAAGGCGGCTCGAAGACTCACTAGGAATCACCGCTTGTCCCTTATATGACTAGATCCGATATGAAGTAGAACCGATCCCAATGTTTGACAAGTCTCGCACTTGAAAGGGACTAACATTGCGAGCGTACAAACCAACTCGACTCAATGTATGCACAGACACACAAGACCCTAGACACACCTAATGTTAGTCCGAACTACGCATAGGCGATGGTGGACCAGGACACCCGAATATGTGCCATGCATACACTAGATGTACTCGATGGTTGACGGAATGGAGGACTCCTAGACACCCTAAGATGTACCACTCATGCATTGGCGACCTATGGGATTTGGGTGGGGAAGGGCTAGGAGATCCAAAACTACCCTCGTCATTACCCTTAGACGTAGGTACGGCTTGCCAACTAGACCGAGGGGTAGGGGTGGGATAGTGAACTCCTTGGAAGAAGTGGAGTGAATATGATAGCGCTGGACGTTCACTAGTGAATGGGTCAAAAAGGTCAAAGAAGGTATGACCCCATGAAGTGGGTTCCCCCATGACGCGGTCCCAATTTAAGAATTCATAATCACCATCATACATTGTGGTTGGTGGGACGACGGCCATGTCTAGAAAATAGGATTCCTCCCTTGGGCAAAAGGGAACGAAGTTGGACTCGGTCGGCATCGGGAGGAATAGAAGAATCTCTGTAGTGACATAACTCACGGTGCACACGGAGGTAAAGGATCATATGGCCGGATGGGTGAAGCTACGACTAGTGGGTTGGTCGAAGCCTCGGGCCAATAAGTGCGTCAACTTCCATTGCCAAACTAAACCAAGAATAAGGTCACCCAATGTATCAACATGCTGACTAGATAAGAATGTCTTGTGGTAGGAGTTGACGGACACTACAGGTAAGGTGGGGTCCATAGATAGGTAAGGAGGTGATACCAAACCATCCTTGAGCCAACTAAGAAGCGGCTCGGCTATGTGTAGCGTACCCGTTAGAAACACGGGTGGCTCGGGCTGAGGTGGCTCCAAATGGGAGGGCTCTGAAATAAGATCGGAAGGTGAGGGTGACAATGGAGCACTCTCGGGTGGTGAAGGATTGTCCTCCTCGTGGAGAAGGGGTCCTTGGGGTGACACCGGGATGTAAGGCTCGGGTAGGCCTAGGCCACCCACTCGCGGACTCAACCCTTCCCTTCGATCTACCGCTGTGGTCAACACATCCAAGCATGTATCCAACCCATCTATACATGTAGTCAACCCTTGCATTTGTCCCATAAGGGCTTGGAACATGGCGGCCACTTCTACGGAACTAAGGGCTCGGGGTGCGGCTATGGTTACAAAGATGGGGTTGGATCCCCTAGGAATGGATATACAAGGCCATTTTTTTTATTTTATAAGTAAAATATTATGCCAACTAATGCAAGCACCTAGACACGACTTAGAATGCGATGCATATGCAAAGTTGAAATGAGACTCGACTACACACCTAGACACGACCAAGATTCGGTACGTGGCGGAGTTAATCGATCCGAAGATCACTCGCGCAAGTGAATCACCTCTCCGATAGGCGTAACCTAACGGTCGGGCGACACCTTTTTATATACCGAACAATGGTATGCGGATGCAACCTTAGACCGACTTAGACGATGACTAGACGTAAATGACACTTTTTTTTGTTTTTGACCAAATACTACCCTAGACTCAACTGGCGCTCTGATACTAAATTGATGCGGGACGGACACGTGACCTGGGACTCTATCTCACGATCGTCCCTATGCGAGGGAAACGTGGGACCGTGTGCAGTTAAGAAACCGGCAGTGAGTCTCGGGTATCGGCTTTTCCGCGTGTACTCGGATCGAGTCACGGGATGGGTCACTCACACTCGCTCTCGCAGCGGTGATAAAATGATAATGAGCTAGATAATCTATCACTCATGCAGCGGCATATACAAAAATATACGAGTAAAGTAATGCCTACGAGGAGGGTAGCGAGCGTACCTCCACGCTCTGGGCGTGGGGAAGACGTTCCCGGCCAAGTACGGTAACTCCCGGTACAACGGTAAAAGTTAATTACAACAGTGAATTTTATTACCCACTCCACGCAGGGAGGTAAAGAGCTACAAGTGGGGCCCGGGAGGACCGACCCTGTGTTGACAGGCAGCAATCTGGAGGTGCGTACGGCACGAACTCGGCCTGCTGGTCTGACTCAGCACTATTCCAACTCGGTGCTGCGCCAACACGGTTGCTGAGTCACTGGACAACAAGCAACAGTTTCCAAAGGAACGTCACCTTCCTAAGATCTTCTGGAGGCACCGCTTGGCTGGGACGATGGCAGGACGTCCCTGAATGACTTCCTAAAGTTGCGGCTCCTGAAGTTGATTTTTGATATTTATTTCTGAATTTCTCCTGGGCTGCAATTTTGGACCTGCACAGGGAACAGATCTACACGTCTCGGCTGCAAGAATTATGACGCTCAGATCCGGAGGCCGATCGAGGCGTGGCGGGTACCGTTGGAAAGAGCACTCACAGAAGTACAACATATATTTTTCACAGATCCATCCACCGAACGGATTGAAGATGAGAATGACTGAAACACCATTTTATTTTCTGACCCAGACTGACAGACACACATGACAGAATGTGTTTTTTCCTGAAACTGACCTTTGACCGAATGGAAAATTATTTTTCTAGACTCCACGAAAATTATGGTGGAAGGGGGTATATGTGAGGAACACTGAGGAATTTTTGTGATTTTTTAAAAATTTATAGGTGGGGGGGGGGGGAATACGACAAGGTGACTCTGTCCCGTAGATCTGCAAAAGGGTAGATTACTGAGAGGATAAACAAAAATATGGGAAATATATCAAATGATGTCCAAATGACACGAAATTTGAACTGGAGGTTAAGGGAGATGGACAGAATAAACCCTCAAAATTAGGGTTCGATCAGATAACAAGAACCAGAGATAAAAATCTGGAGATGAGCTTCTGTCCTAATTTAGACAGAACTCCGATGTAGCGGCGGTTCAGAGTGTCAATGGATCGGATCCGGGTCGGATCTGTATGATCCAAATTCGGATCATCTGAATCCAAAATAAAATGATATTTTGGATTCGGATCTGATCCGAATCTGAACTCAAAATTTCGAATCCGGATCTTACCCGAATCCTAACTCAAAAACACTGCAGCAATCAAATTGCATACGGTGTAGTTGTTGATATTTGAAGACATGCCAGAACATAAAACAGAATAGGCATCACTGTTCTTCAGGATGTGGAAGATGATGGGCATAGTTTGCAGAACTGTGTCTCCGGGAACTCACCTGAAGAATACCCATCAACAAGTTCAATGGCGACGATGACGAGGTCGAACTCCCTGTCGACTCGCCGCCAGCGCTCAACCTGGCTCTGCCACCGACGCCGTGGCCGCGCCAACCTCATCTTGGCCGCCTGCCCCGGCGGGAACCTCGTTGTGAGCGACGTCACGCGGTTGAGGAATGAAATGCGGAGCGCGCGGGCTCATTTTGTTTGCTGCAACACAGAAATAAGAGAAAAGAGAAGGGGCCACCACGGGAGATTGCTCCGGCGGGGCGAGCGGGACAAATGCATTATAGCAAGATGTGGGGGTTAAACGGCCATAGCGGGAAGTGACTCACCGCGGCCTCGGGGGATGGGAATGGTACGAGAATTAAATAACAAGAATTGAAACGGCCATTGCGGGAAGTGACTCGCCGCGGCCTCGAGAATATAGCAGGCAGATATTGAAGCAATTCAAGATATACAAACGAAAGGACAGAATTCAAACGGCCATTGCGGGAAGTGACTCGCCGCGGCCTCGAGAATATAGCAAGCAGGTATGGAAGCAGTTCAAGATATACAAGTAGGAGGATAAAATTCAAACGGCCATTGCGGGAAGTGACTCGCCGCGGCCTCGAGAATATAGCAGGCAGATATAGAAGAAATTAAAGATATACAAATAGGAAGACCGAATTCAAACGGCCATTGCGGGAAGTGGCTCGCCGCGGCCTCGAGAATATGAGCAGATAAGAGATATAACAAAATATAAAAAGAAGCAGAATTCAAACGGCCATTGCGAAAAATGACTCGCCGCAGCCTCGAGATTATGATGTGATCGCCAGGGGCCAGAGACCCCAAAATAAAGAGTGATCGCGCCTACCTCACTAGCAGGAAATGGCGGCTTGCTTCTTCCTCCCCCTTCGGCCGACCGACGGAGAGGGCTTTCTTCAGTTATCCCTTTGCAAAATAATAGACAGTAGGTAAACAGAATTAGAAAATGGCAGTGTAGTATCAATCTCTTGCGAAGGAAATAACGAAATTGTGACAGAACACACACCTGGTTGGTGTGGTTTTAAACCCCTCTCGAACTCGAGTAGGAGGAAAGTGCGATGATGAATGCAAGAAGTATATAAGAGAATGTACCCTTGTGAAGGGAGATAGAGGATGCGTGATGATGAATGTAAAGAACTACGGAGAAAAATGGGGAGAGAATTGGCATATTGGATGTGCCGATGGCGGGATCCGGCGGAGCTTCGGCAGCGTAGGGACGACGTGGAAGCGCGGTGGATGAAGCCGACCTTCCTCTCGCGAGCGTGGGCACCCGGGAAGCCGGCAGAACCTCCTCCTGAAAAGAAACTACGGGTTAGGAAGGGCTCCGGCAGCCTCTGGGCTCCAGCAGCCTATCAGACCTCTTAAAAGCTCCCTCCCGGACTTAGGGGGGGCTCCCTATTTATAGGGCTCCGGAGGATGGAAGCGTCCAGGACTCTGGACGCCTTCATCAGGGCAAAAATAATATTTTATGTTATTTTTATTTTTTTTATTTCGAATATTTTCAAGAAGGCGTCCAGGAAACTGGACGCCTCCATAAAAGCCCATCGAACCCCCACCGAAAGCCGCACACGGTTTGGCACAACGCGTGATTTTGATCGGCGCCCGTGATTAATGAATGTGCGCGTCTAGTTGGCAGGACATCTTCACAATTTAGATTTTTTCTCAAACGATAAACCCACCGACGGACGGGGGGCGCCCGTGGGTAAGTTGATGGAGGCGTCCAGTGGCCTGGACGCCTCCATTAAATTATTTTTTATATTTTGCATTGATGGAGGCGTCCAGACAAGTGGACGCCTCCATGATTTTATTATTTTATTATATGTTTTTTTGTGTTTTTGTAAATTTGAAAATTATGGAGGCGTCCAGGGTCCTAGACGCCTCCATGAAGACCCCCCAGATTCCCCGAAATGGCGTCGGTAGCCGTCCGCCATACATTCTCCTGGTTCCGGAGACTTCCGATGCGTCCGATTGGTGGTGATGTCGTCCGTATGCCGCATGATTTCCGCAACGAGGCGATTTCCGGATGCCGAAGGAGCGGAAGAAGATAAAAGAATATGAAGCACTCAAGCGATTCAAAATGCGAAAGCCGCTGCGGGGCGTCGCATAGTAATATGAGATTTTCTCAGGAGACGTCAGGAATAGCGTGTCTACAGCTGCCCCGCCTTAGCGTTTGCTTTGCAAGGGAGTGACACGTAATGGAATGGTATCGAAGTGGAGTGAAATGGAGTGGGAACGGACTAATAAGTTGGTGCCAAGGTGTGATGAGACACGCTTTTGACATTACTGTTTGGAATCTTTCCTATGGTTTCAATGAGGTGACCTTGAAGAAGGTCTTTCAAATTTTGACGATTGCTTGGACGGAGATCAAATAAGGGAGGGTGAGATGTGCACTCAGGCACGAAAACAAAGGAGACCAACTTCTAGGTGTGGAAGTACCTGGGTCGTAAACCTGCAGGTTTCACCTTTGGGGAGCGATTTCCAGCCAATGTGAAAGTGCTGCAGCCAAGGTGGGTCAAACAAGGTAAAAAGAAAAGGAATATCTGAGGGTCTGTCCAAACAAGGGTCTCCTTTGGAAGAGCAGCGTAGGGCCGTTTCAAGGAAACTCAGTATTTCATTCGGAGTGGAATATCTCATATTTGTAAAAATAGAGGCACAACGGCTTTAACAATCGAATCACTTGAATGATCTTCCGCAATAAATTCAAAGTCCTATATGAATGCATGCGGGGTTTAAAGAAAAATTTAAAATAAACTAAAATAGAAAATAGCAAAGGATAATATTTTTAACTCGTTAAGAATGGGTCAGGATACCCGTTCGGTGAGCTGATACTGAGCCGGGGCCCATTTGTCCACGCACCAACTCACTGAACGGAACCGTCGTCCCCACGCTACCACAAATTAACGACCTATCCGCACAACCCAAATTCTTCCGGAATCATCACCGTTTTTGTTGAAGGGGAACTCAAACTCCAGATTCGTTCGGGTTGCAAGGTTGTAGCGATCAGGATTCCGGATACCCGGCATACCCGGTAAGACTACCGGATACGCGTGATACCACATGGAACCCGCGAGGCCTCCCAAGAGCGGGAAAGCTCCGAAAGGAAAAAGGCACGTGTAGAGTACATTGAAGCCACAGAGATAGTACATTAAGCAATTAAATTTCATTAGATAGGGTTGCTAAAGTAGCAGAAATAAAATTACTTTTTAATTAACTGTTCAAATTAACAATTATATCCCAGAGTCAGTCCAAAGCTAAAGACAACAAGTCTAGCACAGTACAGTCGACAGAAAGGAAAGACGTACCAAGAAGTCGGGGGAAGCCCGACGCAGGTACCAGCTGGCAGCAACGGCACGCAACGAGCACGCACACTCCAGGAACCACGCGGAAGCAGAACGAACAACGCCACCCCACCTGAAAGAGTAGGGGTGAGCCACGTGTCACTGGCTCAGTAGGGGTCACGCGGATCCCCACTGAAAAACACGCAGTAACACGGAACAACAAACACAAAACAGCAGGTGTAGCAAAGCAGGAAAAGCTACACTACAAAGCTGTAAAACTACGCTACAAGCAGTAGTAAGCAGACGGGAAGTAGGAGTAGGGAACAAGTACGGAAGGGGAAGAACCCGCGCCAGACAAGCGGCGGCCGAACTAACCTCGGCACCCCAAACTACTCCAAGCAACAACAAAAGGGCGACTCTGATCCAGTAAAGTCAGAAGTTACCGATCTATCGACCCGACACCAGGTCCAAAACAAAGACCTGCAAGGACGGATAAAACAACCACAACGGCCTACACGATTGGAACATCATGTACGCAACCCCAGGCTCATCTTGGGCATAGCCAAGAACAGACCACACAGCCAGGGAAGCAAATCTTGGGCAAGGCCAAGACTAGCCGACACGGAAAGGAGAACACCGGCTCCGAGAAACGCAAGAGTCGCCGGTCAAGTGATAGGAGTACCCTCACACTAGAAGAACAGCCAGATGCGTCCACTGACATCTTACACTGCGCCACAAGTGTCACGTCTACCAGACCGTGTGCAGCACGGAGGAGACTAGACACACCAAGAACCAGGTCCAAGGAACAACGACGTTCCAAGGAAAAACGGCACCTCACGGACACAAGACCGTAGTACCACGCTGCGAGTGACTAGTTAGGGTCACGCCCGTCGACGCAAGTCCTCAGTCCTGACCACGTGTGCACACACTGACCACTACCTAGGCTAGGCCTCTAGCTAGTATTCCCCTCGGTAGGACGCTACCGTTGGCCGGGGCCCACAGAACTAGCTTAAAAACCGTGTAACGGGAACTGCCCGTCCACCACTCCCGGTGGGTGACGTACTAAAAAAGCCTACGTCACAGGCTACGACTAGTGGAGGTTCACAAGGAACAGACTCCAAAACACAAGTGCTAGAGTACAGACAGTCTACGGAAGCCCTATCACACGTACTACGAAGCACCACTGGCAGTACAACCACTGCCAACCGACTCAGGACCAGGCAACTAGACCTACCACGTAACGATCCCGAGTCGAACGACTCAAAGGCAAGATCGTCACAGACAGTGGAACAAGCCGCCAATCGGTCTAATCCTAAGCCACAAGAAACGACACTCCGCAGAAAATAACTCACGGAGACCTGAGGGAACACCGAAGACCCTCAGCACAAGTCTGGACACGTAACCAAGGTAACACAGCTCCTCGAGGCATCCAGAACCAGTGTCTCGGACTGGCACAAAATCGCCAAGACACCCACACGCAAGGTCACCCGTCAACCGCTGGGTCACCCCGGGTTGACCGGAACCAGGCAAAGACACACAAGCACAAACCCTCTTGGCCACTTCGGAGCATAGTTACAGCCCTCACAGGACATCGGATGATGTCCGCGTGACAATGGCAAACCCCAAGATTAAGCCAAGATACCGAAAACCAAACCACCGGTAAACCACTCTCTGGGCCTAGGCTATCCATCACTCGGTCGCTAGGTCAACCAAACAGTCAAGGAGGACTCGCCACGCAACCAGAGGCAAAGACACTAGCGGTCCAAGATTGAGTCGTTAGGAAACTGTAGCAGTCAAGGAGTAGACCGCGCTCAGTGAACCTTAACCGACCTATCTAGAAGACCACCGACGGACAGACACCGCCCTAAAACACAGACAACGGTTGAACCATCAAGGCCAACCAACTTAAACTCAAGACTAGGTCTAAAACCACGGTAACATGAAAACCGAGGCAGACCACAAGCTACCGAGACCACTCCCTCAAGACGGGAATGCAAGGGAAACCACACACACATGCGGAGGAATCCCACCACACACACGCCAACACACAGCGACTCGATCAAGCGTAACACAAAGCCCGAGATACACGCACTCAGGGCACGCTAATCAAAGCAACTCGACACTTCCCGACATCCCAAATTATGGGCACGGAACCCATGGGGTGTCCGGGACACTCACAAGGCCGAGGGTCAACCATCGGACCACAACCGGGTCGATCGGAGACCAAACCCATGCAATCGAAACAACTTTCATAGTCACGGTCACCTGGGGACCGCGACTACATAGTCACGGTCTCCTCGGGACCGCGACCACACAGTCGTGGTCACCTGAGGACCGCGACTAGCTTGAAGCAAAACGGTGGTAGCGGTCATCTGAAGACCGCGACCAGACAGTCACGGTCGCCATCAGACCGCGACTAGATTGAGGTGGTCTGTCGCAAGACTGCGACCCTTGCCGACTCTCTAGACCTGATGAACGCGGTTGCCCTAGGACCGCGATCAGATGAACGCGGTTACTGGTGGACCGCGTTCAGTTCAGAAAACCGTGAACGGCGGGAAAAACAAGGGGAAGGCCGAATCGGCCCATACCACGCCCCATTCACGCCGTAGCGCAGGGGAAACAAAGCCTCACGACGAATAACAACTTCTGGAGGCGAAAAACCCGACATACATGCATTAAAACAAGAGATTGGGGCGATTTCAACGAATCGACCCTAAACGAGTAAACGAGGTTCCCGGACTCCTACCGGCCTCGAATGACCACCGATCAACACAAAACAAGCATGGATGGGATCCTAACATCCCCACGGTCAGTTCAACACTAACCGAGCTACGAATGGTTGCCGTTTTCCGGTGAACCCTACAAAACCCGAAAATCATGGTTTAGGTAAACCAAGCCCAAACTCGGCCGTTTCCTTGCCGAACGACGTGCAATGGCAGGGAAAACGGAGAGGAGAAGTGAGGAACCGTCACCCTACCTCCACCGAAGAAACTGTGCCCCAAAGGGACTAAATCGCGCCGAAAACTGCGCCACAAATTGAACCGTGAGCTTTGAATCCACCGTTCGGGATCGCGCCCAAACCGCACCGATCCTCGCTCCATCACGCGCCTCAGCAGCTCTCCGACGCCGCCACCTCGCCCTTGGATCGCTCTGTCTGCAGCCGGAGGTGACGGGGTGAGAGAACGAGAGAGAACGGTAGAGAGAGGGAGAGAACGCGAGAGTGAGGAGAGAGAGAAGGGGGGGTTATAAGAAAAGGAAATTAGAAAATATTTCTAATTTCCTAAAATTATGAAAATGCGCCAAAAATGCACAAATTCAGAAAAATACTCAAAAATTGTCGAAACGACCGGCTCGGAGAGTACATCGTCGCTGCAGCATCCACGAGTCGAGGAACTGACAAGTAAACTCACCGTAGGGTTCCGTAACTAGTATGAGAGAAAAACCCACACGGATCGTAAAACTCAACTCGGAAGCCACCAAAGCGAACCGAAACTCACCAAAACCAATCCAAAAGATCCAATGAAGATCCAGCAAGACCTACCAAGGATCCAGGACATTACATCCTCCCCTCCTTTAAGAAATTTCGCCCTCGAAATTAAGGACTAACAAAGGAGAAGCAGGGAAGAACAACCCAACAACACAACCACAAAAACAACACAAATCTCGAGAGAACACAATTCAGAGGAACACTGTCAGATCACAATTACAGGCACACGCTCAGGATCTCAAGGCAACAATCCACAAAAGAGGACGGTACCCAAGTGAGCACAATTCTGACACCTCCGAAACAAGGCAACGTCGCTTACGTCTCACAGGACAGGAGACACGACTGCCACAACAACAAATAATCGAGAAACACAACGACAGCACGGCAAGCGGCAGCTTACATGAGGAGACACAGTCCTCTCAGCTGACAGCTCGACCACATCATCGGCTCCAGTGCCAAAGGCAATAGAGAACACCTGGCACGCAGGACACCAACGACAACAACAGCATCAGACCACAAACATAATCAAGTCAGTCCTCATTCAGATATTACACCTGATCGAGTCACAAGCTAACTCTAGGAAAAGAGCACAGCAAGACTAACCGACAAGACTTGGTCCAAAACAGAGACACAAAATCATAGAGAAACAGCACTCACAGAAACAACACAGTGGCAGCACCTGCAGGATTCCGGTTCCACTCTGAACACAGAACCATGGAACACAACTGCAAGCAGGGTCACATCAAGGCACAGGAATAGCTGAGCACACGACCACAAGGAACGGGTCACGCATCAGACTGCTCACCAAGAGAAGACCCACAATAACAAGAAACGATAACAATCTCGGGGAACGCAACTCAAGGACCACCAACACACCTCGAGAGCACAACACCCAAGAAGGAAATGCAGAGCAAAGGATACTCGATCAGCAGGGATGCCGACAAATTCCCCAATACTTGCAAATGCCAATGCCAACACCAGAAAACCACCAACAATGGCATGGCAACAACAACGTCAAGGCACAGGAAGCCAAGACGAAGGCACATCGAGAAAGAACAAACCTCTCGACCAGTGGGTAGCCAACCCACACACTTCCACTGCACTCTCAACAACGCGCACAGGCAACCGAACAACCTCAGTAGTCACACCTCAGCATACACCAGGCGTTATCACAATCAACAAAGATCGCAAACAACACGCCACGAGTACCGATCCAGCGAACAACCGATCACAGGGAGCCTAAGTGCAACAGGAGAAGAGCACCAGCTTCAGCACAAAGCACAAAAGAATGCTAACCTCAGCTTACCTTCACGTCCTGAAAATGATAAATGAGCCTTCACGATACATCGACCATTGGACACGGCATGACAAACACGGTACATAACAGCTCTTAACACCATCATGGAATCTAAAGCCAAGCAACCGTATAGCAAAGAGCAGATCGGGCTCAAAACAAAGCTGTCCACACTTAAGCAGACACAGGACAAAGGCATCACTAAGACAGCAATTCTAAGGCAAACCTCGAAAAGATTCCACCAGAAGGGACGAGAAGCAGGAAGCTCAATCACAAAAACTCACCAGGAAGGGAAAATCCTAGCTTGCCTGAGCAGCTTCTCCAACACGGAATCAAATCGAGCACTTCAACAGAAGCGAAAACACATCAGGAGCTGAACAGACTCAAGCTAGGATGACCAAGACAACGTAAGAACGTGTACGGCCATCACACCAACTCAAAAGTCATCAGCCACCTGAACAAATCACGGAAAAGATCTCGAACAATGCACCGCAGATTCAAGCCTTCCGGCGAACACTGCCAAGTACAACATGATCAAGACAAACGCAACGACGAAAAGAAACACCTCGTCATATCCTGACGAGAGCAGGACCATCTCGTACAGTGCCAGAACAGCACGCACAAGACAACACACAGAAAACAACGCGACAAAGAATCACAAACCGAAGCCAGCTGAAGACTGTACTGGACTTTCACGACTCTGGATACTGTATATCTCAGATTCCCATGTACTTCACACGACAATGCTCTGATAGCTCAGAAAAGAACTCTGAACATCTCAGAACACTGCTCTGATACCAACTGTAGCGACCCGGATTCCGGATACCTGGCATACCCGGTAGGACTACCGGATACGCGTGATACCGCATGGAACCCGCGAGGCCTCCCAAGAGCGGGAAAGCTCCGAAGGGAAAAAGGCATGTATAGAGTACATTGAAGCCACAGAGATAGTACAGTAAGCAATTAAATTTCATTAGATAGGTTTGCTAAAGTAGCAGAAATAAAATTACTTTTTAATTAACTATTCAAATTAACAATTATATCCCAGAGTCAGTCCAAAGCTAAAGACAACAAGTCTAGCACAGTACAGTCGACAGAAAGGAAAGACGTACCAAGAAGTCGGGGGAAGCCCGACGCAGGTACCAGCTGGCAGCAACGGCACGCAACGAGCACGCACACTCCAGGAACCACGCGGAAGCAGAACGAACAACGCCACCCCACCTGAAAGAGCAGGGGTGAGCCACGTGTCACTGGCTTAGTAGGGGTCACGCGGATCCCCACTGAAAAATACGCAGTAACACGGAACAACAAACACAAAACAGCAGGTGTAGCAAAGCAGGAAAAGTTACACTACAAAGCTGTAAAACTACGCTACATGCAGTAGTAAGCAGACGGGAAGTAGGAGTAGGGAACAAGTACGGAAGGGGAAGAACCCGCGCCAGACAAGCGGCGGCCGAACTAACCTCGGCACCCCAAACTACTCCAAGCAACAACAGAAGGGTGACTCTGATCCAGCAAAGTCAGAAGTTACCGATCTGTCGACCCGACACCAGGTCCAAAACGAAGACCTGCAAGGATGGATAAAACAACCACAACGGCCTACACGATAGGAACATCGTATACGCAACCCCAGGCTCATCTTGGACACAGCCAAGAATAGACCACACAGCCAGGGAAGCAAATCTTGGGCAAGGCCAAGACTAGCCGACACGGAAAGGAGAACACCGGCTCTGAGAAACGCAAGAGTCACCGGTCAAGTGATAGGAGTACCCTCACACTAGAAGAACAGCCAGATGCGTCCACTGACGTCTTACACTGCACCACAAGTGTCACGTCTACCAGTCCGTGTGCAGCACGGAGGAGACTAGACACACCAAGAACCAGGTCCAAGGAACAACGACGTTCCAAGGAAAAACGGCACCTCACGGACACAAGACCGCAGTACCACGCTGCGAGTGACTAGTCAGGGTCACGCCCGTCGACGCAAGTCCTCAGTCCCTGACCACGTGTGCACACACTGACCACTACCTAGGCCAGGCCTCTAGCTAGTATTCCCCTCGGTAGGACGCTACTGTTGGCCGGGGCCGACGGAACTAGCTTAAAAACCGTGTAACGGGAACTGCCCGTCCACCACTCTCGGTGGGTGACGTACTAAAAAAGCCTACGTCACAGGCTACGACTAGTGGAGGTTCACAAGGCACAGACTCCAAAACACAAGTGCTAGAGTACAGACAGTCTACGGAAGCCCTATCACACGTACTACGAAGCACCACTGGCAGTACAACCACTGCCAACCGACTCAGGACCAGGCAACTAGACCTACCACGTAACGATCCCGAGTCGAACGACTCAAAGGTCAGATCATCAGAGACAGCGGAACAAGCCGCCAATCGGTCTAATCCAAAGCCACAAGAAACGACACTCCGCAGAAAACAACTCACGGAGACCTGAGGGAACACCGAAGAACCTCAGCACAAGTCTGGACACGCAACCCAAGGTAACACAGCACCTCGAGGCATCCAGAACCAGTGTCTCGGATTGGACAAAACCGCCAAGACACCCACACGCAAGGTCGCCCGTCAACCGCTGGGTCACCCCGGGTTGACCGGAACCAGGCAAAGACACACAAGCACAAACCCTCTTGGCCACTTCGGAGCACAGTTACATCCCTCACAGGATATCAGATGATGTCCCCGTGACAATGGCAAACCCCAAGATTAAGCCAAGATACCGAAAACCAAACCACCGGTAAACCACTCTCTAGGCCTAGGCTATCCATCACTCGGCCGCTAGGTCAACCAAACAGTTAAGGAGGACTCGCCACGCAACCAGAGGCAAAGACACTAGCGGTCCAAGATTGAGTCGTTAGGAAACTGTAGCAGTCAAGGAGTAGACCGCGCTCAGTGAACCTTAACCGACCTATCTAGAAGACCACCGACGGACAGACACCGCCCTAAAACACAGACAATGGTTGAACCATCAAGGCCAACCAACTTAAACTCTAGACTAGGTCTAAAACCACAGTAACACGAAAACTGAGGCATACCACAAGCTACCGAGACCACTCCCTCAAGACGGGAATGCAAGGGAAACCACACACACATGCGAAGGAATCCCACCACACACACGCCAACACACAGCGACTCGATCAAGCGTAACACAAAGCCCGATATACACGCACTCAGGGGCACGCTAATCAAAGCAACTCGGCACTTCCCGACATCCCAAAATATGGGCACGGAACCCATGGGGTGTCCGGGACACTCACAGGGCCGAGGGTCAACCATCGGACCACAACCGGGTCGATCGGAGACCAAACCCATGCAATCGAAACAACTTACATAGTCACGGTCTCCTCGGGACCGCGACCACACAGTCGTGGTCACCTGAGGACCGTGACTAGCTTGAAGCAAAACGGTTGTAGCGGTCATCTGAAGACCGCGACCAGACAGTCACGGTCGCCTACAGACCGCGACTAGACTGAGGCGGTCTGTCGCAAGACCGCGACCCTTGCCGACTCCCTAGACCTGATGAACGCGGTTGCCCTAGGACCGCGATCAGATGAACGCGGTTACTGGTGGACCGCGTTCAGTTCAGAAAATCGTGAACGGCGGGAAAAATAAGGGGAAGGCCGAATCGGCCCATACCACGCCCCATTCACGCCGTAGCGCAGGGGAAACAAAACCTCACGATGAATAACAACTTCTGGAGGCGAAAAACCCCACATATATGCATTAAAACAAGAGATTGGGGCGATTTCAACGAATCGACCCTAAACGAGTAAACGAGGTTCCCGGACTCCTACCGGCCTCGAATGACCACCGATCAACACAAAACAAGCATGGATGGGATCCTAACATCCCCACGGTCAGTTCAACACTAACCGAGCTACGAATGGTTGCCGTTTTCCGGTGAACCCTACATAACCCGAAAATCATGGTTTAGGTAAACCAAGCCCAAACTCGGCCGTTTCCTTGCCGAACGACGTGCAATGGCAGGGAAAACGGAGAGGGAGAAGTGAGGAACCGTCACCCTACCTCCACCGAAGAAACTGTGCCCCAAAGGGACTAAATCGCGCCGAAAACCGCGCCACAAATCGAACCGTCAGCTTTGAATCCACCGTTCGGGATCGCGCCCAAACCGCACCGATCCTCGCTCCATCACGCGCCTCAGCAGCTCTCCGACGTCGCCACCTCGCCCTTGGATCGCTCCGTCTGCAGCCGGAGGTGACGGGGTGAGAGAACGAGAGAGAACGGTAGAGAGAGGGAGAGAACGCGAGAGTGAGGAGAGAGAGAAGGGGGGGTTATAAGAAAAGGAAATTAGAAAATATTTCTAATTTCCTAAAATTCTGAAAATGCGCCAAAAATGCACAAATTCAGAAAAATACGCAAAAATTGTTGAAACGACCAGCTCGGAGAGTACATCGTCGCTGCAGCATCCACGAGTCGAGGACTGACAAGTAAACTCACCGTAGGGTTCCGTAACTAGTACGAGAGAAAAACCTACACGGATCATAAAACTCAACTCGAAAGCCACCAAAGCGAACCGAAACTCACCAAAACCAATCCAAAAGATCCAATGAAGATCCAGCAAGACCTACCAAGTATCCAGGGCATTACAAAGGTCCTTGACGCGTTCTAATAGCGTAGATATCGTATAGTATGATGCATGACATGGTGGGACCAATTACCGAAAGGTGGGACAGTAGATGGGACAATGACGTTCGTTAGTAAAACCTGCACAGACCAGCATAGATTAAATAGCAGAGTTACAACAGAATCGTACCACAATACAAGGAGATCCAGACAAAACTCTGACGACTGACCACTGATGTGATGTGTTCTGTTCTATAGCGCCTCTCCTTCCTATAAGTACCCCCCTTAGGCTAGTTCATCCAAATGCACCAAGGAGAGCTTTGAAAGCTCAGGAGGAGAAGGAGAGGAGAATCTAGAGATTTCAGGATGGAAGGAGAGTCTTCCCGCGTTACGAAGAGGAGCAGGCCTAGTAGCGAGATCAGGCGACTCTCCAACCTCGAGGGTCATCTGAGTGGGACGATCCAGTCGCATATGGTAAGCTGATTCATTTCAAATTCTCCGCGTGAACCTTCTTTCAGCTCTTTTCTTTTCTCTTCTTCTTTCCAGCCATATCCACTCTTCCCAGGCCCAAGGAAGTTTTCCAAACTCCCATGGCTTTCAAAGTTGACTTCCAACATCTCCATTGGCATGAAGGCCATACTCTCGAGGTGGCATCTTCAGGGGCTCCTTATTCATGCCAAGCACTATGAGAGGATTCGCATGGACTGGGCGTCTATGGGCGCACTAGTGGAGATCTGGCATCCCCAGACCCACACTTTCATCTTCCCGACCTTCGAGGCGACCATCCTCCTCAAGGAGGTGGAACTTCTGCTCGGATTGAAGAAATTCAAGAGTGACGGGAAGGTAAAGGCTATGCGGATGCTGACAAGGGGGACTTCCGAGAGCGTCCTTGGAAGCTTCATGCCGCCCGACGCAGCCCGAAAGGTCCGCACTCAAAAGGGAATTGATTTGCAAAGGCTCGCGGAATGGGTTATGGATGCCCTGAGAGGATCACCAGATGATGACCACTTGGAAGGAATTATGAAAGGGTTCACTATTTGTCTGGCGGGTGCTCTCTTGTTTCCTTATATCGACAACATAGTGGAGGAGGACCAACTGAGTGCCATCTGCGGGATTTGGAGTGGAAAGAGGGTGGGACCCACCGTCCGGCCTTACTGCCTCGAGCATGGGTAAGCCTTCTTTCGGTTGCGCACTTGTTCTGAATTGCTGGATTGATTTGCACTTCAAATTTGACCACCGTGAGGGGATGCTGACTGCTTCGAAGCTCTTCCAACAAAGCCGCCTTTACCACATAGCTGATGTGTTAGGCTTCGGTGGCACCGTGGCGAACCGTGTTCCGTGGCTGAAGAAGCATGAAGACTGGCGGTCTCACTTTTGAACCATGACACAAAGCTTCTTCACTTGCGCGCCGGCATGTCTACTCTCACTTGAACTCCTCATGAGGTCTTCTCTCGAAGTTGAACTCCAACTCATCGGCGCGATTGAGTTTGTCCTTTACAACGCGCATCGGTGCTGCCTCCAGATCGGCATTCCACGCCACTCGTTCCCACTGCTAACCGGCATCGTTCCTTTGAAGAAGAGGGAGTTGGGCGCGGAAGCGGACGCGAAGGAAGCGAAGGCCATTAAAGCGCCCTGGAAGACAAGTGTTGCGGGAAAGGCCTTAGCGCATGTAGGGGAAGAATGTGAGCTGTGGAGAGCTTATGTAACCGAATTGGGAAAGTTAAGGCCTAGAGTGCCTAAGCCACTGATGTAGCTCACTCTGCTTTCTGATGGAATAAAATATGGAATTGGCATTTTGGACCATTGTTCCCCTTTGTTATCATTTTTATGATTTTTATTTCTTCTTCTTTTTTTTATTTACTCATATTATGATCATATATATATATATATATATTATATATATACATTTTCTTATTTTTTTAGTTGGGGTGTCCAGGGGCCTGGACGCCCCAATATTTTTGAATATTTTTTATTTTAAAAAATTTTTATGGGGGCGTCCAGGAAACTGGACACCCCAATATTTTTGAATATTTTTTATTTTTAAAAATTTTTATGGGGGCGTCCAGGAAACTGGACGCCCCAATATTTTTGAATATGTTTTTATTTTAAAAAATTTTATGGGGGCGTCTAGGCAGCGGGACGCCCCAATATTTTTGAATATTTTTTTTTAAAAAAAAATTTATGGGGCCGTCCAGGCACGTGGACGCCCCAAAAAAAAGGCATCTTCTATAAAAGGGGGCTTCACCCCCTCCACTGTTCATTCCAACGACCCATTCTACTTTGACCGACCCATTCTCAATTCCTAATGGAGCAAGGAGGCCCGAGCCAGGGTGGGGAGAAGCAGAAACGACTTGCTCGTCGTCCGAGGAAGTCGAGGGATCATGTAGAGCAGGCTGCCGTGGAGGAGGAGGTTGTCGCGGAAGAGGAGGCACCTCCCTTGGCCGTGGAGGGTCCTGAGGGCCCCGGCGACGCGGGGGAAGATGAGCATGACCCGGTAAGCCCCTTAGACTTCCACTCTGTTGCTTTATTAGGCTTAAAACGGGGCGAGAGACAGCGTTCAGAAGGTGTGGGGAGTGTGAGGAAAGGAGGCGTCCAGAGGCCTGGACGCCTCCATACTTTCTTTTTTTTATTTTGTTTATATACTTTTTTGGGGTTATTATATAAATAATTAAATGAAAAATATGGAGGCGTCCTTCATGATTTTTTTTATTTTTTATTTTTTATTTTTATAAAATAAAAAGATAAACAAGAAAGCGTCTAGTGGGCTAGACGCCTTTAAAAAAAACTATATATATATATATGTATTTTTAAAATAGAAAATAAATAAATAAGTAAATATTATGTACATTGTTGTTGTTATTATTCATGACTCTGATGTGTTCCCCTTTTTTGCGTGTTTTGTGGTGTGTAGGGCGTGATGAAGAGCCGGATCAGCTGGTCCCTGGTGGTAGCAGCGTATCGGGGGCTGCCAGACTTCTAGAGGGCGCGGGTGGACGCCATGGGTTTTGGCGCCTTCCTGAGGATCGAGCCCTTCCGGCTTGACCTTCCTCTCATCCAGGCGTTGAGGGAGCGGTGGCATGCGCTGAGCCGGGCAATCCTGATGCCCTGGGGGCACATGGTGCCGACACTGGAGGACGTAGCTCGGATCACCAGGCTATGAGTTGACGGAGAGGCAGTCAGCTTACCTCGATTACCGAGAGAGTGCCTTGGACCTGCTGTGGCTAGAGACAAGTGCGACTGATAGAGACAGTAGGGTAGTTGGCCGGGTAGAGATTATGGAGGCGCTCGGATTTGGTGACCCGCGCCAGTGGGTCAGCGAGACTGGATGATGTGAAACAAAATTCAGGATCTCTGATTTCATTTGATGCAGAACAAAATAACTTTAGATTTAAGTATCTCCTTCACCTCGTCAATTCCTACTTCACGAATGGCATTACCATAAATGTCAACAAAAAGAAGCTTGGCCAACAGCACGTGTCAAACACCTTGCGCCAACCCTCCTTATGGAATTAGGACTCACGTCAAGCTCCTTCAATGCCAAGTGATGCTTTACCAACCATATCTACATTCCTCATCTGTTAACTCATTCTCAAACAGGTTTAGCTTCACACGACACTACTTCACAGCTACTGGAGTTGACAAAGCATGAGCAACCTTCACTGTGATATCAATTCCAGCAAGGTCTTAACACTTCAAGTGAAAGGGCAGTTCCCAGCAAGGTTTCCAAGTGTTTTGCTAAGAGCCTTTTCAACGTCCATGCCAAACATGTGGTCTCGCAGATTAAGCTTCCTCAGGTGGACACTTGGCGTTGGTAGCGGTGGGGCCAACGATGCCCCTGTTCACTCTTGCGACTGGTGTAGGATGGCAAGGCACGAGGACTATGGCCTGCCAGAGGTGACGGTGCAACAACGGGTCTCCTTCGCAACTGTTTCTCATAGGCCGATGATGGCAGGGATGAGTAGCGTCCAGTGTAGGGGCGAGCTGGGTGAGGAATAGGGAGGGGGGAGGTAGTATGGCAAGGGAGGAGGAATGTAGGAGTATGATACACAGGATGGAGTGAGGAGAGGGGAGGTGTTTAGCGAGAGAAGTTAGAGAGAGAGAGGGAAATGAAGAGAGAGAGAGAGAGCACGGGAGGTGGGGTTGAAGCTTGGAGCTAGCTCGGACCGCCTTGCAGGTTGCAGACGGGAGAGCTAAGAGGCCACAGGAACACAGATGGTGGCAGGGTGGTGCACACTAGCCACGCTACGGTGGATGGCCCCGGCGACGTGCATGTATGGGCCGCGGCAGGTGATGAAGGAGACGGTCCTGTTGATGCTGCATGCAAGGGCTGCGGCGGGAGTAGGAAGCCCATGCGTAACTGCTACGGTTGAAGCAGGTTGCCGGTGCTGCAGGTGGTGATCGGCTGGGGGCACCACGGCGCTGATGCCAGGGATGTGGACGGACGTTGTTGGCGAGGATCGGCTGGGCAGCGATCCCAGAAACGATGGCAGCGAGCTGACGGGGGTCCCCGGTGGTGGTGCTGGCACTGGGTGATCGCCGACGTTGCTTCTTGTTCGACGGTGGTGATGGCGACTGGCGAGCATGGACGCCGCTGCTGAACACCACCGGCAGGGTGGCCACGTCATCGTCGACAGGCGACCGATGAGCTTCATGATGCTGTAGGATGGTGGGGACGGGGAGCAGTCATGACGGTGGGAGGTAGGGGCCTCCTTGTAGTTGTAGATGAGAGTGGCGGCGGGAGGACGAGACACCGGTTGGGTGTCCTCAATGGCCTGCGTGAACGGGGGTCTTGCAGGGACCGTAGGAGGGTGGGGACTCCTCCCCGTTGCCAATGAAGACGATCGGGGGTCGGGTCCTCACACTCGGCAGGGCGCTGGGCGAAAGGGGGTGCATAGTGGTGGCGGGCTGGGTGCGGCGAGGCGAGGAGAGCAGGGGCTACTGTGGCCGCGGAGGGAGACGAGGGACGTGGCAGGTCTGCAGGGTGGAGCAGGACGCATGGGGAGGACAGGGTTCTCAGACAAGTAGAGAAAGAAGGTGAGGGAGGGAGTGAGAAGAAGGGGGGTTGGGTGTCGCACGGGAGAGAGGGGTGAGGGAGGGATGGGTCACCGACGGTGCCCCTGTTCCAAACAGGGGGCCCGGTGTGAGTTTGAGAGTGGGGAAGAGGGAGGAAAGCGGGCAAGGGTTGGTGCTACGTGGGTGTGGGTGTGCGCAGAGAAGGGAAGAGAGGTCGGTGGTGCCAGGGGGGGGTTGCGATGTCGTGCGTGTGAGAATAGAGAGAGAAGGATTGAGGCAACAGTGGGAGGAAGGGGGGATGCACCGTGGTGTCTGTGCGTGTGTGAAGAGGAGAGGGTGAGAGTTTGGCTAGGGGAGGGCTGATGCGTTTGTGGGAAGGGAGAAAGAGAGAGGGGGAGAGGGGTGTGAGAGTTAGAGGGAGTTAGAGAGGGTCGGAGAGAGGGAGGCCCGGTGCCGCGGTAGTCGGTGGTAGGAGCTCAGGAGAAGACACAACACTGTAGTGGTGGCAACTGGTTGAGGGGAGGAGACTAGCTGTGGTGCGCTGAAGAGAGGGAGTAAAAGGGAAGGATGGGGATGCTGCAAGGTGAAGGGGGGGTAGAAGAGAATCAGTGGGAGACCGAGGGGTGAGCTGCGGCAAGGGAAGGGGAGCAGGAGATTGGCCGTGCAGAAGAAGTTAGAGGGAGAGGGGGGGAGAAGTGGGGTGACTGCAATTGCAGGGAGAGAGGGGGTTGGGGGACGAAGGAAGGGGGGGTAGCTTGGCCAAACTGTGGTTGTGGGGGAGGGGACAAGGAGAATCAAAGGGAGAGGGGAAGAGGAAGGGAAAGCTGGCGACCAGGAGGGGTTAGCAGGGGAAATGGACACGGTGGTGTGTGAGCTTGTGGGAAGAAGTAAAGGAGGGGGGAGGAGAGGTGAGAACAGAGAGAAGGAGGGGCGATGACAGGTTCCTAGTAGTGCGATGGCAAGAGAGAGAGAGGGCTGAGGAAGGAGAAGAAGGTGAGGGGATAGAGAAGAGATCGGTGATGTGAGTGCATAAGAGAGGGAGAGAGAAATCTAGGAGAATCCACTTCTAGAGAGAGAGGTGGAGGGGGTAAGGGCCTCTCCTCGGAGGACAGTTTTCCAAAAATTTCTAATTCAAACTTCATTGCTTTAAAAGAGAGGTTACATGACACTTATATAGACTCCACAAAGAAGACCAAAAGATAACTCACCTAACAATTAATACCTACTTATTATAACTCTCTTGGGAAGACTAAAAGACGCAAAATAAGAAAAAGTCTTTTACATGATTATTGTGGACATAAATACTATAAACATAAAACATGATCTATTAGGCCCATACATGTGGCCCAATTAACAAGAGACGATTAAACATAGATATATATTTGATACTTTTGTTGAAGCCGATCCCGTCACTGGAGCTGAGTTTTTGGCACGACTGGAGGGAGACGCTCGTGCAGCTTTCACCCAAGACCCGAGCGAGCGAGAGCTGGTGGATCTAGACCTCCGGTGGTTCCTTTTCTTTTTCCTGGGCCGCCTTCTGCTGGGGACTAAGGGGGACGGCATCCACTGCAGCTTCCTCGGGATCTCGACGGACCTGGACAGAGTGGGGAACTATGCGTGGGGAGCGGCTCTGCTTGCCCATTTGATCGCCGATCTCTCCCAGACTTCAGAGAGGGAGACGACAGCCAGCGGCTTTGCACCTTTTCTCCAGGTAAACATTTTATTTATGCATTTTACCGTAGTTAAATATGCAATTGTTCGTGCTAATGATGTATGATGGATGCAAGTGTGGAGCTACTACTACTTCCTGATGGGAAGAGCCAGACAGGGGAACAGGAGAGCCGTGCCTCTGGCACGACGGTGGAGGCCGGTCATGGTCGCGGCACCCCACGGCTACCACCTGGCGTCGCTTCTACGGGAGCTGAGCGAGTACCCCGAGGCTATGGTATGATGCGTATGATTTTTGTGTTTTTATGCATGTGACTTAATTGAGTAAAATGGCAACTAGCATGACGCATGTATGGTGATGCAGGTGGTGTGGAGGCCCTACCTGGGCATGGCCGATGCTGGCCAGCTTGGGTCATAGCCGGCCGTCCTCATTTCGGGTGGGACGTGTGGGTCCATTGCCTAAACGAGATCGAGCCACTGCGGCTAGCCCAGGAGTGGGTCGACGTAGATGAGCCGGTCATGAGGAGGTTGGGGCTAGCCCAGGAGTGGGTCGACGTAGATGAGCCGGTCCGAGTCGGGCGGAAGACCAAGGGAAAGGCAAAGATCGTGGACTGGCGTATGCGCTTCCCTACACAGTACCAGGACTGGTAGCAGGGTGGGGTCCCAGTGGTGTCCCATGTACAGGACAACACTGACTACTTGAGATGGTACCGGGCCACGTACGGGGAGCGCCTCTTCCTCGGTGGTGCGGCAGCGGTAAGCGTGAAACGACAATGTTTTCCTTTTCTATATGTATACATATGTGACACTAACCTATATGCAATGCAGGATGCTCGTGATAACATGATTGTAGACCTGCGGGCCCAGCTGGCAGACGTTAAGCGGCAGTTGGTGGCCATCCGACAGGAGTTGGAGATCCTAGTGAGTCTATGCAATGCATTTTTTTTGTTTTGTGACCTGGATTTCGATGCTTAGCCTCTGACTGTCGTTTGTTCCGTGTTTCAGCGGGCCCATCAGACAGCGGCAGCCGAGATGGCTGGTGGAGCGGGTTCCAGTTCGTGGGGCCCTCCTCCGGAGGTTTCTGCCCTTCAGGAGCAGCTGGCGTACGCGGTGGCCCGGGCTGAGGAGGCCGAGCGTGACCGCGAGGCTCGAGTGAGTGTCTGCCTGACCCGACTCTCTTTCCAGTTGCTCTTCTTCCTTCACTGTTCTCTTATGGGGTACGTGGCCCTTGGCAGGTGGCGGAGATTCGGATGTCCTGGCCCGTGCGGTCCGTGCCGAGCAGGAGCGCGACGCCTGGGCGGCAGAGCGTGACGCCCGGATAGTGGAGCTCGAGGAGGAGCGACGACGGGAGGCTGAGGAGCTCCCTCGCGACGTGCTGGATCTGCGGATCACCCTCGAGCTGTCGAGGAGAGAGGCGATGAGAGAGAGAGAGAGGAGAGGAGAGGGATAGGGAGAGCATAGAGAGAGAGAGGGAGTACAGGAGGGCAGAGCGACATCGAGATTGGGACGAGAGGAGGGCTCTGGAGGCCCAGGTGATGGAGCTCGACTGAGCCTTGGCACGGAGGAGGGGAGGCTTCGGGAGAGCGAGGAGCGGTATCAGAGGGCGAAGGAGCGCGGCGCGCGGCTTCGTCAGTCTGGTTCGTTCTCTATAGGTAGCTTCCTAGTTTCTTCTACTGAGGAGCGTCGTCACGCCTTGGAAGCTGGCATGGTGCCACCTGGTGAGGCGAGCACGGCCTCTCAGGGTTCGCAGAGGCCCCCTAGGGATCCCCGTCAGAGGAGGGAGGAGAGAGATGATCAGGAGGGTGGTAGCGAGAGTTAGAGAGTTGCTTGTACACCCCACCTTCCTCACTGTATGATGTACTTTGACTATTTGCTTATGTGAAATGAAATGGTTCCTTGTGTTGTGTGTACTTTCTCTCTCCCATGCTTCTTTCCTTGCACTTGTTCTTTCGAGGCGCGTTTCACGAGACCTTGTCCTAAGAAGTAGGGAATTACGCTTTGCATGGAGGAACCTGTTTCTTCCTTCTTCTCTCTCTCTTTTTTAGGCGCGTCTAGGCGCGGGGACGCGTCTTAACTTTTGAATTCAAATTTAAAGCACCAGGGGGCTTCTCTTTCTTCGTGCCTTACCCGCAAACGAGCCCGCCTCCCGTCGAGATTTGCTCGCCCCTCTTCATCTTCTTCCACTCTCGATCGATGGAGCTCGGTGGGCCAAATCATGGTGAAGGGAGAGAGGGGCGAGGAACTCCTCGCCCGAGGAGGGATGCGCAAGAGCACGGAGAGGCGTCCATAGAAGAGGAAGCACCCCTTCGGGTACTTGAGGGACCCGAGGGGCCTGATGGTACGGAGGGAGGTGAACATGGCCCGGTATGTCCTTCGATCTTCTCCTTTTTGATCTATTTTGAGTTTTGAGCGAGCCACGCAGAGAGGGAAAAGGGTTCGGCGAGTGTTGCACTCAAATGATGGACGCGTCCTTGACAGGAGACGCGTTCTCGTGTTTTGACGTAAGACCCTTCTTTCTTGATGCAGGGCATGGCGAGGGCCCCGGGCTTGGCCGATGAATGGGCGAGTGCAGACGAGCCGAGCCGTGTCAGGAAGGAGAGTCGCGGCAAGGCGAAGCTCGAGGACTGGCGTATACGTCTCCCTGGGCAGCAAGGGAGCGTATTGGTGCAGGACAGTGCCGACTTCCTGCGGCAGCAGAGAGAGAGTTATGTGGGACTTCCCCAAGCCAGGGATGCGCGCGACATCAACGGCTTGCGTGCCCAACTGGCAGAGGCCAGGCGGCAGCTGGCCGTCACTCAACAGGAACTGTCGATCCTGGTAAGTTAAGTACTGCATTCCTTTTTTTAAAATTTGGAGCTTAGCTGACGGCCGTTGTTTGTTTGCTCCAGCGTGCCCAGCAGACAGCGACGGTGGGAATGGCCGGCGGCGCATCTTCCAGCTCGTCGGCCCCTTTTCTTGAGATTGCCTCCCTCCGGGAGCAACTCGCCGGTGCGGTGGCCCGTGCGGCCCGGGCGGAAGAGGAACGTGATGCCTGGGTAGCGACTGTAGCGGAGCTGCGACGTCGTGGTGAGGAGAGGCCTTCTCCAGACATCCTGGAGTTAAGGGTCCTTCTCCAGGTGACGAGGAGAGAGGCAGAGAGAGAGAGGAGAGAAGGGCCGAGCGACAGCGAGATCAGGCCGAGAGGAAGGCCTTGGAGGCCCAGGTGAGGGAGCTCCAGCTAGGCCTTCAGGTCGTGGTGCAGAGGCTAGGAGCGATGGAGACGCGCTACGAGAGAGCGCGAGAGTTCGGGGAGCGACTCCGCCAGTCTGGTCGCTTTTCTGTTGGTGGTTTCTTCGCCACGCCAGGGGAGGAGCAGCGAGCCATTGCCGTAGAGCAGGTGCCACGAGGCGAGGCAGATGCTGCTGCACGGGGATCCAGAAGGCTTCTGAGGGACCCTCACCTCAGGGGAGAGGAGAGGGACACCTAGAGGGACGAGCATGACGATAATGGCGAGAGTTGGCGAGCCAGTGGACCCGCCTCCTCTCTATGATTGTGGTGTCTATGACAGCTCATGTAGAATTATGAATGGAGTGATTTGATTTTCTGCTGCTTGTTTATTCTCTTGTGCGTTCCTTCTTCCCTACACTTCTTCTCCTTTGCACTGTTCCCATGTGATGTGTCTGCTGAAACCCCGCCCTAAAAAGGAGGATCGCGTTTTGCTGTGACTATTTTCCACGGGAATCTGCCGTCAAAGTCAATAATGACGGCTCCAGTCCCTTTTCCCGGATGATGTTTCAAACTTTGCGGATGACTTCAAAAGCAAGATAGGGCATCCCTAGATAACATAGGGAGCGGGTCGTCATATTACACCGTCTAAACAGTCACCCTGCGCGAGCGGTGAAGTGACACATAGGACCGCAGGGCAGGCGCCCTATCGCGAGGGCTATCGTTAAAGGTGACGGAGGAAATCTTGGCCCGCACTTCTCCCATTTCTATAAATACCTGCCTCTTTCGTTACTCCAGGGACATCGAGAGCCAACTTGGAGAGTACAAATTCTTACGAAAGAGAAGGAACTCAGAGTTCTGAGATCGGGATGGAGGGCGAATCTTCCCATTCCTCGAAGAGGAGCAGGTCCAGTGGTAGCAGTTCTAGGAAGCTTTCGGACCTTGAAGGGCACTTCAGTGAAAGGACCCAATCGCAACTCGTAAGCTGAGCTCCCCTACCCTTTTTCTCATTCTTCCTTTCTCCCTTTCTTCTGACAAAACCCTTCTCCACTCCTTGTGTATGCGCAGAGTGTGATGAAATCGCACATTTCATGGGAGTTAGTAGCGGCAGCATACAGGGGTCTCCCAGATTTTTAGAAGGCCAGTCTAGACGTGATGGGATTTGGCGTCTTTCTCCGGATTGAGCCTATCAAGCTCGACCTGGTCCTCATCCAAGCCTTGCATGAAAGATGGGACCCAGTGAGTCGGGCATTCTTGATGCCCTGGGGGCACATGGTGCCCAGTCTGGAAGATGTGGTCCGAATCACGAGCCTCAAGGTAGATGGTGAGGCAGTGACCGGAGTCACCTACGCGGACTACCGAGAAGGTGCCCAGAAGCTACTGGGTTTGGACCTAGATGGTCGGAAGAACAGGTCAGTAGCCAGGGCATCTATCATGGAGGCATTAGGGCTCACTGATACTCGTCGACGGGACGATGAGTCCTCAGAAGAATTCATGGAAAGGATGGAAAGAGGATGTCGTGCTGTGTATTGCACAGATTTTGGCAATCGGGAGAGATCCAACATGGATTTGAGGAGATTTCTCCTCTTTTTACTGGGAAGATTGATACTGAGCTCGAAAGGGGACGGTATCCATTGTCGTTTCCTGGAGCTGCTATCAGACCTCGAAAGAGTAGGTCAGTACGCCTGGGGAGCTGCCATGCTGGCGCATTTGTTTACAGGTCTGTCCCAAGAGGCAGACCGTGAGATGACTGCGAGTGGTTTCACACCATTCATCCATGTATTTTTTGTTTTTAGTTTTGTTTTTTTGTATTTTTTTGTTTGTTTTTGTAATAGTCCACTTAAGGTACTGATGGCATGTGCTAATGCAGCTGTGGAGCTATTATTACCTCCCGATGGGGAGAGCTCGACATTGGCGACCAGTGATGGTGCCGTTAGCCAGGCGGTGGGAACCCATCATGAGTGCGGCACCCCTAACCTACCAACTGATGGTGCTAAGGCGGGAGCTACAGGAGTTCCCTGCAGCGATGGTGGGGTTTTTTTTTTTGAATCATTTTCATTTTGTTTTTGGCTTTGACCGGCTAAACGGGTATGTACAACCTAACCTAGGTAAACTGGAGACCCTACTCAGGCATGGTCGATGTCGACCAACCATGGGTTCTAACAAGTCGTGCCCGGTTCGGACGGGAACTGTGGATGCACTGCCTGAATGAAATCGAGCCGCTTCGGCTACGATTGGTTATGAGGACTTTAGGACTGGCTCAGGAATGGGTGGATACGACTGCGCCACCTCGCGTCGGGAGAAAGACACGGGGACCGGCAACCTGCATTGATTGGCGTGTGCGGTTCCCCGAACAGTATGAAGATTGGCAACGGGGTGGCACAATTGTGGAATCGCATGCGCAGGATAGCGAGGATTACCTGTGTCTGTATAAGACAATGTACGCAGAGCGGCTCCAACCCCGAGGACTTGTGGAGGTAGATCTCTCCCTTTCCTCTTTTCTCTCTCTCTTTTGGTTTTTGTTGTGGAAATGCTGACTCTTATGGCTGCAGGATGTCCGTGATACCATGATAGCGAGCTTGCGATCTCGCCTGGCAGAGACGAAGCAACAATTGGGTGACACACGTGGAGCCTTGAGTGCCTCGGTAGGTGTATACAGTGCACGCTCCGAATCACGGCCCTAGATTCATGGTGTTCGGCCACTAATTATCATCTCATGATTACAGCGCGCCCAGATTGACGCGGCCTCATCGCGATGGGGGCCGGTGGAGTCTCTTCCAGCTTATGGATCCCTACCTCAGAACTTGACTTGCTTCACGAGCAACTTGCTCGTGCCACGCAGCGTGCCGCGGAGGCAGAAGGAATGCTCTCTATATAGGTAAGAGTCTCAGTGTTGAGTTCTCCTTGTTTATGTCTTGCCGCATATCTGAGATGGTATATCTGGCAGGAAAAAGAGACGCAAGAGTCACTTGCCCAAGCTGCGCAGAGGGAGGCTAGAATAGTAGAGCTGGAGGAGGAACTGCGACGCCGTCCAGATGACGACTCTTCTAGGGATGCCATAGAGCTGAGGATCACTCTCCAGTTGGAGAGGGAAGACCGTGAGAGAGAACGGGCAGAGAGAGAAAGAGACAGAGAGAGAGAAAGAGCCGACAGATTGGCTAAAAGGGAGGAGCGAAGGGCCATAGAGGCCCAACTATTCGAACTCCGAACCAGCCTTGGTCTTGCTGAACAATGGCTGAGAGATGGTGAGGAGCGCTACCGAAGAGCACGAGAGCGTGGCTTTCATGTTAGTAGCTTTTTTGCTGCCCCCACGGATCAACGTCGGGGTGTGGGAATAGGAAGAAGAGTACATAGCGGTAGGAGTACCGCTTTTCGTAGTTGGGTAGCACCCTTGAGAGTGTTTTACCCGGAGAGTAGCGGGACGAGTAATGCAGAGAGAGAGGGTGGAACTTGATGTAATTTTTTATTTTTGGAATAGAATAAAAGGTTCGGTTTTGTTTGGTTTTCACCTTTGCTCTTGTTGCCTCGAATCCCTGCACACATCACTGAAACAAACAAATCAGAATTTCTGCTCTGACTTGGCCCCTTGCTCAATAAGCTGATGGTCACTTTGACTGTCCTTGATAACGGGTCAAGGGGCCAAGCCTTTATTAACGAAGGCAAGGGAAAGATGTGGTGATGATGAATGCGACAGACAAGCACACGAATGCAAGCGAGATTAAAAAGTGAAATGCTGCATACAAATGTAATCATGCAAAATTGATTTGTTTTCTTTTTATATTTGGCATTTTTTTGTTGTTTTGTTATATTCAATTTTTTTGTTTGCAAATATGTACATTTTCTCTTTTCTTTTTTTGTTTTATCATTTCATTTTTTTGTTGCTAACGCCTGGCAAGCATCCAAATGGCACCTAACCTACATGAGAACATGGGTTTCTTACTAACCTCCAGGTATCCTAAGTGCACATCTAGGTTGATTTGGGCCTTTGGACCCCTCGAATGATAATCCCGCCGGCTAAGACTTACCCTGATGACAATACCGTCATGCCATGCTTAGGCTCCCAGTCGCTTCCGACCACAGGGATTCACCCAAAAGGTTTTCGAGGTAAATGATTTGCCCGACCCGAGTCTATTTCCTCACAACCCTAGGTGGTATATGATGGAACACCCTAGAACCCTAACGACCAACCGCGCAACGCTGACCCGGAATCAGACGCTGTCGCACCCATAGGTGACGCGCTTGCATTGACCTAAGCCCAATGTTAAATAAGAAGACATCAAGGTGGTAAACAGGGGTCTTGACCGGCCAGAAACACAGAGACTCCTTTGCAGCGATAGCTTTTGCTTTTCAAAGTAGACAACCATATGGGTATATTAAAATAAGGTCGCAAACCTTGGCGGGTTTCGCCGTTTAGAAACTCCATCTAGCTTTCATCTTTAGAGGAGGAAGGAAGAATGCATGGGGTAAACCTCCTGAGAGGACCGACAAAACCGTTAACCCGGCGAGCCAATAAGGGCCCATTAACTCTCCTCTTTCGAACAACTTCAGACCAAATCTCGAGCATTTACATTCCATGGCCCCTTTTGTGGATTCAGACTTTTGCTTTGAGGGGTTCCATTTATCGTATCAGGCACGGTCACGACCAGGCTTTTCTCTTGATTTTGATTTTGTGTTTCTTTTTGCGAGGGAGATATAGTCGTTTGACGTTGTGGGCTCCCTTTTGTATGCCTGCGGGGACACTGCCCTCTTCTCGTGCTCTGATCGATGCTCGAGGAAATGGATCCTACTCTTGCCTTAAGGGGTTTGAGTTTTGGTTTCTCATGCTCAGCGTTTTAAGGGCGCCGACTGTCTCATTTGGTCGAAGAGAAAAGAATAAAGATTACAGCTTCTGGAGATCTTCTGGGTGAGGCCCCACCGTAGGTGATGCTACCAACTTTTTTTGGATAAAATACGTAAGTGAGTACATGTTGGCTTCCTTTGAGCGTGCATAGGCCGATGTGGCCGGACAGGGATCTCCACGGTTCTGGCAGACCAAGACCCGGTGCCTACCAAGCCTTAATGGGCCCTATCCTAACATGGAGGTTGGATGCAGCGACTTAACTACATGGTGACCACCGGGCATCGGTATTTTAAGATTTTATATATTTTTAGTGATTTTCAATATTTTTTGTTTTTTGTTTTTTATTTTTGTTTTTTTTTGTTTTGACACTATGCTAAGGGTAGTACTTTTTAAGATAAAGCCCATTCCAAGGGTGGGATAACTCGTCCCTTCGGCGTTGACTAGCTTGTAGGCATTGCCAGGGTACACGGCTTGAATTACGTAAGGTCCTTCCCAATTGGGTTGGAGCTTAGAACGCGGCCCTCCAGGTTTGACAAAAATTCTCTTTACGACCATCTCACCGACTTTGAATTTTCTCTCAACGACTTTCTTTTGGTAAAAGCGAGCGAGTCTATTTTGATACACACGCGCATGCTCGGCAGCGGCCAGCCGCTTCTCGTCTAAGAGTTCCAACTGGGCAAGGAGTGAATTGCGACGTTCGTCGAGGGAAATTCCTCATCCAATTGTACTCTGAGAGAAGGGATCAGAGTCTCGTACGGGACTACCGCTTCCATCCCATAAGTAAGGGCAAACGGAGTCTGCCCGGTGGGGGTACGGATTGAAGTGCGATAGGCCCATAGAGCTTCGATAAGCTTTTCTGGCCAGTCTGAAAACTTACTGGACTCGCAGGTTTTCTTGATGATTTTGATCAATGTTTTATTGGTGGCCTCCGCTTGGCCATTACCTTGTGGGTAATAAGGTGATGAATGATGCAATGCAATTGCGTACCTTTTGCAGAGGTCCTGAAGGTCCTGAGAAATGAACTGTGGCCCATTGTCGGTGACGATTGTGCTTGGGACGCCGAACCTGGCGAGGATGTTCTTCATGATGAACTTGCAGACTGTTGACGCCTTGATTTCCGCGTAAGCTTCGGCTTCGGCCCATTTGGTGAAGTATTCCGTCGCAGTAAGGATGAAAGATTTCTGCTTGGTGAGGGAATTGGGATCACCTAGGGGACCGATGATGTCGAATGCCCACATGGAGAAGGGCCATGGGGAGGATATTGGATGAAGTGAGGAGGATGGTGAATGAATTTTATCGGCGTGAAGCTGACACTTGACACACCTACGGACATAGATGGCACAATCCTCTTCATAGTGGGCCAGTAAAAGCCTTGCCGAATGATCTTCTTAGCGAGCATCTGGCTATTCACGTGGCCACCGCACACACCCGAGTGTGCTTCCTCTACGCATTTCCAAACCTCATTGTCGTCAAGACACCTTAACAGAACGCCAGTAAGGCTCCTCCTATAGAGTAGACCTCCAACCAATGTGTATTTCTGAGCCACCTTCTTATGGCTTTCTTATCTTCTGTGGTGGCTCCTTCAGGATAAGACTGATCTTTACAGTATTTGACAATTTCATAGAACCATGGTTTCTCCTCGTCAGCCAGCTCTTCTTCGACTTCTGCCAGCATGATCTCCCTCTTCTCAAGAATTTCTCCCTTCTGGATCTTCTGTAGGACTCGTTCCTTGATCTTTAAGAGGTAAGGGTCCTGACGGCAGGGACAAGACGCTTGTAGAGAATGATGGATCTAAACCATGCACCTAAAGGGAATTTGAAGGATGACGCCAAGGAGGCGAGGGCATCGGCCAGAATGTTCTGTTCGCGAGGAACATGGACAAAGATCAGCTTGGTGAACAATTTGGCATAGGCGGAGACCAGCTCCTGATAGGGTTTGAGCTTGGGATCGAGGGTGCGATATTTGGTAAGCACCTGGCGGAGAACAAGTTGACTGTCACCCACGACTCGCAACTCAGTGATATAGAAAGAACGGGCTAGTTCCAGGCCAGCTAGAAGAGCCTCGTATTCAGCGATGTTGTTGGTGACTGGGAACGCGAGCTGAAATGCCTCTGGGATGGTAACGCCTTCAGGCGTTAGAAGGACAATGCCGATACCCTTCCCTTGGGAATTCAGAGCTCCATCAAAATATAACGTCCACATTGGCTCATCAGATTGGGTGATGGACATTAGTTCCTCATCTGGAAACTCTGATTGGACAGGATCAAACTTGGGAAGAGGATGGTGGGCGAGATGCTCGGCTATGGCATAGCCTTTAATTGCCTTTTGCTGGATGTAGGTGATGTTAAATTGAGAAGAAAACTTTGCCAGCGTGCTAGCCTATCCGTAAGGACGGATTTCTCCAGAAGGAACTTGATAGGGTTCATGCGAGCAATCAAGTGGACCTCATGAGCCAAGAAGTAGTGCTTCAATTTCTGCACTACCCAAACGAGGGCAGCACAGGTTTTCTCCATGACTGTGTACTTCTGCTCACAGGGATTGAGAAGTTTGGACAAGTAATAGGTTGCCCGTTCCTTGCCTTCTTCATCAGCTTGTGCGAGGACAGCTCCCACGGAGTCGTCCAAGACTGAGATGTAGAGGATCAGAGGTTTTTCTGGTTTGGGTGGAATGAGAACGGGTGGACTAGCCAGATATTCCTTTAACCCTTCAAAAGCTTTTTGGCATTTAGAATCCCAGTGGAATTCTACTCCTGGCTTGGTCAACTCATAGAAAGGTCTACACCTTTGTGAGTGCTGAGACACAAACCGACGAATAAACTGCAACCTCCCGATTAAACCTCGGACTTCCCTCAAATTCTTGGGAGGCGGCATATCCCTGATGGCCTTAGCTTTGTCGGGATCTATCTCGATCCCTCTTTTACTCACAATGAAGCCCAGTAATTTGCCCGATGATACACCAAACACACACTTCTTCGGGTTCATTTTCAATTGGAACTCCCTTGATCTCTGCAAGACCTTAGCCAAAACCCTTGGATGTTCCATCCTGGTCCTTGATTTCACCAATAGATCATCCACATACACCTCCAGATATATGTGCATCATGTCGTGAAATATGGCCATCATAGCTCTTTGGTAAGTAGCTCCAGCATTCTTTAACCCAAACGGCATGACCACGTAACAATATGTTCCCCAAGGTGTAGTGAATGATGTCTTCTCTTGATCCTCTTCTGCCAAACGAATTTGATTATATCCTGAAATCCATCCATGAATGAGAGGGTCTCATATCCTGCTGTGTTGTCGATTAACACATCAATGTGAGGCAAGGGAAAATCATCCTTTGGACACGCGCGGTTAAGGTCCCGGAAGTCGATGCAAATCCTGACTTTCCCATCTTTCTTCATGACCGGGACAATGTTTGCCACCCATTGAGGATAAAGGACGACTCTAATAAACCTGGCTTTATGGAGCTTGTCGACTTCTTCTTTCATTTTCAAAGCCATTTGAGGGTGGAAACGCCTTAACCTTTGTTTTACCGAGACGGACCCTGGTTTTAGGGTTAAACGGTGTTCGACCAGGGTTGAATCCAGCCCCGACATATCCTCGTAGCTCCATGCAAACGTGTCCTTATATTCCTTGAGAACTTCAATTAATGCCTCTTCTTCAGAGGGTGGTAGATTATCACTTATGAGGATGATCCTAGGGTCTTCCTCAGTTCCCAAGTTGACTTCTTTGGTGGACTCTTCTACGGCGGTTGACGGCTCGTCGAATCTCCTTATTCCACTAGTATATGCGCCAGCCGCATCCTCATATTCTTCACCCTCATCTTCAGTAGGGTATTCTTCATCGTGATCTCGTAGACTCCATACCCCTCATCAATTGCACAGTTGCCCTCACATTCTATTTCCGGTAGCTGGATGGGATTTTCTAGCAACTGAGGGATGGCAAGAAGGGCCTGACACCTGGCGGCTAAATCCAGAAGGAATCGACGAGGGATCTGCCTACCCTTGGATTTCTTCCTAGGTACTACCTTTGACTTATTATTCCTAGATTGACTGACATTATTTACAGAAGAAGAAAAAGATGAAGAGGATGGTGAAGAATGTACAGGGAAAGACCCCTCAGAGGAGGGGTAGAAAAGGTCGCTCATCGGACCTTGGACGGGTGGTCCGCAGGGCGGGACGCACCCGTGGGAGATGTAGGAGGTTTCCTCAACGAAGATGTGCTATTGAGGAGTTTGAAATTTGACATTTTTTTTCGTTTTCATTTTTGATGACAAAACAGTGAAAAGAGATCGGAGGAGAGAGAAAAGTGGTTATGGCTAGAGGATTGGGAGGCTCGTAGAGCAGATCATGATTGAAGACCTGGCGCGGGTTGAGAAACCCGCGCAGGTATGTAAGTAGAGAGGGGGATCTGGGAAGGTCATCAGACAACCGTCTGGCCCAGGAAGATGACAGCAACAAAGGCTGTGACGAGTGAATGGAGAAGATGACGGCTAATGAGTCGTCGGTGGTGATGGTGATGGCGGATGAAGATCCGCTGGTGACAGGGTCCTTCTAACGAGGACGAGGATAGTTTGGAACCTTGGCAATAGTAATGATATTCTCTGGCATTCTAGAGATCAATGGTGGTCCTTCAAGCTGTGGAGACGAGAACATCCTTTCCAATGCAACGGAAACGTCCCGTATATCAAACCATTTGTCCCATTCGCATTCCGGGTCTTTGATCTTGCCTCTTTTGGTGACCCTCGGACATTTTTTGACTGAATACACAACATGCGACCCCCCATGTGCTTCTTGCGGATAATCCCCCATCTGAATAACGGGCCCTTTGTTGAAGTGGTTTGATAGGGTCCATGTGAGGGGCTTCCAATCCACCTTGAATGATCCTTTGAAGCCTAGGCCAAACCTGCGGTTCGGCCTAATCTCCTTTGGTGGTTTCAACCTACCTTGTAGCTGTGCACCCAGACCTTTGCCCTATTGATAGCCGATGTTTCTCATAATATCCCAACCTTTGGAGTGAAAAGGGAGATATGGCGTTGTTGCCTTGATCGGCTTCTTTGGTGCTAGCGGAATGTGAGATGAATCACACACGTCCAGTAATGACAATATGGGCCGATGAGACGGCCAAACAGAGGGCAGAGAGGTGTTGATAGCATCCACCGTGTGAAGGATAGGTGTGCTGACTACTTTAATAATTCTTCATTGTAAGGAAACTTCAAGCACTGATGGTTGGTGGAAGGCACAGCATCCATGGCTTCATTGTAGGGGCGACCCAATATGACCTTGAATGTGGGGTCCATGTCGAGGACATGGAATTCCGTGGGGACTGACATAGGGCCTAGCTCTGCCCTCAGAATAATCATCCCTTGCGGCGGCCTTTTGCTATTGTCATAAGCCGTGACTGTGATCGAGGAAGGTCTTATTTGTTCCTCGTCGACCCCACACAACTGAAGGGTGCTCATGGAGATCACATTTATGGACGCACCCGTGTCTACAAGGCACGGGTTTATGGATACCCCATTAATTTTTATTGAAATGCACAATGCATGTTTCCGAGCTTCCTTGGGAGCGAGCTCGTAGTTGTGGAACATGATGGCCGGTTGTGTGTCCATTGGGGTCAGGATGGCAAAAATCTTTTCTACAGGGAGGTCCTCATTCACCATGACCTTTTGAAGATACTCCATTAAGGCTGCCTGATGGGATGTGGATCTCTGAAGCAGCTCCAGGATGGAGATCCGAGCAGGCGTCTTGTACAAGTGTTTCAACAGATCATACTGTGTTCCAGGGATAGATCTTTCCGGTTGTTCTCCATTGTCCCACTCTGGCTGAGACTGCTCGGGATTCTGACTGTTCTGGAGGAAAACCCTGTGGAAAATCCTTCCACTCCGAAGCACCATCGCCTGCGGCTTTTGTATCTCTATAGGGGTAACAGTGGGTTTTAACAGAGGTTTGAGGGGTAGTGGTAGAGGAATGGTCGATGAAGCAGGGGTGATGATGGGAGCGGGGATTCTGATGAGGGGTTTGTTAGGTGGAGACATGGTGGAGGTAGAGGGGATATCGCACGGGTTATGAAGGATAAGGGGTCTGGAAGGTGGAGGTGGAGGCAAAGTGGAAGTGGGTAGGGTTTGAAGCGGGTAATGGTTTTGAGATGGATGGTGGGTGATGAGTGGTTTTGAAGGCATTGGCGGTGGTATGGTGGAGACAGGCGGGGTTACGTACGGTGGACGGGTGATAAGGGGCTTAGAAGGCATAGGGGCAAATGCAGTAGAGGTGGATGGTAAAGTGGGGGAGTGAGAGAAGATGAGAGGGTGTGAGGGCGTAATGAAGGGTGTTGGTTGATAGGTCATTGGGGTGTGAATGAGAGGGCGTGATGTCAGTGGAAATGGTGAATGCGGTACTGATGCGGGTTGATGAGAGAGAGGTGCTACTCGGGCAAGGCGAGGGGGTTGCATGACGATAGGGTTGGCGGTAGAAAGAATAGAGGTACTTTCTGGGTGCCACACCTGCTCTCTCCCGACTTCTGGGAAGGAGGAGATGGGGTTGACCTGATGATTGGGCTGTTGGTGCTCCGGTAATGGATTCAGGATTATGCCCATGTTGGGCTGTTGTGGTTGGGCCTGTTGAGGCTGTTGTTGTTGTTGTGGTTGTTGCTGTGGCTGCTGTTGTAACTGCTGTTGTTGTTGCTGGAACTGTGGCCTAGGAGGAGGTCTCCTAGCCTTGAGAGTGGCGACGTATCGCCTCATTTCATCCCAGTCAATCCCGCCTTCATCATTCGTATCGTGGATGTAATCTTTAAACTGAAAGCAGTTGTCCACTGTGTGTCCTGGCTGCCTGTGATAGACGCAGTATCTGGAGGTATCAACATTCGGGGGCCACACGGGCCTTTCCCTGGGTAGGATAAGTGTGTTTGAGGCCATGAGGACGTTGAAAATATCTGCCAGAGTTTCTGGTAATGGTGGGTAATAGGCTCTCTTGGGACCAATTGGCCTCCTTTGTTGCTGTGGGGGACCGTAATTTCCTGGGGGTGGAACTTGGTTGTACTGAAGTGGTGGTTGTTGTTGCTGGGGTTGAGGTTGTTGCTGGGGTTGAAGTAGTTGAGGCATGTTGTTCTGAGGTGGATCGTTTTGGGGTGGAGGACAAGAGGGGAAAGGACCTGGTTGGAGGGGAAGTCGGGGCATTTGTGGAAGCCTTGGGTTGGCTGCATAGTTGGCATTGTTGACCGCACTCACTTGCTCATTTGTTACGACCCCTTCTGTTGCTCTGCCTGGAACACCAGTGCCTGTCTTTCTGACCACCTTGGGCTTCGGCGGCTCAAACATGTTCATAATGGGAGAGTCTTTTAATTGGGTCTAGATGTACCGGGCTCTTTCATAGAGCTCTTCCATGGTGGTGAGCTTGTTCATGGCCAAGACATGCCTGAACTGTGGGGTGGCATTGGATACAATCATCTTCACTTGTTCAGGCTCTGAGAGGGTATCTCTTATTCTTTCTGCCAGGGACCTCCATCTGTCGGCATAGCAGACAAAATCCTCGTCGGACTTCATCTTCTCGGCCACTAGGTCGGTAATGGAAAGAGAGGGACCGACCCTATCCCGATACTTTTGCAAGAACCTTCTCTGGACTGTTTCAAAATTCTCGACCTCGCGGGGCTCCGAAGAATAGAACCACTCTAGCGCAGGACCGTCCAATGACCTCCGAAAGAGGTATGCCAGGGATCTCTGGTCATTTTGCCAATAGGAGGACTCATACATGAAATCCTTGAGGTGAATGAAGGGGTTACCAGTGCCATTGTACCTGCGGTACGTGGGCATTTCGGAGGGAGGAAGATGGATGACCGGAAGGATTGGTAAAGCAACCTCCGGGGTGGATTTCACGTGGCACCATTTTCTTCAAATTCTGAAACTGTTCGTCCATCCTATTGAACCTATTGAGGAGCGATTGGGCGAGCTCCTCGGGCGGTGAAGGTGGCACTTGCCACTGGGGAGGAAAATGTCTTCCGGAGACTTGAGGGGGGAACCTCGAATGAGAGGGGGCTGTCGAGCCACCGACAGTTGGCCCCGGCTGAAGTGGTATGTGGGGAACAACAGGAGTTTGAGATTGTGAAGAGAACTGGAATGAGGGAGGTTGTTGGCTCGCCTGCCCTTGAAGCGAGGGAGATTGGATGGCTTGCGCCAGTGAAGGAGATGGGATGGCCTGCACCGACTCTTGGAGAGGTGCGATGGCTGGAGTTGATTCCTGGGGAGTGGGGGAAACAGATTTCCTCTTCAGAATGGCCTGCAGGGCCCGGAGCTGTTCAGAGGTAAGCTCCGTGTTGGCGAGGACGCCCAGCAAAGAGGAGATGTCCTGTGGTGGGGACGTGTCCCCTGCAATAACCAGCACCTCATGCGAGGGCTCATAAGAAGGACCCGCGTCCATAGCATGGACTCGCGGCTCGACTGACTCACCACGACCAGGGTGGTTTTCCTCAAAAGACACGTGAGCCATGCTCACAGTTTTTTCGGAACGCAAAAACATACACTAGCAAGTAAATAGCAGAGATTATCAAACAAGTGGATGCCTTTACGCCCTTTTTTGTGTTTTGATTTTGATGATTTTTTGTGTTTTTAACCAGATCCGAAGTTCACACAAAATAGGGACCCTAGTTCATTTTTGTTTCACCACCGTGTCAGCTAGGGGCTCTCGCCTCACCACGAATGGGTCGACTAACTCCGGGGAACTTCAATGGTACAACCGACCTAGTGAACGAAGAGGAGATTCTTCGATGTCGGGGACTTATGGAGGTCCCAATGGAGGAGATTCTAGTCCGTCGAGAGGAATTCCCGAATGGAGAGTCCTTCCTTCCTTGAGAGAGGGTGATCCTTAGAAAAAAATGAAAAAGAATAGAAAAGAGGGGTGGATGTATGCAATGGAATGCTGACAGAGATATGGGGCACAAAAGAACAAGAAAACAACCAAGATATAACAACACACAAGAGATAGTAAAGCTAATCACAAGAAATTGCAAGGGTAACTGAAAAGAAAGCAACTGTAATCCCACCGTGATCGCCAATCTGTGAGCGACGTCACGCGGTTGAGGAATGAAATGCGGAGCGCACGGGCTCGTTTTGTTTGCTACAACACAGAAATAAGAGAAAAGAGAAGGGGCCACCACGGGAGATTGCTCCGGCGGGGCGAGCGGGACAAATGCAATATAGCAAGATATGGGGGTTAAACGGTCATAGCGGGAAGTGACTCGCCGCGGCCTCGGGGGATGGGAATGGTGCGAGAATTAAATAACAGGAATTGAAACGGCCATTGCGGGAAGTGACTCGCCGCGGCCTCGAGAATATAGCAGGTAGATATAGCAGGCAGATATAGAAGCAATTCAAGATATACAAACGAAAGGATAGAATTCAAACGGCCATTGCGGGAAGTGACTCGCCGCGGCCTCGAGAATATAGCAAGCAGGTTTGGAAGTAATTCAAGATATACAAGTAGGAGGACATAATTCAAATGGCCATTGCGAGAAGTGACTCGCCGTGGCGTCGAGAATATAGCAGGCATATATAGAAGCAATTAACGATATACAAATAGGAAGATCGAATTCAAATGGCCATTGCGGGAAGTGACTCGCCGCGGCCTCGAGAATATGAGCAGATAAGAGATATAACAAAATATAAAAAGAAGCAGAATTCAAACGGCCATTGCGGGAAATGACTCGCCGCGGCCTCGAGATTATGATGTGATCGCCAGGGGCCAGAGACCCCAAAATAAAGAGTGATCGCGCCTACCTCACTAGCAGGAAATGGCGGGTTGCTTCTTCCTCCCCCTTCGGCCGACCGACGGAGAGGGCTTTTTTCAGTTACCCCTTTGCAAAATAACAGACAGTAGGTAAACAGAATTAGAAAATGACAGTGTAGTATCAACCCCTTGCGAAGGAAATAACGAAATCGTGACAGAACACACACCTGGTTGGTGTGGTTTTAAACCCCTCTCGAACTTGAGTAGGAGGAAAGTGCGATGATGAATGCAAGAAGTATATAAGAGAAGGCGCCCTTGTGAAGGGAGATAGAGGATGCGAGATGATGAATGTAAAGAACTACGGAGAAAAAAGGGGAGAGAATTGGCTTATTGGATGTGCCGATGGCGAGATCCGGCGGAGCTTCGGCAGCGTAGGGATGACGTGGAAGCGCGGTGGACGAAGACGAACTTCCTCTCGCGAGCGTGGGCACCCGGGAAGCCGGCAGAACCTCCTCCTGAAAAGAAACTACGGGTTAGGAAGGGCTCCGGCAGCCTCTGGGCTCTAGCAGCCTATCAGACCTCTTAAAAGCTCCCTCCCGGACTGAGGGGGGGGTCTCTATTTATAGGGCTCCGGAGGATGGAGGCGTCCAGGACCCTGGACGCCTTCATCAGGGCAAAAATAATATTTTATGTTATTTTTTTTTATTTTGAATATTTTCAAGAAGGCGTCTAGGAAATTGGACGCCTCCATAAAAGCCCACCGAACCCCCACCGAAAGCCGCACGCGGTTTGGCACAACGCGTGATTTTGATCGGCGCCCTTGATTAATGAATGGGCGCGTCTAGTTGGCAGGACGTCTTCACAATTTGGATTTTTTCTCAAACGACAAACCCACCGTGCGGACGCGGGGCGCCCGTGGGCAAGTTGATGGAGGCGTCCAGAGGCCTGGACGCCTCCATTAAATTATTTTTTATATTTTGTTTTTATTATTATTATTATTATTATTTTATATTTTGCATTGATGGAGGCGTCCAGACAAGTGGACGCCTCCATGATTTTATTATTTTATTATATGTTTTATTACGTTTTGTAAATTTGAAAATTATGGAGGCGTCTAGTGGCCTGGACGCCTCCATGAAGACCCCCCGGATTCCCTGAAATGGCATCGGTAGCCGTCCGCCAGACATTCTCTTGGTTCCGAAAACTTCCGATGCGTCCGATTGGTGGTGATGTCGTCTGTATGCCGCATGATTTCCGCAACGAGGTGGTTTCCGGATGCCGAAGGAGCGGAAGAAGACTCAAGAATAGAAAGCACTCAAGCGATTCAAAATGCGAAAGCCGCTGCGGGGCGTCGCATAGTAATATGAGATTTTCTCAGGAGACGTCAGGAATAGCGTGTCTACACTCGTGTTGTCCGCGTCCCGGAAGGCGAAGTCCGGGGAGGCGGCCGCCGTTGGCCCGTCGGAAGAGCTGGGGTTGTGGCGGGTCTCCTTCCCACCTCCTCCCAATAGCCACCATGAAGCCGGGGAAGTGGGTGGGGAGGCTTCCTGCTGCTCCTGCATGGGGCGTACGTAGATTTGACTCTTCCTGCTGTTTATTCTTCGCTTTCTTCTGGTCGTTTACCGCTCCATACGCCATTTCAATGAGCCTCCTCCAGGGGCAACAAGACGGTTAGAAGAGAAAAGGTTTAAAAAAACAAGAAGTTTGTATGCAGAGAAATTTACTGAAGTGGATGGAAACTCTATGGGTCTAATTGAGTTGCCTGAGCCTTGGAAGAATCTGTAGAAAATTCCATTCATTAACTCCATGGGACTCCGTTCCTGGGTCCATCTCCGTCTCCACAGCTGTCTGCCCTCACAGTGCTTTGGTGCTCATGCATCAGTGTGGATGACATAAACTCCGTACCCAAAAACCCATGTCAGGAACTACAGTTAGTGGGTGCCTGTTCTGACACCGGAGCTCGTGCGCCTTTGCAGGTCTCTTTATTCCTCACAGATTCCTTGTTGGGGTTGCTCGCGACTACCTTGTTTCCCATCTTCGATGCAAAAAACTTCACGTGGGCAAGCAACGACCTACAATAAACAATAATGGCGAAACGTTGACAGAAGCCAGAGATATTTGACGCAGAGCAATCGAGGGATTGCGAGACGGCTAGCTCTACTGATACGTGTCCACAGAAAATTGGCCGGCGGATAACGGGGCGCTAGAGAGACCTTGTGAATGTGTATCCAGCCACCCATGACTTTGTACATAGAGAGATAAAAGCACCAATTTTTTCTTCTGAAAAGACAAAGGCACGTCGGTTTAGGAAAGCACTCGTTGCTTCCATCCGTCCCCTCTCAATCCTTTCATCATGGCCATTCCCTGTGCCGCGTAGAGACCTACGTTATAAGCACAGAGACCGATGTATTTAAAGTGACGGAGGATATCCTCCGTCCCATTAGTTTAATCGTTTATAACTGTGATCGATCTGTGAGCAGGTGCCCCCCCTTAGTCCCTCCATTGATCCGAGGGTTTTAACATGGAAGCTCATGGCGCGCTGTGGCCACTGCATCTTCTGGGTTCCGGTGTGGAGCCTACCCTGGTTGGGCTGGAAGACCCCACCTGGGCTTCCTCCTCCCCCACTCCTCCGACGTCGCCCATCACAACGCGGAGCTCAAGTGGCCCAGCGGGCTCTCCTTCCTCAACGCGCTCACGTACGGCTCAGATGGAGGACGCCAAGCTTCTCTTCGACGGTGGCGGTGGTGGGGCGGGCCGACGTGTCATCAGCACCCGATCATCCTCGGCGGTGAGCATTAACCTCCTTAGTCCTTCCCTCCCCCCTCCATTGCCATCCTGAGTAATGATGATCCTGAAACTTGCTCCGGAGCCCCGAACATGTACAGCCACGGGATCGAACCGGGAGCAGGTCACCGGCCAACGCAACTAGCACCACCGACTCCCTCGGGCTCGCGAACCATGCCGGTAGACTGAGGTGGATGAAGGGCGGCGGCATCACCAGCAGACCCACTGCGCCCTCGTCTCCTTCCCTACCGACATCTCTCCCTCTCGAAAAGGAAGAACGTCGCTCTCCCTCTCCCCCTCTATTGCTCTCTTCTCGCCGTTGGAGAAACCCTAATAGAGAGGGGTCATTCTCAGAAGAAGGGGCAAAAAGCCAGAGAGATCACGATCGGGAAACATCTCGCCCTGAAATGAGGTCTCCTTTATGGCGCCCCGAAACTGCGATTCAAAATCCAGAATTTTGGATAAAAATGGCTCGCCCCGAATCCGCGTGAATATGACATTTCGGGGAAAAATTTTGATCCGAATCCAAAAAAAAATTTATATTCGGATTGGGTTCGCGGATCTTGACTATCCATTGACACCCCTAGCGGCGGTGGTGGCGCGACGGCGGCACGAACGGTGGCGGCGGCGGCAGAAGAGGTGAACTCAGAGGGGCTAAGGAGAATGGGCTTCACACCCTGGAGGGCTGGAGAAAGAATATGAACTAGGGAGAGAGAGGGGAGGGGCGCACCCTTCCTTGGAGGCTCTAAGAATTTTCACACAATTTCATTCATTAATTCTACTAAAATTGTGAAATACAAGATATTTATAATAAATGTAAAAAGACTCAAAATGACCTTAGATCAAGGGTTAGGGAGGGCAAATTAGGGAGGTCAAAACTAATTATCCCATGTGGTTTGGAACACAATTTAAATAATATATAAGGGAGGGGGGGCCCCCTTGACCAAGAGAGCCTCCTTCTTGGACTTTTTGGTCCACTTATCTCCCATGTGTCCAATTGACCTTCTAGATGCCACCTAGGACTTTGACCAGCCCCACATGGACCCATATGACTTATGTGAACCAATGGGAAAGGAGTGAGGGTCCCCTTGCTGGACCTACTGATAATTTGCACAAAAACCCAAACAATCCAAGGGAATGACACATTGGCTTATAAAGCCTTACAATTACACATATACTTTCCCAAGGATATAAAAATAAACTAAAGGACACAAATGTAAATTAAAATGTCAGTGCTCTTGCTCTGATGTCCCCATCAATTCTCCCCGGGTGGGAAGAACTCGACCCCGTCGAGTAAGGGGTGTGGCTGCTCGAGTAGCTCCGACGGATGCGTCACCGAACCTAAAAGCGCGGAGTACGCTCCACTCCAAGTAATCGACATATGGTCATCCCGTATAGATTCGATATGCACACGCTGCCATGGGAATGAGGCTAGAGGTGGACACTCCGGGGTGGGGTCACTCTCAAAAGAAGGGAAGACGGCTCGAAGACTCACTAGGAATCACCGCTTGTCCCTTATGTGACTAGATCCGATATGAAGTAGAACCGATCCTAATGTCCGACAAGTGTCGCACTCGAAAGGGACTAACATCGCGAGCGTACAAACCAACTCAACTCAATGTATGCACAGACACACAAGACCCTTGACACACCTAATGTTAGTCCGACCTACGCATATGCGATGATGGACCAGGACACCCAAATATGTGCCATGCATACACTAGATGTACTCGATGGTTGACGGAATGGAGGACTCCTAGACACCCTAAGATGTACCACTCATGCATTGGCGACCTATGGGATTTGGGTGGGGAAGAGCTAGGAGATCCAAAACTACCCTCGTCATTACCCCTAGACGTAGGTACGGCTTGCCAACTAGACCGAGGGGTAGGGGTGGGATAGTGAACTCCTGGGAAGAAGTGGAGTGAATATGATAGCTCGGGAGGTTCACTAGTGAAGGGGTGAAAAGGGTCAAAGAAGGTATGACCGCATGAAGTGGGTTCCCCCATGACTCAGTCCCAATTTAAGAATTCATAATCACCGTCATACATTGTGGTTGGTGGGACGATGGCCATGTCTAGAAAATAGGATTCCTCCCTTGGGCAAAAGGCAACGAAGTTAGACTCGGTCGGCATAGGGAGGAATAGAAGAATCTCCGTGGTGACACAACCCACGGTGCACACGAAGGTA
>JAHNEJ010000148.1:0-80004 GCA_022559845.1 Amorphophallus konjac | reverse complement strand
TTATTGGATCAGTTCGACGTTCAACGTCTCTGATCTGGTGGCCTATCGGGATCCAGCAGTGATTCCCAGTGAGCTTCTTGGGCTTCCCCTTCCTGTTGTGAGCGATACACCTTCTGAGAGTCCACCTCCTCCAGCCCCATTACAGAGGCGCGAGCACATCGATTGTATACTGGATGAGCAGGTGACCACCACCAGGAGCGGGGCCTACCAGCGCTTCCTAGTGCGTTGGAGAGGGCGCCCTGCGACAGACGACACCTGGATCACGCGGGGAGAGCTGGAGCGGATTGACCCGGACTTGCTGGAGCGTTACCTGAGCGACTGTGACCCTTACTCGACGGGGTCGAGTTCTTCCCACCCGGGGAGAATTGGTGAGGACACGCGCCACAGTTTACGACGGAGTACACGGATCTCGCCGGCATTCCTTTGGCTCGGCGACCAGTTGGCAGATTAGCGGAGCTATCATCACTTATTTTATGCTTTGGGCCATGTTGGGCCTTGGTTTAGTCCGTATGTGGACAATTTCTTTCAGCCATGGACCTTTTTTAGGCCAATTAGGCTTTATTTGTGTTTTGTAGGCTTGCTAGAGGCTAGGGGGGTTATTGGGCCACTTCTTGGTTCACATCCCTGGCCCAATAGGGCTGCCCACTTTCCACCACCCCTGGGCCCACCTTGGGATCCGCGCCCACCCTAGGGTTAGGGTTGGGGGGCGGACCACTCCCTCCTCCTCTTGGAGAGAATGGCAGCCGCCTTCCCCACTTGCCCCCCCCTCTCTTTTGGCCGCCCCCCCCCATTCACTCCTAGATTCTAGGAAGTTTGAAATTCCTTCCCTAGGTGTGGCCGCACCCCTCCTCCCTTTCCCCCTTGGCTAGGGTTTAAACCTAGCCTTTCCCCATCCCATATAAAAAGACATTGTATTTTCTTTTCAAAAGGGTAATGAAAAATTGATGTTTGAGTGTTCATTGTGGAGTGCCACATTGTGAAAGGGGCGATCCCTTCTTCTTCCTCCTTGAGGGTGCGACGCCCTCACCCCCTCTCCAGTCCTTGGGTGCGACGCCCAGGGGTAGGAGACCTTCTCCAGGGATTCCACGCCAGCGGTCTTCTTCCCCACGTCCACGGGCGATCCGGTCGACGAGGTGACGGCGATCGTGGAGGCGTGCTGCTCGACCCCGGAGTACCTGTCCGACCTGCACACTAGGGGCCCGAAGTTGCGAACGGTATGCCCAGTTCCTGACAGCAAACCCCAGGAGTGTCTTCTAGGTTTTTGTGCCTTTGCCTGTTAGCTTTCCAACCCCTCTGACCTCGCCCCAAAACTCGTTCGTCACAGAAAGTTGTCTTCACAGACACTTTCGTCGCGCTGACTGCCTCCCTGGCAGTCTCGCCTGTGACCTGAACCGACTTGGGTCCCCGTTTGCATGCCTCTCCTGCCCCCCGAACATCACCAGTCCCTTCATAACATTTGTTCCCCTCCCAGTCACGAATCCAGCCCCTCTGGTCTCGCCTCAAATTTCCATCGGGGCTGAGAGTTCCCTTTGTACACACTTTCTGTGCGCAGTTCTCTGCTACAGTACCCGTGTGGGACCAGTCAGCAGGGACCTCCAAAGGGACCACCCTCTAGCCACCTCTGATTGCCCTGAAATTTGGTAGGCCACCCCCTCACACCATACCCCATCTCCAGTAATCGCCACAGACCCGGAATCCTCATACAACCCCTCGCCATTACTGCCCTTCCGGGAGTCACAGTTCTTACTGCCCTGAATTGCAGACTGTGACCCCAACCTCCTTCGCCACCCACGCCCGAAAGTCCCACGGTACCCCACCGGCCACCACAACCCACCATTAGCCTCCCCTGTCAGCCATCTACCAGAGAAGACCCTGCCACATTTTCTGTCCGGAGGGTCACGTACCGGCCGTTCTCGCGGCCTCTATCACTGTGAGCAGACAGGCCGGTCGACTGCACGCCAGGTGTTCGACGAATCGCCACAGCCACCAGCGGCCTCAGCAGCGGCTCTCCTTCCACGGGCGCCCCTGGGGTATCCCCATCAGCGCCCCCGCCGAGTTTTGCAGGTCCCGGACGTGATTAAGGGGACCTATCGGTGTCGCCATCCAGCTGCTGGACAGAACCTGCGCAGGGTGGCCAGCTAGTCGCCCCCTTCCCAAGTGCACTCCCGACGCGTCTCCGGGCCCAGCGACGTACCTCTTCTTCCCGGAGGAGCGTCCCCTATTACAGCGAGGCGCCGGAAGACTCCTTCCTTGCAGCAGCCCGAGGCGGACCTGTGGACATCGAGCTGCCCCGACCCGGTACCCGTCACCCCACGCCGCACGCTACCGGATTGAGCTTGTAGCCCGTTACCTCCCTGCGAGGAGTGGGCACCATTTGGTTATGTAATATTGTTTGTTTGATGTACCGGTGGGTGTGTGGCATGGCCGGGGTTCCTTCCCCACGCCTAGGCGTGGAGGTACTCATCTCGCTCTCATTCGTGGTTCTTGCTTATCACGTATACGGTTGATTGTGCCGCGCATGAGTGTAGGACCTAGCTAGTTTCTACTTATCATTGCTGGTTCGAGAGACGAGAGCGCCCATTCCCCTTGGCCCTAGTCGAGCACCGAGCTCGGACTAGATCCCGTGTCGTCCAGCGGCTTCTCGCCCGTTGTGACCTCGTCGCGCCTCCCTCCTTGGGCCGGCCGTGTTCGGAGTTCTGTTGAGAGACGCCTCCACCCGGAGGGAATTCACGTTAGTCGGTCACACTGGCTTGCCTTGTCACGTGCGCGTGCTGGTCGCACTCTTTAGCATCCTAGGTTAGCTAGCGAGTCGGTCGGTCCCGCATCAAGGATGCCTCGTAAAATAGGCCATTATGCTCGGGGCCTACGACATCTCGTACCGCCCCCGCTCGACCATCAAAGGACAGGCCCTCGCGGACTTCATCGCCGAGAGCACGGTCCCGATTGAAGAAGCACTTCCACCTGCGCCTGGACCCACTTGGGACATGTTCGTCGACAGGTCCTCCAACTCAACCAGATGCGGCGCTGGTGTCCTCCTCAAGTCCCCCGAAAGAGCGGAGCTGCAGTACGCCTTGAAATTCAATTTCCTGGCGTCCAACAATGCCTCCGAATACGAAGCTCTTATCTCAGGGGCCAGGATGGCTCGACGAATGGGAGCCGAGCGAGTCAAGATCCACACCGACTCCCAATTGGTCGCTAGCCAGGTAAATGGTGATTACGAAGCTCGAGAAGGACAAATGATCAAATACCTCCATGTGGTCAAGAGGATGGCCCAACTCTTCGAGAGCTTTGAGGTAGTCCAGATAACTAGGGAGGAAAACTCCCGAGCGGACGCCCTCTCTCGCCTGGCCTCCTCCCTCGATCCCGAACGTACTCGGTCGGTCCTCCTCGAAGAGCTCGAACGTCCGAGCATCGAGTCCGAGCTTATGACTGTTGACCCGGCACCCCCGAGCGACTGGTGGACTCCCTACATATCTTGGCTCCGGGATTCTCAAGAGCCCACCGATCCTCGGGAGGCTCGAAAGTTTAAGTACCAAGCTCGGCGTTTCAACATGCTGGATGAGGCATTGTACTGCAGATCTTTCCCCGGTCCTCTCCTCAAATGCATCATCGCTGATGAAGCCAGCCGAGCTATTCAAGAAGTACACGAAGGCACATGCGGCGTGCACCAGGGAGGAAGATCGCTCGCCAGGATCTTGCTTTGGCAGGGTTAATGATGGCCCACTCTCCAGCGCGACTGCACGACCTATGTACAGAAGTGTGACCGATGTCAGCGCTTCGACCATCTGATCCATCAGCCCGCTGCAGAGCTCATCACCCTTGCCGAGCCATACCCCTTCGCGCGGTGGGGGATTGACATCTTGGGTCCGTTCCTTACGGCTCAAGCTTAGAAGAAGTTCATCATCGTCGCCATCGACTACTTAACCAAGTGGATCGAGACTGAGGCCACCTAAGGATCACCGAATCAGTCGTATGGAGATTCATTTGGAAGTCGATCATCTACCATTACGGTGTCCCCCGAGTGATCGTGAGCAATAATGGTTGGAAATTTGATTCTCATTACTTCTAAGATAGATGTGCCCACCTAAAACTTCGCAACCACTTCACTTCGGTTGCCCACCCTCAAGCCAACAGACTGGTCGAGAATGTAATATCCCAGACCTTTCGGATCCTTCTTTGTGGGTCCCAGATCTAGTTTCTCAGAGTGTCCAGCTCCGTTGGGCCCAAAATTTCATTTCGGACATCTTTTGTGTTCGGGTCGGCGCGATCCGGAGTTGTTTCGGAGGCCCGGAGTGTGTCCGCGGCTTTTCCGCTCGTGTTTTCCAATTTCTGGTGTATGTTTTGGCAATTCCTTCGGAAACTCGTTGCGGGTGAACCGAGTCGTTCACCTAGGCGAGAGTGGTACTGTTGCGATCGGTGCGTTCCGAGGATCGCAGAAATATAATTTTTAATTTTTCGGTAGTTTCTAGAATTTTTGGATTTTCTATAAATATCACTCTTTTCTCTCTCTCCCCCACCCTTCTTCTTCTTCCCCTTTATTCCTCCCCCAACCGTGAGCGCCCCTCTTCCCCTCTCTCTCCCATTTCGGCGCGGCGGGCCTCTCTCCGACTGCAAACGGCGGCGGGGCGACGGTGTGGCGGCGTGGGTGGCGGCGAGGCGATCTCGTGGGCATGCGGTGCTCGTGGGAAGCGTGAAAGAGCGGGGTTTCTAAAAGCTTTCATTGTGATTCTTGGGTGATCAGGCGCGTCTCAGGGCAAAATTGAGGTAGGGTGACGTTCCCTAGCTGTCCGCATTTCATTTTTGTGGTTTCTAGCCCGGTGTGAGGCCGAGAGGGGTCGATTCCATGCCTGGAGTGCAAAATAATGATTTTGGGAGAGTTCACCCGATCTATGATTTTAGGCCATGATTTCATGTTTTGATGGCTTAGAAGCATGCTTGGGGTCCCCAGGGGTCTTCCCCTTTGATTTCTCCATCTCCTACGGAGGCATGGGGGCGTGGTTGGAATTTTTGGGTGTTTCACGCCGTTTCACCGTCGGGTCGGTGTGACAGTCCTTCCAGTGACCGTCACACCATGTGACACACCTAGGTGGGTGCGTCACAGACCTATTTTAGCCAACTGGGGGTCTGTGGGCTATGACGGACCCATGACAAACCGCCACGGCGCTGTGACGCGCCTAGGTTGGACCGTTAGGGACGATCTGACCGTTGGCTTGACCGTTGGTTTTTGACCGTTGGGGGTCAAGGCATGTGACGCACCAGACATGGCGCGTCACAGCCTTGTGACGCCACTGTGTGGGTGCGTCAGAGTTGACGTTCTCTCACACTGTAACGCACCAGGGTTGGTCCGTTACAGGCTGTGACGCACCGAGTGGCACGCGTCACAGTTAGTTTCCTCTTGTCTTGTAACGCACCAGGGCGGGCGCGTCACAGACTGTGAAGCACCAGGGTAGGCGCGTCACACGCCATTTTGCACTGAGGGTTTGACGCCCCTGTGTTGGGCCACCAGATGACTGTGAGGGTCCAGCCTTAGACCGTCAGAGCATGTGGCGCGTCTAGAGTAGACCGCCAGGCTCAGGGCTGCACCAGGTGGTTCGCAGTCCCGTTTCTTTTCCGACCGTGGTCGCCGTGCGATGGTGCTGGTACGTGGGACGGTCCCCGTACGTCGTCGAATGCGGACGTGGTTTTCCGTTGACTTGAGAGTCTACTCCTTTAGTGACCTTCCACTAGTCGTAGCCCACCAGTACGCGTGTGCTGGTCTCACTTGGGAGTAGGTGTACGGGCTTACCCTGAGGATGGTTTTTAGACTGGTTTCCGTCAGGCCGCACGTCTGTAGCCAGAGTCCGGCTAAGGGGAAAACCAGTCAGAGGCCAAACCTAGGACGTGTGGTCTGTGTGTGCACACGTGGTTGGGGGTAGTGGAGACGCGCAGACGAGCGTGACCCCAGCTAGTCATTTGTTTTGCGGTTACTTGTACGGTGTTCGTGCCTTTGGTAGGCGCTACCATGTCAAGTAGTTCACCCACGGTGCGGTATAAGACGTCAAGGGACGCTACCGACTGTGCTTCTAGTGCGAGGTACTCCTATCGAGTTCGAAGTGACAGACTGTCAGTCAATCTTTGTGACTTCGACCTTTGGGTTTTTGGTCGGGTTGGCCGTGGTGTTCCGGTCGTTTCACTGTGGCACGTGTGTCAGTTTTCGTGCCGTGAGACCGGTGTTTTGTAGATGGCAGGGCTTCCCTTTCCGAGGTACTCGCTTACTACTAGCGTAGCGGTTTCTCCGTTTGCGAGGTAGGGTTCGAGTGATCCCTACTGAGTCTTGGTCTTAGACTCATTCCCTGCGTGTTTTCACCGTGTTTCAGGGGAGCACGTCTAAGGCTCAGCGTGGTTTAGGTGTCCAGCGTTAGTGCCAGAGGTCAGAGCCGGGGTATGCCCCGTGTAGCTGTACTGTTCTTTTTATCTCTGTACTAGTTGTGGACTACTATTGTTGTCATTTTATTGTTATCTTGTGAACCATGTATCATGTAAAATGTTAATTTATTTTCCTGCTTAATTATATAAACTGCTTAATTTCTACAATTATTTATGATACTTGTGTAGTCTCCCCACCATCCTTCTAACCCTTCCCAGTCTTCGGGCTCATGGGTGGCGGTGTGAGTCTCGGGTTATCGGGCCTTCCCGGTAATCGGATTCTCGGGTCGTTACAGTTGGTATCAGAGCGCGGTTGTGGGATTATATAAGAATCATATGTAATTATGGTGGTCCACTAGTCCACAGCGATGATGTACAGTTGACGCTGGCATCAGGCATTGTGTGTTTTTCTTAACCTTGATGTTTCCGTGTTTTCTATCTTTTGCTTCAGGAGCGGGCATGGCGCCGAGGCGGAGCACTCGCTCTCAGCAGGGTGTGGACGCCAAAAATATGACGATGATGATCATGGCGACGTTCGCGTCTACATATTTGAGCGCGAGTCGAAGATAGAAATGCCGAATAAACCTCATGCCTTGCCCGATCAGGACGAGAACTCGCTTGGTGGTCCGCTACCCGCTAAGGAAGCCCCCTAAGCAGAAGATACAGCTACAACGCTCCGACCGGCCATGTCGCGAGCTGAATCAAAGAAAAGTCTGGAACTCCAGCACAGTCTCGGGATGCACCGAAAGTCATGCAAAGTCTGGGATCAAGCCCCAAAGGCCGCAAATGGAATATTATAGAGGCCTTGCATTGCAACTAGAACACTCCAGGAGTGCCAACACTTGAATAAATGGCTGCGACTTCGAAAAGAATCCATTTGAGGCTTAAAACGGCGCAAAAGGGCCTTAAACCGGCGCGCTCTAAATCGGCGTGCCCCCTTCAACATCCATCCGGCGCGCCCCCTTGCTTATGCTTAATCCGGCGTGCCCCTTTGCATGATGTTAGTCCGGCGCACCCCTTTATATGTTGTTAATCCGGCGCGCACAACACCGCGCCGGTTTAACTCAAATGCCATCCCATCCATCCTCCGATGCTCTATTTCCTGATGAATCTCACGCGATGTCCAGAGAGGAGAAGAACAGGGCATTCAATGCTCTGAAGCTCTGTCTCCATGGGCATTCAATCCTCTGAAGCCGTGTTTCCACATCTGTTCGACAGCAAAGCGGCAGTGATGGCAGCAGTAGTAGATCCTCCCGGTAGATCTATGAATATCCCATCCTCGGATGAGCAGTAGCGTACGGCACAAACCGGCAGCGTCCAGCGTAGCACGTCGATTTCAGACCTCGACGCGGACGAGGTGAAAGTGGCGGGAACACTCCTGAATGCCCATTCTATAAAATGGCAAGTCTAAAGAAGGAACAGGGTCGGTTGGTTCATTTCGGCTGATGGCTGGCCATCGAAGAGAAGAAGAAGAAAAGAGAAAAGAAGAGGCTTTGTCCCCGTGCCCGTGAGGTGAAGAAGAAGAGAGTGAGTGTGAGAGAAGAGAGGTGAGCTCGGAGGGGGAGGAGCTTGTGCTCCGTTCCCCCTCCCCCACCGATGTGTTTCTTTCCTCTTTCTTGGATGTGTTTTCCTTGCTTTGGGGTAGATCTCCCCTCCTGTATTTCTTTTCCCCCCTTTTTCCCTTGGGGATGAATAAAAAGAATGCTTTCTTTGTGGGCATGGGCGGTGTTCTTCTGCTTCCCTCTCCCTCTCTCTATTTTCTGCTCACCTAGGGCCCTTCGAAGCTTGCTTCTATGTAGCACAGCCTTCGGAGGAACCCGTCAGAAAGGTGAACATTCATGGCCCCCTTGAGGCACACATCCGTCCCGTTCACTAAATCACCACCAGTAAGTTGCTGGAACTCTTGAAGGCTTGCCCTCGAGTCTCCATATGTGCTTATGGGTTAACGAAGGCCTTACTCCGAGTTTTGAGGTTCACCCCGGAGCAATCTGTTTGGTGTTCCCCATTCTTCTCTAGCAAGCGTCAGTCCGGGGGAGGTGCTGCCCAATTTTCGCCAGGAATAAACGAAGTAGCTGGACTCCTTCCTGCCAAGAACTGCCCAACTCTGAAGCTGCCTCTAAAGTAAACTGAACTACCCTGCGTAGCAAACCCTTCTAACGAAACACTTGAATCTTCATGCCAATCCACCTTAATAAACAACTAAAACACTTTATCTTCCTCCCTATCAACTTAATCCACCAATTAAACTAATAAACCAATCAACAAGTCAATCTGTAGGTTGAAGAAGCAAGAACAAAAGCAATAAGAATCAAACAGAGCGAAGAAAACCTCATAGAACCTATCCCGGCGTGCTCCTAATCCGACGTGGGCTAATCCGGCGCGGTACCCCCCCGCGCCGGTTTAGCTTCACACTCAAAACTCCCTCCGTTTTCCGGAGCTCAAACCGGCGCGCTATACTGTTCATTGCCCTAAACCGGCGTGCCCCCCCTTGGGCTCCATTAGCCGACGCGCACCCCTTTGCTCACTTAACCGGCGCGCACCCCTTTGCTCCATTAACCGGCGCGCACCCCTGCAACATCTTAACCGGCGCGCACCCCTTCAACATCTTAACCGGTGCGCACCCCTTTGCTCACTAAACCGGCGCGCCCATCCCTTGACCTCTCCCTTAACCGGCGTGCCTAAAAAAGAATAAAATGATTAATCAAATGAGAGAAAAGACTTAAAGCTAATGAATAAAACTAATAAAATAGTTTCCCCCTTCCATAATCAAATTTTTGTTCCGGGGGCGCTGCCCCCGGAAACCCCGCGACCTGACCGCACAGGTCGATCCGCGTGCGAGGGTGCACGATGGCGAGTTCGGGGATCCATACTTAACAATTCACTCCCCTGGACTTGGCGCAAAGAGAAAATCAATGATGCCTTGTGGTATCGGACGTGGACCTCGGAACCTCCGACATGGTCGTGATCCGAACACATCTCGGGCCAATAGTTCGTTAACTCGACCCGCTTCTCCCGGGATCTAATCCCACAACCCCACATTAAACTTGTCGTGTCTACGGCAGACATTTGCACAGTTTTATCATCATCTTCGATGCTTCAAACGTGGACTCGCGTCCGAACAATGAATGGTCCGACCGTGACCGACATGCACGTATACCTTGGAACCTTCGTTTCCCAAGACTGTGCATGAAGAGAAAAGTAATGACACCCCGTGGCATCTGACGTGATCCTCGGAAACCCCGATATGGCCATAGTCCGCAACCACCTCGGGCCAATAGATCATCAGCTTGACCCATCTTCATCGGGATCCGATCCCGCACCCACATTAAACTTGCCGCACCTACGGCAGACATCCGTACGGTTTTATCGTCATCCTCGGCGCTACTAATACGGACTTCCGTCCGAATGATGAATGGTCCGTTAGTGACCGACATATATGTCGGGATCCGATCCCGCAATCCCATGAAACTTGCCGTACCTACGGCAGACATCCGTGTGTCTTTGTCGTTGTCTTCGATGCTTCGAATACGGACTCTCGTCCGAATACTGGATGGTCCGTTAGTGACTGACATATATATCGGGATCTAGCCCTGCACTTGCACTAAACTTGCCGTACTCACGGCAGACATTTACACGGATTCGCTCCCGTCACCGTCTTGTTTTCTATACGGACCTTCGTCCGAACATAAAATGGTCCGTGTATGACCGACAAAATCCGAATGGAACGAGACATCTCTCGTCTTCCCTGAACCCTATGTGTGGGAATATCAATAAGACCTTCGTGAGTCACATTTGGACCTCGGGTTCGCCCCAACCATGGTCATCGCCTGACCCACATCCTAGGCCTATAGTCGGCTACTCTGTACAAATCTTTGTTTCGGAATCTAGTCCCGGGACACTTTCCCGCTGCCCTTCGACAGCGGAAATATTAATGATGCCCACGCGAGCCCGACTTCGACCGCGGGGGGCCCACCGCAGTATGGTCGTAGCTTGGTCTTGCACCGGGCGAACAAACTTATCGGTTTCCGCTCGCTCTAATCGGGATTCAACCGAATGCCTCCAATCCCTTTGAACAATAAACTTTCCGTACCCCGGCATACATATGCTCCAGTTTTCCCCGTGATGATCACGATTCTCTAAAGCAGGACGCTCGTCCGAATATCAAAATGGTCCCTTGAGTGACCGACATATTTCGAATGCTTGTTTCCCTAGACATAGGGCTTTCCGACTGATTCGAGACCGCTATCGGCTTGTTTCTCTTGATATATTTTCCTGGCCATGAGGCCCCTTTTCCCGGCAATTAATCAATGGTGTTCCCCTCTCCGAGGGGATGTAAATGACGACGTGACCTTTATGGCGCGGCGGGTTCCAGTCCCGACACGAACCACACAATTGTCTGATTAGTCAGATCGAGCGCACAATAAATCATCACTTTGTGACTGGCACGCCCACGCACTTAATAAACCCAAAACGCCAATAAACAAATAAACAATGATTTATTAAATAAAAAGTGCGTCCACACAGGGGCAGTCGGCTGGAGGTCAGGAGGTCCAGCAGGAGGTTCAGCAGGAGCAGGAGGAGCAGAGTAGAGTGCCACCAGCGTCCACCGAGGCAGTGGATATGATGTGACACAATGATGGATGATGATGCTCTGATACCAAGTTGATGTGAAACTACCCCTTGGACCTAGAATAGCAAGCAGCACAACAAGTTGGTAACGTCACACTGGCGGATTCACTCGCGTAAGCACACTCGGATCCGTAGAAGGACCGGCGATGGCGGTGAGGGTCCGAGGTTGGACCTCGGGGCTCCAAGGGTTTGGCCAGATAGGATTAGATCCCAATGAGCCAAGGATGCCCAAAATCAAGGGCGACCGGCACGCCGAGGGCGAGGGTTGAAATGTCACGCTCACAACTCACCCGCGGTAATCATGCAACTAGAAGATAAATCGGGTTCGGGCACTCTCTTACGCCGACGGTACTGAGGATGCAATACTAATTAAGCAAGAGAAAGCCGACAAAGAGTAGTGTGAGTGGCTCACCTGATCGGCGTGAAGACACCGATCCCGGTCGGAGACGAGGGCGAGCGGGGAAGTGTGGGTTCCCCGCACACTGCGCCGATGAAGCTTCAAAAAAAAAACCTGCTCAAGAGTACATGCACTACACCTCGCGCAGGAGGGTGATCTCGGGGGTGGGAATTAATTGATTACAAACAAACACTACCTCCCGCAGGGAGGGGCGGTAAGCCGGCCAGGCGAGAAGGGTAGATTGATCGAGTAACCCACGAGGAGGAGCCGCAACCGAACCAGACTGCTTGCTGTGGTTGGCGATAGACAGGCGGTGTAGCTGCTGTAGATCTCAGCCAAGAATTTTTACGATGACGAGCCCAGGGGGGATCTTTTCATAACAGGAACCCAAACGCTTCTGATTTATGTCAATTAATTCTGACATCGTCGATGGCTGCAGTGGAGGTCTGAGTAGAGCAACAGATTGTGGGGCGGGTGGCTCCCTGTTTCTATCTGCAACTTGCAGAAGTTGCCCCGGTCTCTCCTGGATGCCGAATCACAAACCGTCAGAGTCGCTGGAACCGTGGACAAAGCCTCTACACAGAAAAACTGACGGAAACACCTTCTGAAGTTGGGGTGGACAGGGGGATGCCGACGAGTGGGAACTGGTCGCTGCAGACTGCAGGAGGCAGACCCGCGCGACTGAGGGAGAAAATTCGTAACTCTGGCCCCCGGATGCCGAATGAGGTTCTGTTTCTTGCTCCTGGTTGGGGACAGATGGAGGAAGAACTTTGATGAAGGGCCTTCGGTCTGAATCCTCCGCCGTTGGTCGTGGTGCAGCTTCAAATCGGGCTCAGGCTAGCTGCGGAGGGAGTCTGGCACAGTCGGGGGAGAATGGCTCTCCCGGACGGCCCCGAACTCGGAACAGGACGATTCCACCTCGCCTGAGAAGCTATCTGGACGGCCTTTCCAGAAAGGTATGGTACGTCCTCAGATGTCTCCGGCTGACTCCATGGCGGTTTCTTCAAAACGATCTTGTCTCTGCCACCTGCAGACTGAACAGAGTGAAGTGGATAGGGGATGAACTAGGTTGATTGGAGTGGTGGTTAATGATGGTGAGTGGGTGGGGATGAAGGATGATGGGGTAGGGGTGTGTGTGAGGGGGTGGAGTAGGGGAGAGAGAGGTCAGATGGGTGGTGAGAGGGAGAGAGGGGCACAGCTGGGTTGGGTGTTGATGGAGGGGTCGGCCAAGGCAAGGGGGCTAGATGGAGGTGGTGGGGTGCGCAAGCTCCTTGGGGGTGGGGTAGATTTCTCCTTGGGGATATGAATGAGGGTGTGGGGGAGTGGAAAGGCTGCTTGGGGGAGAGGGAAGGTTGCTTTGGAGAATGAAGTGGTGTATGGGGAATAGGGAGGGTTGTCTAGGGAAGGTGAAAGGTTGCTTGGGAAGTGGAGGGAATTGAAGGGAGTTATGGCCTTGGAATATGAAAGGGTGGAGGGGGTGAGGTGGCAGCTGAGGTGGCAGGGGGAGGGGGAGGTGAAGGGGCTGTTGCGCCCAAGGGAGGGGAGGAGAGAGGAGTGGGGTTCGCCCCTTGAAGAAAGAGAGAGAGGGAGAGATGCACTTAAGTGGCTCAAATTTGCTTAATACTTCATTGCCTCAAAAGAGGGGGGTTGGGGTCCTATATATAGGAAATCCCCATTTTACAAAAAGTCCCTGTGAAAAAGGACTAATGACAGAAGACCAAGGGGTGGGGAGAGGGGCGCCCATGGGCCAAGCTAATGATATGGCCCAATAAGATATGATAACCCATTAACCCTCTTGGCCACTTAATGAAACCTTAGACATAGGTAGATGACTTACTAACTTAGGTACTTGACTCAATAAAAGGAAAATTACATGATTTTAAGACTCAAGAAAATTGTAAAAATTACATAGCTAGACTCAGAAGTTTGAGATGAAAATAGTGGCAAGCATCGGGACCCACGGGGAAATGGGAAGTGGTAAGTGATGTCCCCATCAAGATACTACGAGGTTTCCAAGGGTCGAGGATTTCTTCCGTGACATGTACCAGCTTATGTCGCAGCAGTTCGGCGGAGAGGCTAGTGAGGGCTCGTCGACCAGGGGTGGGCCAGGCCGAGCAGTGAGGGATTTCATGCAGTTCCATCCACCTTACTATGGCGGTCAGCCAGACCCTGAGTTGGCTCGGAGTTGGCTCGATGAGATGGAGCGGGTGTTCAGTTCCATGCGGTGAATTGCGGAGGACAAGGTGATGTTGGCCTACAACCAGTTGCAGGGTACGGCTCGGGAGTGGTGGTCTTCCGAGTGGAAGACGTTTTTTCAGTCACATCCCCTTGAGCAGATTACGTGGAGTGACTTTGTCAGTGCTTTCTAGCGTGCCTACTATCCAGAATATATTGCTACGCAGCGGATGCGTCAGTTTCTGGAGCTGGTCCAGGGCGACATGTCTGTGTTGCAGTACAGGACCCGATTTGTTGAGCTGGGTTGTTATGCACCTCATATCATGGAGCATGAGAGGGTGAAGATCGCACAGTTCGTGCAGGGCTTGAGGCAGGAGTTGAGGCACCATTTAATCGTGAATGCGGCCACTGATTTGGAGACAACATCTCGCGTGGCGGCTTCTTTGGAGATGGATATGCAGAGGACTCGAGGATCGATTAGCCAGGGGCAGTCTTTGTTGGGTCACAGCCAGCAGTCGGCTACCCAGTAGCAAGGTTCTTTTCAGCATGCGTCGGGTGGTTCAGGAGCGCCGGCACCGGTAGCATCAGTGACAGGATCTGTGTCTTTTGGCTCGAAGGTTAGGAAGTTTCTCAAGAAGAGTTTTCGTAAGAAGCGAAAGGATCAGGGGCAGTCATCATCGGGCAGTGTACAGCAGCCGATTCCTTTTCAACGACAGGGATCAGTCGGTGGGTCTCGCTCGTTGTGTCCCCGGTGTGGTGAGTCCCATCTAGGCAGGCAGTGCACGGCGTCGATCATTTATTTCCGGTGTGACCAGCCAGGGCATATGGCGCGTGACTGTCCTCAGAGGCAGCAGCAGCATCAGTTTCCTCAGCCACAGCAGTTTCCCCAACAGTAGAGGCCACAGCAGCCGCAGCAACAGCAGGGACAGTATCCACCACTACCCAGGTCAGCTAGTATGGGAGGCAGGCAAAGAGCTCGAGGCCAAATTACACACATGACCAGGGCAGAGGTAGTGGCGTCGCAGCTCGTGGAAGGTACCGTTCAGACTTTGGGTTATGCGGCTCAGATTTTGTTTGATTCTGGCGCGTCTCATTCGTTTATTTCGGAAGATTTCACGCTGAGTATCGAGGAGCCGGTGACCCAGTTGTTATGTGATTTGGCAGTAGAGTTGCCTTCGGGTGATTTTATGATCACTCCATATTGTTTCGATGAGGTTCGTGTGTGGGTGGAAGGGTGGAGTTTGTCGGCTAGGCTCTATGCGTTGCCGCTTCAAGACTTTGATGTGATTTTGGGCATGGACTGACTCGAGGCACATCATGCTTTGGTGGATTGTGGCTCGAAGAGGGTTTACTTTCGGCGACTTCGTGGACCCACCTTCTATTTCTAATGTATCAGGTCTTCCTCTTCCCGCTTTCTTATTTCTGCGATTCTCGCTCGCCGTTTGCTAGATGCTGGTTGTCAGGGTTTTCTCGCTTCTGTGGTCTTGGTAGACCAGCCGTGTCCGGATGTCGAGGACATTACGGTGGTGTGCGAGTTTCTTGATGTTTTTCCGGAGGACTTACCTAGATTGCCTCTCCAACGGGAGATCGATTTCGTTATTGAGGTTGTGCCTAGTACGGGACCTTTGGCGAAGGCTCATTACCGTATGGCTCCCGTTGAGTTGAGAGGGTTGAGGGCGCAGTTGTAGGAGCTGCTGGCCAAGGGGTATATTCGTCCTAGCTTTTCCCCTTGGGGTGCGCCAGTGTTGTTCGTGAAGAAGAAGGACGATAGCTTGCGATTGTGCATTGACTACCGATAGCTGAATGAAGTGACCATTAAGAACAAGTATCTGTTGTCGCGGATTGATGATTTGTTCGACCAGCTTCAATCTACTCGAGTGTTCTCGCGGATTGATTTGCGGTCTGGTTACTATCAGCTGAGGATTTGCGAGTCTGATGTGGAGAAGACTGCGTTCAATACGAGGTATGGGCATTATGAGTTCTTGGTGATGTCGTTTGGGCTCACCAATGCCCCCGTAGCCTTCATGGACTTGATGTAGAGGGTGTTTCATCCTTACTTGGACCAGTTCGTGGTCATGTTTGTGGACGACATCCTTGTGTATTCGCGGTTTGCTGAGGAGCACGCGTACCATTTGAGTGTGGTGCTGCAGACATTGCGAGATCACCAGATGTATGCGAAACTCAGTAAGTGCGAGTTCTAGCTTCGTGAGGTGCACTTTTTGGTGCACGTGATTTCTGGTGATAGTATTTCCGTGGACCCTACCAAGGTCGAGACAGTAATGCAGTGGCCGAGGCCGAGGTTTGTGACGGAGATCCAGAGTTTCTTGGGGCTTGCGGGCTATTATCGAAGGTTTATCCATGATTTTTCTCGCATTGTGGCCCCGATGACCAGACTCACGTGGAAGGATATGCCTTTCGTCTGGACAGATGAGTGTAAGTAGAGTTCAGGGAACTGAAGAGATTGCTCACCTCGGCTCCGGTGTTGGTTTTACCTTCTGGATTAGGAGGTTTCGTGGTGTGTACAGATGCTTCCGGGGTCAGATTGGGTGTTGTGTTGATGTAGGATGGTAGAGTGGTGGCGTATGCATCTTGGCAGCTGAAGTCCCATGAAGAGAACTACCCTACCCATGACCGGGAGTTGGCGGCTGTGATCTTCGCGATGAAGATCTGGAGGCATTATCTATACGGTGAGAAGTTCAAGGTGTTCACTGACCATCAGAGTTTGAGATATGTTTTCACGCAGAGGGACCTTAACCTCAGGCAGAGGCGTTGGATGGAGTATATGAAGGATTATGACTGCACTCTGTCTTATCAGCCGGGCAGGATGAATGTCGTTGCCGATGCTTTGGGTCGGAAGGTCGCGATCAGTGCCTTGATGTTGAGGAAGTGGGGGCTCTGGGAATAAGTGCCCGAAGTGTCATTCATACTCAAGATTCCCCAAGAGCCAGGGTTAGCAGTGCTTGCGAGTCTGACTGTCACGCCTGCTATCCGCCGTCAGGTGAAAGAGGCTCAGCATGCAAACCCGGAGTTGCCCCGGATTCTGGCTATGGCTGAGGTGGAGCTCGGTGAGGACGGTGCTGTGAGGTTCCGTGGTAGGCTGTACGTCCCAGCCGAGGAGCGAGTTCATCGTGCGGTGTTGCGTGAGGCTCATGGGAGCAAGTACACTGTCACGTCCCGAGCGCGGAAGCTTACCCGCGGCGCGAGAGTTCTTTATAGAGAACCAAAGCGAGCTAGGGAAGTAAAAGGACTTTTCCTCCTTTACAATTACAGAGTGCGCAAATATCTAAAATTTAACACAGTTGGATTTGAACTAAAATTAATACAACCACTGAGGGTCAAACATGTATCCTTTATTTGATTAAAATATGAAATTACGACTTAACATTCTATTACAACAATACTTTATTCATAAGGATTACATCCACATAATGACTAACTACTCTCATCACTCAACCTCATCCCCTCCTGAATCCTGGTCGGTCTCCAATTCACCTGAAATGGTTAGGAACAACTAGATGAGCGAATCGCTCAGTAGGATTTACATCTCAAATTTTAACAGGCTATAAGTAATTACAAGTTCATTTAATGCAGTAACCTATGCATGCAGACAGGTAGATATCAAGGAGTTCAAAAATCGACAAAAAGCTGAATTCAACTTCAATAATAGAATTACGTGATATCAAGCAAATGGTAACTGGAAATCAAGCAATTGATAACTGGTAAAATTAAGCAACAATAACCAAGGTAAAATTTCAAGCATGTGGAATAAGAATTGGCTATTTATCAATTCATTTCAAATGAAATTCAAATCAAGTATTGCCCATTCGGGCCACGCAAGTCAAGCAAGTCAAGTAGAGAGGGTGGAATGTCTCAATCATCAAGTATCCCGGCGTAATGCTAGACGTCGGCAAGCAAGAGATCTTTCCCATGGGTTTCGGGTGCTCCTCCCAGGACCAGACCGGGCCCTTTTGCCAGCATTAGGTCATGTTTTTGACATCCACTCTCATTCATCATTTTATAGCCAATATAGAATTTCAAGGGTTGACCAGTAGGAAATATAAGGTGGATCGGGTTGGAATCCAAGGTGTATTTATACGTAGGAAAACGCGGAGAACCGTGCGAGACGGGTATATAGTAAGACAATTGGGGCACTATCTAGCTTCTGGACTACAGTAATATTTACAGGAGGTTTTTGGTTTCCATGTGTGGAGTTTCTGGACTTGCAAGTGTAATAGTTAACTATTACATATAACTAAACACTGACTATAATTATTACAGTTAACTATCATACGTTTTAAATGTATGATTAACTAACAGTATCCGGATCTGTGATTTACTCATATAGTATCTTAATCTGTAAAACTGTGAACAGTTAACTTGTTAAATTATTAAGACGGTTACGTTTTAGCGTAAATTTTTAAGAGTAACCATCTTTGAAGATTTTTATCTTTTTTTTTTATTTGAAATGATCCTGGAGTGAAATTTTAAGAGTATACATTTTTCATTTTTATCATGTTTTTCGTATAATTATTTTTATAAAATTATTTTTAGAAAAATAGCACTCTGTTGGAAATGTCGACCCCAGGGTCGACATTTGGTTATGGTCCTTGATCGATGTCGACATTAGTCATAATTAACTTGTTAACAGTCATAGTCATTACGATATACATGTTAGTAACATTATATATACAATGTGAGTAACAGTTAACTATAACTAACAGGTAACTAACATTGGTGTCGACATTATATAGATAGTGTTAGTTATAGTAACATTATATATACCACAGTCTTAGCTGTTACTATCTGATGTAGACATTGCTAACAGTTAACATATATGCTACTAAACATTAACTAATAGTTAACATATATGCTACTAACGGTTAAATGCTAGGAAGTGTCGACATTAACTAACAGTCATTCATTATATGCTACTAACAGTTAACCATATTATGCTACTAACAGTTATTTTAACTTACATTTGTTAACCTGTTATTTTAACAGTTAACATAGATACACTGTAACAATTTTAACAGCTAGGTGTCGACATTGGTGTCGACACCCAGCACTGTTAACACGTTTGTTATTATTTAACCGTCTCAATTTGTTAACATATTTAACTGTTATTATTTTAACAATTTCAAAAATTCGGTTAACAGGTTTAACTTAATTCGGTTAACAGGTTTAACTTAATTCGGTTAACAGTTTTAATAGTTATCAGTCAACTATTACTAACTAGCTAGGTGTAGTTAACAGCTAACCATATATTGTATATATAACTATTGTATATATTGTAAGTGTCGACATTACTAACTTCCACTATATATATATATATGCTAGGTGTCGACACTTTATTATATACACTGTGTAGTTAAAAGTTTGCTTAGTGTTAACATATAACTAGTACTATATATATATTGGTAACAGTTAATAGTTTGCCGGGTGTTAACAGTTAACTATACGTACATATATATAGTTAGCTTGGTAGGTGTAGTTAATATATGTTTTAACAGTTTCAATAGTACAGTTAACATACGCTAATTATAACTATTACTATATATGAACAATATATAACGTGTTAACGTGATGGGTGTACTGGACATATGAAATGTCGACGTTTATTAACATTATTAACTATACTTTAACTCTATATGTACTTTAACTATATATATATATATATACTTTACGGTTTTACCCGTTTAACGGGTTAACAGTTGACATAAACTTGCTGGGTGTCCTAGGTGTGTAACAGTCATACAGTTAACTATCATTTAACTACATTTAACTATTTTAACAATTAACTAACTATTCACCGGTATTAGCTAATACTGTAATCTAATTAACATTTAACTATAGTAACAATTTATTTTAACAACATTAACAATTTATATTAACAACATTATAGTAACAATTCATATTAACCATATTTAACTAGATTGACAATTTGTTCTAACAACATTAACAATTAATAGTAGCAACATTTTACTAGATTAACACATTTAACCATCTTGACAATTATCAGGTAGATTTATATTGCAGGGTTACACGTGAAACCATCGCATGGAGGTGAACTATCCTAAACCCTGCATACTACATTAAATATTTAGTCAAAAGTTTGAGAACACCTACCTTAAATGCTCTCTGCAACTCTGAAGACTCCCTCTGCAACGCTGCAACACATCTGCCACCCTTGTCTCCCACGCACAGCAACCATCACCCAGCTAACGTAGCTGGGTCTTGGTTATAAGGTATGAGGTCGTGGGATTAGAATTATTAAGTGGGGGTGGGATTAGAATGATTAAGTGGACACTAGGGGGTGCAAGATCCGCAGAACACGGATCTGGGTCGGTGGAGTGCGCAGCTGGCCAGCTTAGACAGGTTGGATTGAAAGTGACATTTTTCCCTATTCTGGACAAAAAGAATGGGTATTACTAGGATTGGAACCCTAGTCCTCGGGTTGAAAGGCAAGTCACTTAACCAACTACACTAGAAAGTTAGTTGTTAGAGAAATAAACTTTCTATATGATAACGTCTATAGTGAAAATTGTTTATAAATTAATTCTAAATAAGAAATTGACTTGTTTGATTATCCAAAAATTGATTTCTTTGATTCTATGAGAATATAATTTCGTATCTTTTTAACTATTAGAAATTAAATTAAGAAATTAAATATTTAATATTCGTAAAAGGTTTCCTATGCATATTTATTTTCTATTTTTTTATTTTATTATTATTATTATTATTATTATTATTATTATTATTTAACGGGTGTTACATCCTCCCCTACTTAAAAGAATTTGGTCCCCAAATTCAACTGTATGAGGATAATTTTGCTATGTAGGAGAAATTCAGAGCGTATAGAATACTTACAGTCTAAAATAGTTCTGGATATCTTTTCTTCATTGACTCCTCGGTCTCCCAAGTTGCTTCCTGCTCGGAGCATCGATTCCATTGAATTTTTACCATAGGGATCGTCTTGCTCCTTAGAACCCGGATTTCTCGATCGAGGACGCGCATCGGCCTTTGCTCGTAGGTAAGATCCTGTTGAATCATCAAATTGGTGTGGTCGATGACATGAGAGGGATCGTGCACGTACCTTTTTAACATAGAAACATGAAATACGTCGTGCACTTCCGAGAGCTGAGGAGGTAGGGCAACACGGTAGGCTACCTCGCCCACTCTTTCCAACACCTCAAATGGGCCGATGAATCTTGGTGTAAGCTTGCCTTTGACACCAAATCTTCGGATACCTCGACTGGGAGATACCTTAAGAAATGCATGATCACCGATTTGAAATTCCAAGTCTCTCCTTCTGTTATCAGCATAAGCTTTTTGCCTGCATTGAGCCACCTTGAGTCTCTCTCTGATAAGGAGAATCTTCTCAGTGGAATCTCTGACCATATCAGGACCTAGGAGTTGTCTTTCACCAACCTCCTCCCAGCATACCGGAGACCTACAGCTTCTGCCATAAAGTGCCTCGAAGGGTGCTATTTGAATACTGGCTTGGTAGCTGTTATTGTAGGCAAATTCGGCTAATGGTAAGTGGTCATGCCAACTCCCGCCGAAATCTATAATACATGCTCGCAACATGTCTTCAACAACCTGATTAGTCCTTTCCGTCTGACCATCTGTCTGAGGGTGGAAAGCTGTGCTGAAATTAAGCTTCGTTCCCAGAGAGCGTTGTAGACCCTTCCAGAAGTGAGATGTGAAGCGAGGGTCTCGGTCAGATACTATAGACACAGGAATTCCATGTAGTCTAGTAACTTCCTTGATATACAAGGCGGCAAGAACATCAACCGACCATCGACTCTTAATAGGTAAGAAATGAGCCGATTTAGTAAGGCGATCGATGATTACCCATATGCTATCATATCCGCCCCTAGACTTGGGCAAACCCATGATGAAGTCCATGCCGATATCCTCCCATTTCCACTTGGGAATATCTAGTGGATGCAGTTTCCCTGCGGGCTTTTGATGTTCGGCCTTCACCTGCTGGCAAGTCAAACATCGAGACACGAACTCTGCTATTTCCCTTTTCATGTTGGGCCACCAGAAGGTCCTTTTTATGTCTTGGTACATTTTAGTGGCTCCCGGATGTATCGTGTATCTCGATCGATGGGCTTCTTCAAGAATCTTCTTCTTCAGCTCAGGACTGTCGGGCACACACGTCCTTTCATGGAATAAGATTCTTCCATCGGGTGCCATCTTGAAATCGGTCTTCTCATCCAGCTTTTCTTTTATTTCCACCAACAACGGGTCTTCTTCTTGCAACCTCTTGACTTCAGTTAGCAAGTCCGGATGTATACTTAAGTGGGATAGAGTAATACTCCCATCATTTTCGCCCATGTTGATATTGAGTTCAGAGAATTTTTCTAGTAGTTTCCATTCCTGAACCATACAGTTGGCTACCAGGACTCTCGGCTTCCGACTTAGCGCATCTGCTACGGAATTACCTTTACCAGGATGATATTGTATAGTGAAGTCGAAATCCTTGAGATACTCGAGCCAACGCCGCTGCCGCATGTTTAGCTCCTTCTGAGAGAATAAATATTTAAGGCTTTTATGGTCGGAGTAAACTGTAAACTGTTCTCCATAGAGATAATGCCTCCAGATTTTTAAAGCCAATACTACTGCGGCTAGCTCCAGATCGTGCACAGGATAATTCTCTTCATGTTTCTTCAATTGTCGGACGAATATGCAATAACTCTCCCATTCTGCATTAATACACATCCGAGGCCGATACCAGATGCATCGGTATATACCTCGTATTTCTCCCCTTCAATCGGAAGAGACAAGACCGGTGTAGTGGTCAATAAATTCTTCAGAGTTAAGAAACTCCTTTCACAGTCTTCATTCCACTCATAAGACACCTCCTTGCGAGTCAATCTGGTGAGAGGAACAACAATCTTGGAGAAGTCCTTAATGAAACGTCGGTAATAACCAGCTAAACCCAAGAAGCTACGAATCTCCGTTGCATTCGTTGGTCGTCCCCAGTTTTGCACGGCTTCGACCTTTGCAGGATCAACAGAAATTCCATTCTTGGAGATAACATGTCCCAAGAAGGATACTTCCTCCAGCCAGAACTGGCATTTGCTAAATTTTGCATATAATTTATTATCCCGCAATACTTGTAATGCCTTCTTGAGATGTTCCTCATGATCCTCTTCAGTCTTTGAGTAGATCAGTATATCATCAATGAAGACTACAATAAATCGGTCTAAATAAGGCCGATAAATGCTGTTCATTAACTGCATAAAGGCTGCAGGCGCATTTGTTAGTCCAAAAGGCATAACAGTAAATTCGTAATGCCCGTACCTACTCCGAAATGCAGTTTTGTGAATATCTTCTCTTTGATCCTCAATTGGTGATAACCAGACCGAAGGTCTATCTTGGAGAAATGCTTCGCTCCTGTTAATTGGTCGAACAGCTCATCAATTCTCGGCAGTGGGTACTTGTTCTTGATTGTAAGATTGTTTAACTACCGATAATCGATGCATAATCTCAATGTACCATCTTTCTTCTTAACAAATAGCACGGGTGCTCCCCATGGGGAAGTACTCGGCCTAATAAACCCTTTCTTCAGTAAGTCCATCAACTGCTCCTTCAGCTCTTTCAGTTCCGCAGGAGACATCCTGTAGGGTGCTTTAGAAACAGGTCCGGCACCCGGAACAATATCTATGATGAATGACACTTCCCTCTCTGGAGGTAAACCAGGTAAGTCGTCTGGAAATACATCGGAGAAGTCCCGAATCACTCGGATGTCATCAATCTTTGTCTTCTCAATTTCAGTGGTAGTTACAAAAGCTAGAAAAGCCAGGCATCCTCTTTTCACCAGTTTACTGGCTCGGAGAGCTGAGATAAGCAGAGTTTTATTCCGAGATTTGTTAAAAACTAACTCGGGATAATCTTCAAAAGCTATTTTGCCATGCCGACAATCTACCGTTGCTTGGTAGGTTGATAACCAGTCGGCTCCCAATATGACATCGTAACATTCCATGTCAAGGCATATCAGGTCGGCCGGTAAATTGTGGTCTTGGACCATAACCTCGCAATTTGGATAATGATGCATGATATCCGATTTGTTTCCAAGGGGTGTAGATATAATTAAATCTATCCGTTCCGGTTCTTTAGAAAGAGAGGCAGTAAACTTCTTGGAAACAAATGAATGGGTTGCTCCAGTATCAATTAAAACTCTAGCAGGTTTAGAGCAAATAGTCAAGGTACCTTCCACGATTCCTCCTTCCACAGATTTCATCCCTTGAAGAGCTTGCAGACGTCCTTGCCTCTTAACTGGACGCTTTTCATCCCTGCTAGCTTGTTCCTTCATCAACGGGCAGTCGGGAATTCGGTGATCTCGACTCCCACATCGGAGGCACGCTCCCAGTTTCCTCCAGCAGTCCTCGGTCTTATGACCAGCTTTATCACAATAAGTGCAGATATCCTTAGAAGGAGTAACGTCGGAGAAGGGCTTGTTACTGATAGCGAGGAATGGCTTGTGATTTTTCTGGAACCTCTTCGCCTTGGAAGACTCGCCTCCATTAAAGGTTCGCTTCTTGCCAAAAGGTGGTTTGAAGCTTCCGAACTGGTAACCTGCTCCTTCTTGTCCTTGCCCCGAATTCTGTCAGAAAATTCGGTGGCGTCCTCCAATAGCTGAGCACGACGAACCATTTCTGAGTAGACGTGGATGTCCATCGGCGCAAGCTGGGTAATATATTGGGGCCGTAGCCCGTTGAGAAATCTCCTCGCCTTCATCTTTTCCGTACACACCAAGTGAGGTGCATAACGGGAAAGTCTGGAGAACTGGGCCTCATATTCGGCCACCTTCCGAGTCCATTGCTTCAGTGCGGCAAATTCCGCGGCCTTCTTCTCTTGCACTCGGTCCGAGAAGTACTTGCCGTTGAAGTGTTCGACAAACTCCGCCCACGTGACATGATCGTCAGGTAATGTGGCCTCCACGGACTCCCACCAGCTTCGCGCATCCCTCTCTAGTTGGAATGTGGCTAGTAGGACCTTCTCTTCGTCCGTGCATTGCATCACGCGGAAGATCCTCTCGGTCTCCTTGAGCCAATGCTCGGCATCGTCGGGGTCCACCGAACTCGCAAACTTGGGTGGGTTCATGTTACGGAAATCCTGATGAAGATCACCGGCTCCACGGTGAGCACCGCGAGCTCCGCCTTGCGCCACCTGCTGTAGCGCCTCAGTGAGTCCTTGCACCGTGCGCTGCATCTCGCGCCAGTGTCCAGCCATGATCCTGCAAGGGATTCAAATACGGTAAAGATCTTACGTAGTCGGTTTTACAACACTAGCCCACGTCTCTACCCATCTCACCGGGTACGATCTAACCACTGAATAACATGTATTTTTACCCTTGGGTAAATCCTAATAAGACATTTCTAGTTTTATCTTCTAGCTAGGGTTTACCTAGATAGACATTTCTACTCCTTGAACTAAATACATGTTTTACCTAGGAAAATTTAAATCCTAGGCTCTGATACCAAGAAAGTCTGTCACGTCCCGAGCGCGGAAGCTTACCCGCGGCGCGAGAGTTCTTTATAGAGAACCAAAGCGAGCTAGGGAAGTAAAAGGACTTTTCCTCCTTTACAATTACAGAGTGCGCAAATATCTAAAATTTAACACAGTTGGATTTGAACTAAAATTAATACAACCACTGAGGGTCAAACATGTATCCTTTATTTGATTAAAATATGAAATTACGACTTAACATTCTATTACAACAATACTTTATTCATAAGGATTACATCCACATAATGACTAACTACTCTCATCACTCAACCTCATCCCCTCCTGAATCCTGGTCGGTCTCCAATTCACCTGAAATGGTTAGGAACAACTAGATGAGCGAATCGCTCAGTAGGATTTACATCTCAAATTTTAACAGGCTATAAGTAATTACAAGTTCATTTAATGCAGTAACCTATGCATGCAGACAGGTAGATATCAAGGAGTTCAAAAATCGACAAAAAGCTGAATTCAACTTCAATAATAGAATTACGTGATATCAAGCAAATGGTAACTGGAAATCAAGCAATTGATAACTGGTAAAATTAAGCAACAATAACCAAGGTAAAATTTCAAGCATGTGGAATAAGAATTGGCTATTTATCAATTCATTTCAAATGAAATTCAAATCAAGTATTGCCCATTCGGGCCACGCAAGTCAAGCAAGTCAAGTAGAGAGGGTGGAATGTCTCAATCATCAAGTATCCCGGCGTAATGCTAGACGTCGGCAAGCAAGAGATCTTTCCCATGGGTTTCGGGTGCTCCTCCCAGGACCAGACCGGGCCCTTTTGCCAGCATTAGGTCATGTTTTTGACATCCACTCTCATTCATCATTTTATAGCCAATATAGAATTTCAAGGGTTGACCAGTAGGAAATATAAGGTGGATCGGGTTGGAATCCAAGGTGTATTTATACGTAGGAAAACGCGGAGAACCGTGCGAGACGGGTATATAGTAAGACAATTGGGGCACTATCTAGCTTCTGGACTACAGTAATATTTACAGGAGGTTTTGGTTTCCATGTGTGGAGTTTCTGGACTTGCAAGTGTAATAGTTAACTATTACATATAACTAAACACTGACTATAATTATTACAGTTAACTATCATACGTTTTAAATGTATGATTAACTAACAGTATCCCGGATCTGTGATTTACTCATATAGTATCTTAATCTGTAAAACTGTGAACAGTTAACTTGTTAAATTATTAAGACGGTTACGTTTTAGCGTAAATTTTTAAGAGTAACCATCTTTGAAGATTTTTATCTTTTTTTTTTATTTGAAATGATCCTGGAGTGAAATTTTAAGAGTATACATTTTTCATTTTTATCATGTTTTTCGTATAATTATTTTTATAAAATTATTTTTAGAAAAATAGCACTCTGTTGGAAATGTCGACCCCAGGGTCGACATTTGGTTATGGTCCTTGATCGATGTCGACATTAGTCATAATTAACTTGTTAACAGTCATAGTCATTACGATATACATGTTAGTAACATTATATATACAATGTGAGTAACAGTTAACTATAACTAACAGGTAACTAACATTGGTGTCGACATTATATAGATAGTGTTAGTTATAGTAACATTATATATACCACAGTCTTAGCTGTTACTATCTGATGTAGACATTGCTAACAGTTAACATATATGCTACTAAACATTAACTAATAGTTAACATATATGCTACTAACGGTTAAATGCTAGGAAGTGTCGACATTAACTAACAGTCATTCATTATATGCTACTAACAGTTAACCATATTATGCTACTAACAGTTATTTTAACTTACATTTGTTAACCTGTTATTTTAACAGTTAACATAGATACACTGTAACAATTTTAACAGCTAGGTGTCGACATTGGTGTCGACACCCAGCACTGTTAACACGTTTGTTATTATTTAACCGTCTCAATTTGTTAACATATTTAACTGTTATTATTTTAACAATTTCAAAAATTCGGTTAACAGGTTTAACTTAATTCGGTTAACAGGTTTAACTTAATTCGGTTAACAGTTTTAATAGTTATCAGTCAACTATTACTAACTAGCTAGGTGTAGTTAACAGCTAACCATATATTGTATATATAACTATTGTATATATTGTAAGTGTCGACATTACTAACTTCCACTATATATATATATATGCTAGGTGTCGACACTTTATTATATACACTGTGTAGTTAAAAGTTTGCTTAGTGTTAACATATAACTAGTACTATATATATATTGGTAACAGTTAATAGTTTGCCGGGTGTTAACAGTTAACTATACGTACATATATATAGTTAGCTTGGTAGGTGTAGTTAATATATGTTTTAACAGTTTCAATAGTACAGTTAACATACGCTAATTATAACTATTACTATATATGAACAATATATAACGTGTTAACGTGATGGGTGTACTGGACATATGAAATGTCGACGTTTATTAACATTTATTAACTATACTTTAACTCTATATGTACTTTAACTATATATATATATATACTTTACGGTTTTACCCGTTTAACGGGTTAACAGTTGACATAAACTTGCTGGGTGTCCTAGGTGTGTAACAGTCATACAGTTAACTATCATTTAACTACATTTAACTATTTTAACAATTAACTAACTATTCACCGGTATTAGCTAATACTGTAATCTAATTAACATTTAACTATAGTAACAATTTATTTTAACAACATTAACAATTTATATTAACAACATTATAGTAACAATTCATATTAACCATATTTAACTAGATTGACAATTTGTTCTAACAACATTAACAATTAATAGTAGCAACATTTTACTAGATTAACACATTTAACCATCTTGACAATTATCAGGTAGATTTATATTGCAGGGTTACACGTGAAACCATCGCATGGAGGTGAACTATCCTAAACCCTGCATACTACATTAAATATTTAGTCAAAAGTTTGAGAACACCTACCTTAAATGCTCTCTGCAACTCTGAAGACTCCCTCTGCAACGCTGCAACACATCTGCCACCCTTGTCTCCCACGCACAGCAACCATCACCCAGCTAACGTAGCTGGGTCTTGGTTATAAGGTATGAGGTCGTGGGATTAGAATTATTAAGTGGGGGTGGGATTAGAATGATTAAGTGGACACTAGGGGGTGCAAGATCCGCAGAACACGGATCTGGGTCGGTGGAGTGCGCAGCTGGCCAGCTTAGACAGGTTGGATTGAAAGTGACATTTTTCCCTATTCTGGACAAAAAGAATGGGTATTACTAGGATTGGAACCCTAGTCCTCGGGTTGAAAGGCAAGTCACTTAACCAACTACACTAGAAAGTTAATTATTAGAGAAATAAACTTTCTATATGATAACGTCTATAGTGAAAATTGTTTATAAATTAATTCTAAATAAGAAATTGACTTGTTTGATTATCCAAAAATTGATTTCTTTGATTCTATGAGAATATAATTTCGTATCTTTTTAACTATTAGAAATTAAATTAAGAAATTAAATATTTAATATTCGTAAAAGGTTTCCTATGCATATTTATTTTCTATTTTTTATTTATTTTATTATTATTATTATTATTATTATTATTATTATTATTATTTTTAACGGGTGTTACATCCTCCCCTACTTAAAAGAATTTGGTCCCCAAATTCAACTGTATGAGGATAGTTTTGCTATGTAGGAGAAATTCAGAGCGTATAGAATACTTACAGTCTAAAATAGTTCTGGATATCTTTTCTTCATTGACTCCTCGGTCTCCCAAGTTGCTTCCTGCTCGGAGCATCGATTCCATTGAATTTTTACCATAGGGATCGTCTTGCTCCTTAGAACCCGGATTTCTCGATCGAGGACGCGCATCGGCCTTTGCTCGTAGGTAAGATCCTGTTGAATCATCAAATTGGTGTGGTCGATGACATGAGAGGGATCGTGCACGTACCTTTTTAACATAGAAACATGAAATACGTCGTGCACTTCCGAGAGCTGAGGAGGTAGGGCAACACGGTAGGCTACCTCGCCCACTCTTTCCAACACCTCAAATGGGCCGATGAATCTTGGTGTAAGCTTGCCTTTGACACCAAATCTTCGGATACCTCGACTGGGAGATACCTTAAGAAATGCATGATCACCGATTTGAAATTCCAAGTCTCTCCTTCTGTTATCAGCATAAGCTTTTTGCCTGCATTGAGCCACCTTGAGTCTCTCTCTGATAAGGAGAATCTTCTCAGTGGAATCTCTGACCATATCAGGACCTAGGAGTTGTCTTTCACCAACCTCCTCCCAGCATACCGGAGACCTACAGCTTCTGCCATAAAGTGCCTCGAAGGGTGCTATTTGAATACTGGCTTGGTAGCTGTTATTGTAGGCAAATTCGGCTAATGGTAAGTGGTCATGCCAACTCCCGCCGAAATCTATAATACATGCTCGCAACATGTCTTCAACAACCTGATTAGTCCTTTCCGTCTGACCATCTGTCTGAGGGTGGAAAGCTGTGCTGAAATTAAGCTTCGTTCCCAGAGAGCGTTGTAGACCCTTCCAGAAGTGAGATGTGAAGCGAGGGTCTCGGTCAGATACTATAGACACAGGAATTCCATGTAGTCTAGTAACTTCCTTGATATACAAGGCGGCAAGAACATCAACCGACCATCGACTCTTAATAGGTAAGAAATGAGCCGATTTAGTAAGGCGATCGATGATTACCCATATGCTATCATATCCGCCCCTAGACTTGGGCAAACCCATGATGAAGTCCATGCCGATATCCTCCCATTTCCACTTGGGAATATCTAGTGGATGCAGTTTCCCTGCGGGCTTTTGATGTTCGGCCTTCACCTGCTGGCAAGTCAAACATCGAGACACGAACTCTGCTATTTCCCTTTTCATGTTGGGCCACCAGAAGGTCCTTTTTATGTCTTGGTACATTTTAGTGGCTCCCGATGTATCGTGTATCTCGATCGATGGGCTTCTTCAAGAATCTTCTTCTTCAGCTCAGGACTGTCGGGCACACACGTCCTTTCATGGAATAAGATTCTTCCATCGGGTGCCATCTTGAAATCGGTCTTCTCATCCAGCTTTTCTTTTATTTCCACCAACAACGGGTCTTCTTCTTGCAACCTCTTGACTTCAGTTAGCAAGTCCGGATGTATACTTAAGTGGGATAGAGTAATACTCCCATCATTTTCGCCCATGTTGATATTGAGTTCAGAGAATTTTTCTAGTAGTTTCCATTCCTGAACCATACAGTTGGCTACCAGGACTCTCGGCTTCCGACTTAGCGCATCTGCTACGGAATTACCTTTACCAGGATGATATTGTATAGTGAAGTCGAAATCCTTGAGATACTCGAGCCAACGCCGCTGCCGCATGTTTAGCTCCTTCTGAGAGAATAAATATTTAAGGCTTTTATGGTCGGAGTAAACTGTAAACTGTTCTCCATAGAGATAATGCCTCCAGATTTTTAAAGCCAATACTACTGCGGCTAGCTCCAGATCGTGCACAGGATAATTCTCTTCATGTTTCTTCAATTGTCGGAAGAATATGCAATAACTCTCCCATTCTACATTAATACACATCCGAGGCCGATACCAGATGCATCGGTATATACCTCGTATTTCTCCCCTTCAATCGGAAGAGACAAGACCGGTGTAGTGGTCAATAAATTCTTCAGAGTTAAGAAACTCCTTTCACAGTCTTCATTCCACTCATAAGACACCTCCTTGCGAGTCAATCTGGTGAGAGGAACAACAATCTTGGAGAAGTCCTTAATGAAACGTCGGTAATAACCAGCTAAACCCAAGAAGCTACGAATCTCCGTTGCATTCGTTGGTCGTCCCCAGTTTTGCACGGCTTCGACCTTTGCAGGATCAACAGAAATTCCATTCTTGGAGATAACATGTCCCAAGAAGGATACTTCCTCCAGCCAGAACTGGCATTTGCTACATTTTGCATATAATTTATTATCCCGCAATACTTGTAATGCCTTCTTGAGATGTTCCTCATGATCCTCTTCAGTCTTTGAGTAGATCAGTATATCATCAATGAAGACTACAATAAATCGGTCTAAATAAGGCCGATAAATACTGTTCATTAACTGCATAAAGGCTGCAGGAGCATTTGTTAGTCCAAAAGGCATAATAGTAAATTCGTAATGCCCGTACCTACTCCGAAATGCAGTTTTGTGAATATCTTCTTCTTTGATCCTCAATTGGTGATAACCAGACCGAAGGTCTATCTTGGAGAAATGCTTCGCTCCTGTTAATTGGTCGAACAGCTCATCAATTCTCGGCAGTGGGTACTTGTTCTTGATTGTAAGATTGTTTAACTACCGATAATCGATGCATAATCTCAATGTACCATCTTTCTTCTTAACAAATAGCACGGGTGCTCCCCATGGGGAAGTACTCGGCCTAATAAACCCTTTTTTCAGTAAGTCCATCAACTGCTCCTTCAGCTCTTTCAGTTCCGCAGGAGACATCCTGTAGGGTGCTTTAGAAACAGGTCCGGCACCCGGAACAATATCTATGATGAATGACACTTCCCTCTCTGGAGGTAAACCAGGTAAGTCGTCTGGAAATACATCGGAGAAGTCCCGAATCACTCGGATGTCATCAATCTTTGTCTTCTCAATTTCAGTGGTAGTTACAAAAGCTAGAAAAGCCAGGCATCCTCTTTTCACCAGTTTACTGGCTCGGAGAGCTGAGATAAGCAGAGTTTTATTCCGAGATTTGTTAAAAAATAACTCGGGATAATCTTCAAAAGCTATTTTGCCATGCCGACAATCTACCGTTGCTTGGTAGGTTGATAACCAGTCGGCTCCCAATATGACATCGTAACATTCCATGTCAAGGCATATCAGGTCGGCCGGTAAATTGTGGTCTTGGACCATAACCTCGCAATTTGGATAAGGATGCATGATATCCGATTTGTTTCCAAGGGGTGTAGATATAATTAAATCTATCCGTTCCGGTTCTTTAGAAAGAGAGGCAGTAAACTTCTTGGAAACAAATGAATGGGTTGCTCCAGTATCAATTAAAACTCTAGCAGGTTTAGAGCAAATAGTCAAGGTACCTTCCACGATTCCTCCTTCCACAGATTTCATCCCTTGAAGAGCTTGCAGACGTCCTTGCCTCTTAACTGGACGCTTTTCATCCCTGCTAGCTTGTTCCTTCATCAACGGGCAGTCGGGAATTCGGTGATCTCGACTCCCACATCGGAGGCACGCTCCCAGTTTCCTCCAGCAGTCCTCGGTCTTATGACCAGCTTTATCACAATAAGTGCAGATATCCTTAGAAGGAGTAACGTCGGAGAAGGGCTTGTTACTGATAGCGAGGAATGGCTTGTGATTTTTCTGGAACCTCTTCACCTTGGAAGACTCGCCTCCATTAAAGGTTCGCTTCTTGCCAAAAGGTGGTTTGAAGCTTCCTGAACTGGTAACCTGCTCCTTCTTGTCCTTGCCCCGAATTCTGTCAGAAAATTCGGTGGCGTCCTCCAATAGCTGAGCACGATGAACCATTTCTGAGTAGACGTGGATGTCCATCGGCGCAAGCTGGGTAATATATTGGGGCCGTAGCCCGTTGAGAAATCTCCTCGCCTTCATCTTTTCCGAACACACCAAGTGAGGTGCATAACGGGAAAGTCTGGAGAACTGGGCCTCATATTCGGCCACCTTCCGAGTCCATTGCTTCAGTGTGGCAAATTCTGCGGCCTTCTTCTCTTGCACTCGGTCCGAGAAGTACTTGCCGTTGAAGTGTTCGACAAACTCCGCCCACGTGACATGATCGTCAGGTAATGTGGCCTCCACGGACTCCCACCAGCTTCGCGCATCCCTCTCTAGTTGGAATGTGGCTAGTAGACCTTCTCTTCGTCCGTGCATTGCATCACGCGGAAGATCCTCTCAGTCTCCTTGAGCCAATGCTCGGCATCGTCGGGGTCCACTGAACTCGCAAACTTGGGTGGGTTCATGTTACGGAAATCCTGATGAAGATCACCGGCTCCACGGTGAGCACCGCGAGCTCCGCCTTGCGCCACCTGCTGTAGCGCCTCAGTGAGTCCTTGCACCGTGCGCTGCATCTCGCGCCAGTGTCCAGCCATGATCCTGCAAGGGATTCAAATACGGTGAAGATCTTACGTAGTCGGTTTTACAACACTAGCCCACGTCTCTACCCATCTCACCGGGTACGATCTAACCACTGAATAACATGTATTTTTACCCTTGGGTAAATCCTAATAAGACATTTCTAGTTTTATCTTCTAGCTAGGGTTTACCTAGATAGACATTTCTACTCCTTGAACTAAATACATGTTTTACCTAGGAAAATTTAAATCCTAGGCTCTGATACCAAGAAAGTCTGTCACGTCCCGAGCGCGGAAGCTTACCCGCGGCGCGAGAGTTCTTTATAGAGAACCAAAGCGAGCTAGGGAAGTAAAAGGACTTTTCCTCCTTTACAATTACAGAGTGCGCAAATATCTAAAATTTAACATAGTTGGATTTGAACTAAAATTAATACAACCACTGAGGGTCAAACATGTATCCTTTATTTGATTAAAATATGAAATTACGACTTAACATTCTATTACAACAATACTTTATTCATAAGGATTACATCCACATAATGACTAACTACTCTCATCACTCAACCTCATCCCCTCCTGAATCCTGGTCGGTCTCCAATTCACATGAAATGGTTAGGAACAACTAGATGAGCGAATCGCTCAGTAGGATTTACATCTCAAATTTTAACAGGCTATAAGTAATTACAAGTTCATTTAATGCAGTAACCTATGCATGCAGACAGGTAGATATCAAGGAGTTCAAAAATCGACAAAAAGCTGAATTCAACTTCAATAATAGAATTACGTGATATCAAGCAAATGGTAACTGGAAATCAAGCAATTGATAACTGGTAAAATTAAGCAACAATAACCAAGGTAAAATTTCAAGCATGTGGAATAAGAATTGGCTATTTATCAATTCATTTCAAATGAAATTCAAATCAAGTATTGCCCATTCGGGCCACGCAAGTCAAGCAAGTCAAGTAGAGAGGGTGGAATGTCTCAATCATCAAGTATCCCGGCGTAATGCTAGACGTCGGCAAGCAAGAGATCTTTCCCATGGGTTTCGGGTGCTCCTCCCAGGACCAGACCGGGCCCTTTTGCCAGCATTAGGTCATGTTTTTGACATCCACTCTCATTCATCATTTTATAGCCAATATAGAATTTCAATGGTTGACCAGTAGAAATATAAGGTGGATCGGGTTGGAATCCAAGGTGTATTTATACGTAGGAAAACGCGGAGAACCGTGCGAGACGGGTATATAGTAAGACAATTGGGGCACTATCTAGCTTCTGGACTACAGTAATATTTACAGGATGGTTTCCATGTGTGGAGTTTCTGGACTTGCAAGTGTAATAGTTAACTATTACATATAACTAAACACTGACTATAATTATTACAGTTAACTATCATACGTTTTAAATGTATGATTAACTAACAGTATCCCGGATCTGTGATTTACTCATATAGTATCTTAATCTGTAAAACTGTGAACAGTTAACTTGTTAAATTATTAAGACGGTTACGTTTTAGCGTAAATTTTAAGAGTAACCATCTTTGAAGATTTTTATCTTTTTTTATTATTATTTGAAATGATCCTTGAGTGAAATTTTAAGAGTATACATTTTTCATTTTTATCAAGTTTTTCGTATAATTATTTTTATAAAATTATTTTTAGAAAAATAGCACTCTGTTGGAAATGTCGACCCCAGGGTCGACATTTGGTTATGGTCCTTGATCGATGTCGACATTAGTCATAATTAACTTGTTAACAGTCATAGTCATTACGATATACATGTTAGTAACATTATATATACAATGTGAGTAACAGTTAACTATAACTAACAGGTAACTAACATTGGTGTCGACATTATATAGATAGTGTTAGTTATAGTAACATTATATATACCACAGTCTTAGCTTTTACTATCTGATGTAGACATTGCTAACAGTTAACATATATGCTACTAAACATTAACTAATAGTTAACATATATGCTACTAACGGTTAAATGCTAGGAAGTGTCGACATTAACTAACAGTCATTCATTATATGCTACTAACAGTTAACCATATTATGTTACTAACAGTTATTTTAACTTACATTTAATAACCTGTTATTTTAACAGTTAACATAGATACACTGTAACAATTTTAACAGCTAGGTGTCGACATTGGTGTCGACACCCAGCACTGTTAACACGTTTGTTATTATTTAACCGTCTCAATTTGTTAACATATTTAACTGTTATTATTTTAACAATTTCAAAAATTCGGTTAACAGGTTTAACTTAATTCGGTTAACAGGTTTAACTTAATTCGGTTAACAGTTTTAATAGTTATCAGTCAACTATTACTAACTAGCTAGGTGTAGTTAACAGCTAACCATATATTGTATATATAACTATTGTATATATTGTAAGTGTCGACATTACTAACTTCCACTATATATATATATATGCTAGGTGTCGACACTTTATTATATACACTGTGTAGTTAAAAGTTTGCTTAGTGTTAACATATAACTAGTACTATATATATATTGGTAACAGTTAATAGTTTGCCGGGTGTTAACAGTTAACTATACGTACATATATATAGTTAGCTTGGTAGGTGTAGTTAATATATGTTTTAACAGTTTCAATAGTACAATTAACATACGCTAATTATAACTATTACTATATATGAACAATATATAACGTGTTAACGTGATGGGTGTACTGGACATATGAAATGTCGACGTTTATTAACATTCATTAACTATACTTTAACTCTATATGTACTTTAACTATATATATATATATATACTTTACGATTTTACCCGTTTAACGGGTTAACAGTTGACATAAACTTGCTGGGTGTCCTAGGTGTGTAACAGTCATACAGTTAACTATCATTTAACTACATTTAACTATTTTAACAATTAACTAACTATTCACCGGTATTAGCTAATACTGTAATCTAATTAACATTTAACTATAGTAACAATTTATTTTAACAACATTAACAATTTATATTAACAACATTATAGTAACAATTCATATTAACCATATTTAACTAGATTGACAATTTGTTCTAACAACATTCACAATTAATAGTAGCAACATTTTACTAGATTAACACATTTAACCATCTTGACAATTATCAGGTAGATTTATATTGCAGGGTTACACGTGAAACCATCGCATGGAGGTGAACTATCCTAAACCCTGCATACTACATTAAATATTTAGTCAAAAGTTTGAGAACACCTACCTTAAATGCTCTCTGCAACTCTGAAGACTCCCTCTGCAACGCTGCAACACATCTGCCACCCTTGTCTCCCACGCACAGCAACCATCACCCAGCTAACGTAGCTGGGTCTTGGTTATAAGGTATGAGGTCGTGGGATTAGAATTATTAAGTGGGGGTGGGATTAGAATGATTAAGTGGACACTAGGGGGTGCAAGATCCGCAGAACACGGATCTGGGTCGGTGGAGTGCGCAGCTGGCCAGCTTAGACAGGTTGGATTGAAAGTGACATTTTTCCCTATTCTGGACAAGAAGAATGGGTATTACTAGGATTGGAACCCTAGTCCTCTGGTTGAAAGGCAAGTCACTTAACCAACTACACTAGAAAGTTAATTGTTGGAGAAATAAACTTTCTATATGATAACGTCTATAGTGAAAATTGTTTATAAATTAATTCTAAATAAGAAATTGACTTGTTTGATTATCCAAAAATTGATTTCTTTGATTCTATGAGAATATAATTTCGTATCTTTTTAACTATTAGAAATTAAATTAAGAAATTAAATATTTAATATTCGTAAAAGGTTTCCTATGCATATTTATTTTCTATTTTTTATTTTATTATTATTATTATTATTATTATTTTATTTATTATTATTATTATTATTTTTAACGGGTGTTACATCCTCCCCTACTTAAAAGAATTTGGTCCCCAAATTCAACTGTATGAGGATAATTTTGCTATGTAGGAGAAATTCAGAGCGTATAGAATACTTACAGTCTAAAATAGTTCTGGATATCTTTTCTTCATTGACTCCTCGGTCTCCCAAGTTGCTTCCTGCTCGGAGCATCGATTCCATTGAATTTTTACCATAGGGATCGTCTTGCTCCTTAGAACCCGGATTTCTCGATCGAGGACGCGCATCGGCCTTTGCTCGTAGGTAAGATCCTGTTGAATCATCAAATTGGTGTGGTCGATGACATGAGAGGGATCGTGCACGTACCTTTTTAACATAGAAACATGAAATACGTCGTGCACTTCCGAGAGCTGAGGAGGTAGGGAAACACGGTAGGCTACCTCGCCCACTCTTTCCAACACCTCAAATGGGCCGATGAATCTTGGTGTAAGCTTGCCTTTGACACCAAATCTTCGGATACCTCGACTGAGAGATACCTTAAGAAATGCATGATCACCGATTTGAAATTCCAAGTCTCTCCTTCTGTTATCCGCATAAGCTTTTTGCCTGCATTGAGCCACCTTGAGTCTCTCTCTGATAAGGAGAATCTTCTCAGTGGAATCTCTGACCATATCAGGACCTAGGAGTTGTCTTTCACCAACCTCCTCCCAGCATACCGGAGACCTACAGCTTCTGCCATAAAGTGCCTCGAAGGGTGCTATTTGAATACTGGCTTGGTAGCTGTTATTGTAGGCAAATTCGGCTAATGGTAAGTGGTCATGCCAACTCCCGCCGAAATCTATAATACATGCTCGCAACATGTCTTCAACAACCTGATTAGTCCTTTCCGTCTGACCATCTGTCTGAGGGTGGAAAGCTGTGCTGAAATTAAGCTTCGTTCCCAGAGAGCGTTGTAGACCCTTCCAGAAGTGAGATGTGAAGCGAGGGTCTCGGTCAGATACTATAGACACAGGAATTCCATGTAGTCTAGTAACTTCCTTGATATACAAGGCGGCAATAACATCAACCGACCATCGACTCTTAATAGGTAAGAAATGAGCCGATTTTGTAAGGCGATCGATGATTACCCATATGCTATCATATCCGCCCCTAGACTTGGGCAAACCCATGATGAAGTCCATGCCGATATCCTCCCATTTCCACTTGGGAATATCTAGTGGATGCAGTTTCCCTGCGGGCTTTTGATGTTCGGCCTTCACCTGCTGGCAAGTCAAACATCGAGGCACGAACTCTGCTATTTCCCTTTTCATGTTGGGCCACCAGAAGGTCCTTTTTATGTCTTGGTACATTTTAGTGGCTCCCGGATGTATCGTGTATCTCGATCGATAGGCTTCTTCAAGAATCTTCTTCTTCAGCTCAGGACTGTCGGGCACACACGTCCTTTCATGGAATAAGATTCTTCCATCGGGTGCCATCTTGAAATCGGTCTTCTCATCCAGCTTTTCTTTTATTTCCACCAACAACGGGTCTTCTTCTTGCAACCTCTTGACTTCAGTTAGCAAGTCCGGATGTATACTTAAGTGGGATAGAGTAATACTCCCATCATTTTCGCCCATGTTGATATTGAGTTCAGAGAATTTTTCTAGTAGTTTCCATTCCTGAACCATACAGTTGGCTACCAGGACTCTCGGCTTCCGACTTAGCGTATCTGCTACGGAATTACCTTTACCAGGATGATATTGTATAGTGAAGTCGAAATCCTTGAGATACTCGAGCCAACGCCGCTGCCGCATGTTTAGCTCCTTCTGAGAGAATAAATATTTAAGGCTTTTATGGTCGGAGTAAACTGTAAACTGTTCTCCATAGAGATAATGCCTCCAGATTTTTAAAGCCAATACTACTGCGGCTAGCTCCAGATCGTGCACAGGATAATTCTCTTCATGTTTTTTCAATTGTCGGGACGAATATGCAATAACTCTCCCATTCTACATTAATACACATCCGAGGCTGATACCAGATGCATCGGTATATACCTCGTATTTCTCCCCTTCAATCGGAAGAGACAAGACCGGTGTAGTGGTCAATAAATTCTTCAGAGTTAAGAAACTCCTTTCACAGTCTTCATTCCACTCATAAGACACCTCCTTGTGAGTCAATCTGGTGAGAGGAAAAACAATCTTGGAGAAGTCCTTAATGAAACGTCGGTAATAACCAGCTAAACCCAAGAAGCTACGAATCTCTGTTGCATTCGTTGGTCGTCCCCAGTTTTGCACGGCTTCGACCTTTGCAGGATCAACAGAAATTCCATTCTTGGAGATAACATGTCCCAAGAAGGATACTTCCTCCAGCCAGAACTGGCATTTGCTAAATTTTGCATATAATTTATTATCCCGCAATACTTGTAATGCCTTCTTGAGATGTTCCTCATAATCCTCTTCAGTCTTTGAGTAGATCAGTATATCATCAATGAAGACTACAATAAATCGGTCTAAATAAGGCCGATAAATACTGTTCATTAACTGCATAAAGGCTGCAGGCGCATTTGTTAGTCCAAAAGGCATAACAGTAAATTCGTAATGCCCGTACCTACTCCGAAATGCAGTTTTGTGAATATCTTCTTCTTTGATCCTCAATTGGTGATAACCAGACCGAAGGTCTATCTAGGAGAAATGCTTCGCTCCTGTTAATTGGTCGAACAGCTCATCAATTCTCGACAGTGGATACTTGTTCTTGATTGTAAGATTGTTTAACTGCCGATAATCGATGCATAATCTCAATGTACCATCTTTCTTCTTAACAAATAGCACGGGTGCTCCCCATGGGGAAGTACTCGGCCTAATAAACCCTTTCTTCAGTAAGTCCATCAACTGCTCCTTCAGCTTTTTCAGTTCCGCAGGAGACATCCTGTAGGGTGCTTTAGAAACAGGTCCGGCACCCGGAACAATATCTATGATGAATGACACTTCCCTCTCTGGAGGTAAACCAGGTAAGTCGTCTGGAAATACATCGGAGAAGTTCCGAATCACTCGGATGTCATCAATCTTTGTCTTCTCAATTTCAGTGGTAGTTACAAAAGCTAGAAAAGCCAGGCATCCTCTTTTCACCAGTTTACTGGCTCGGAGAGCTGAGATAAGCAGAGTTTTATTCCGAGATTTGTTAAAAAATAACTCGGGATAATCTTCAAAAGCTATTTTGCCATGCCGACAATCTACCGTTGCTTGGTAGGTTGATAACCAGTCGGCTCCCAATATGACATCGTAACATTCCATGTCAAGGCATATCAGGTCGGCCGGTAAATTGTGGTCTTGGACCATAACCTCGCAATTTGGATAATGATGCATGATATCCGATTTGTTTCCAAGGGGTGTAGATATAATTAAATCTATCCGTTCCGGTTCTTTAGAAAGAGAGGCAGTAAACTTCTTGGAAACAAATGAATGGGTTGCTCCAGTATCAATTAAAACTCTAGCAGGTTTAGAGCAAATAGTCAAGGTACCTTCCATGATTCCTCCTTCCACAGATTTCATCCCTTGAAGAGCTTGCAGACGTCCTTGCCTCTTAACTGGACGCTTTTCATCGCTGCTAGCTTGTTCCTTCATCAACGGGCAGTCGGGAATTCGGTGATCTCGACTCCCACATCGGAGGCACGCTCCCAGTTTCCTCCAGCAGTCCTCGGTCTTATGACCAGCTTTATCACAATAAGTGCAGATATCCTTAGAAGGAGTAACGTCGGAGAAGGGCTTGTTACTGATAGCGAGGAATGGCTTGTGATTTTTCTGGAACCTCTTCACCTTGGAAGACTCGCCTCCATTAAAGGTTCGCTTCTTGCCAAAAGGTGGTTTGAAGCTTCCCGAACTGGTAACCTGCTCCTTCTTGTCCTTGCCCCGAATTCTGTCAGAAAATTCGGTGGCGTCCTCCAATAGCTGAGCACGACGAACCATTTCTGAGTAGACGTGGATGTCCATCGGCGCAAGCTGGGTAATATATTGGGGCCGTAGCCCGTTGAGAAATCTCCTCGCCTTCATCTTTTCCGTACACACCAAGTGAGGTGCATAACGGGAAAGTCTGGAGAACTGGGCCTCATATTCGGCCACCTTCCGAGTCCATTGCTTCAGTGTGGCAAATTCCGCGGCCTTCTTCTCTTGCACTCGGTCCGAGAAGTACTTGCCGTTGAAGTGTTCAACAAACTCCGCCCACGTGACATGATCGTCAGGTAATGTGGCCTCCACGGACTCCCACCAGCTTCGCGCATCCCTCTCTAGTTGGAATGTGGCTAGTAGGACCTTCTCTTCGTCCGTGCATTGCATCACGCGGAAGATCCTCTCAGTCTCCTTGAGCCAATGCTCGGCATCGTCGGGGTCCACCGAACTCGCAAACTTGGGTGGGTTCATGTTACGGAAATCCCGATGAAGATCACCGGCTCCACGGTGAGCACCGCGAGCTCCGCCTTGCGCCACCTGCTGTAGCGCCTCAGTGAGTCCTTGCACCGTGCACTGCATCTCGCGCCAGTGTCCAGCCATGATCCTGCAAGGGATTCAAATACGGTAAAGATCTTACGTAGTCGGTTTTACAACACTAGCCCACGTCTCTACCCATCTCACCGGGTATGATCTAACCACTGAATAACATGTATTTTTACCCTTGGGTAAATCCTAATAAGACATTTCTAGTTTTATCTTCTAGCTAGGGTTTACCTAGATAGACATTTCTACTCCTTGAACTAAATACATGTTTTACCTAGGAAAATTTAAATCCTAGGCTCTGATACCAAGAAAGTCTGTCACGTCCCGAGCGCGGAAGCTTACCCGCGGCGCGAGAGTTCTTCATAGAGAACCAAAGCGAGCTAGGGAAGTAAAATGACTTTTCCTCCTTTACAATTACAGAGTGCGCAAATATCTAAAATTTAACACAATTGGATTTGAACTAAAATTAATACAACCACTGAGGGTCAAACATGTATCCTTTATTTGATTAAAATATGAAATTACGACTTAACATTCTATTACAACAATACTTTATTCATAAGGATTACATCCACATAATGACTAACTACTCTCATCACTCAACCTCATCCCCTCCTGAATCCTGGTCGGTCTCCAATTCACCTGAAATGGTTAGGAACAACTAGATGAGCGAATCGCTCAGTAGGATTTACATCTCAAATTTTAACAGGCTATAAGTAATTACAAGTTCATTTAATGCAGTAACCTATGCATGCAGACAGGTAGATATCAAGGAGTTCAAAAATCGACAAAAAGCTGAATTCAACTTCAATAATAGAATTACGTGATATCAAGCAAATGGTAACTGGAAATCAAGCAATTGATAACTGGTAAAATTAAGCAACAATAACCAAGGTAAAATTTCAAGCATGTGGAATAAGAATTGGCTATTTATCAATTCATTTCAAATGAAATTCAAATCAAGTATTGCCCATTCGGGCCACGCAAGTCAAGCAAGTCAAGTAGAGAGGGTGGAATGTCTCAATCATCAAGTATCCCGGCGTAATGCTAGACGTCGGCAAGCAAGAGATCTTTCCCATGGGTTTCGGGTGCTCCTCCCAGGACCAGACCGGGCCCTTTTGCCAGCATTAGGTCATATTTTTGACATCCACTCTCATTCATCATTTTATAGCCAATATAGAATTTCAATGGTTGACCAGTAGGAAATATAAGGTGGATCGGGTTGGAATCCAAGGTGTATTTATACGTAGGAAAACGCGGAGAACCGTGCGAGACGGGTATATAGTAAGACAATTGGGGCACTATCTAGCTTCTGGACTACAGTAATATTTACAGGATGGTTTCCATGTGTGGAGTTTCTGGACTTGCAAGTGTAATAGTTAACTATTACATATAACTAAACACTGACTATAATTATTACAGTTAACTATCATACGTTTTAAATGTATGATTAACTAACAGTATCCCGGATCTGTGATTTACTCATATAGTATCTTAATCTGTAAAACTGTGAACAGTTAACTTGTTAAATTATTAAGACGGTTACGTTTTAGCGTAAATTTTTAAGAGTAACCATCTTTGAAGATTTTTATTTTTTTTTTATTATTTGAAATGATCCTGGAGTGAAATTTTAAGAGTATACATTTTTCATTTTTATCAAGTTTTTTGTATAGTTATTTTTATAAAATTATTTTTAGAAAAATAGCACTCTGTTGGAAATGTCGACCCCAAGGTCGACATTTGGTTATGGTCCTTGATCGATGTCGACATTAGTCATAATTAACTTATTAACAGTCATAGTCATTACGATATACATGTTAGTAACATTATATATACAATGTGAGTAACAGTTAACTATAACTAACAGGTAACAAACATTGGTGTTGACATTATATAGATAGTGTTAGTTATAGTAACATTATATATACCACAGTCTTAGCTGTTACTATCTGATGTAGACATTGCTAACAGTTAACATATATGCTACTAAACATTAACTAATAGTTAACATATATGCTACTAACGGTTAAATGCTAGGAAGTGTCGACATTAACTAACAGTCATTCATTATATGCTACTAACAGTTAACCATATTATGCTACTAACAGTTATTTTAACTTACATTTGTTAACCTGTTATTTTAACAGTTAACATAGATACACTGTAACAATTTTAACAGCTAGGTGTCGACATTGGTGTCGACACCCAGCACTGTTAACACGTTTGTTATTATTTAACCGTCTCAATTTGTTAACATATTTAACTGTTATTATTTTAACAATTTCAAAAATTCGGTTAACAGGTTTAACTTAATTCGGTTAACAGGTTTAACTTAATTCGGTTAACAGTTTTAATAGTTATCAGTCAACTATTACTAACTAGCTAGGTGTAGTTAACAGCTAACCATATATTGTATATATAACTATTGTATATATTGTAAGTGTCGACATTACTAACTTCCACTATATATATATATATGCTAGGTGTCGACACTTTATTATATACACTGTGTAGTTAAAAGTTTGCTTAGTGTTAACATATACTAGTACTATATATATATTGGTAACAGTTAATAGTTTGCCGGGTGTTAACAGTTAACTATACGTACATATATATAGTTAGCTTGGTAGGTGTAGTTAATATATGTTTTAATAGTTTCAATAGTACAGTTAACATACGCTAATTATAACTATTACTATATATGAACAATATATAACGTGTTAACGTGATGGGTGTACTGGACATATGAAATGTCGACGTTTATTAACCTTCATTAACTATACTTTAACTCTATATGTACTTTAACTATATATATATATATATATACTTTACGGTTTTACCCGTTTAACGGGTTAACAGTTGACATAAACTTGCTGGGTGTTCTAGGTGTGTAACAGTCATACAGTTAACTATCATTTAACTACATTTAACTATTTTAACAATTAACTAACTATTCACCGGTATTAGCTAATACTGTAATCTAATTAACATTTAACTATAGTAACAATTTATTTTAACAACATTAACAATTTATATTAACAACATTATAGTAACAATTCATATTAACCATATTTAACTAGATTGACAATTTGTTCTAACAACATTAACAATTAATAGTAGCAACATTTTACTAGATTAACACATTTAACCATCTTGACAATTATCAGGTAGATTTATATTGCAGGGTTACACGTGAAACCATCGCATGGAGGTGAACTATCCTAAACCCTGCATACTACATTAAATATTTAGTCAAAAGTTTGAGAACACCTACCTTAAATGCTCTCTGCAACTCTGAAGACTCCCTCTGCAACGCTGCAACACATCTGCCACCCCTGTCTCCCACGCACAACAACCATCACCCAGCTAACGTAGCTGGGTCTTGGTTATAAGGTATGAGGTCGTGGGATTAGAATTATTAAGTGGGGGTGGGATTAGAATGATTAAGTGGACACTAGGGGGTGCAAGATCCGCAGAACACGGATCTGGGTCGGTGGAGTGCGCAGCTGGCCAGCTTAGACAGGTTGGATTGAAAGTGACATTTTTCCCGATTCTGGACAAAAAGAATGGGTATTACTAGGATTGGAACCCTAGTCCTCGGGTTGAAAGGCAAGTCACTTAACCAACTACACTAGAAAGTTAGTTGTTAGAGAAATAAACTTTCTATGTGATAACGTCTATAGTGAAAATTGTTTATAAATTAATTCTAAATAAGAAATTGACTTGTTTGATTATCCAAAAATTGATTTCTTTGATTCTATGAGAATATAATTTCGTATCTTTTTAACTATTAGAAATTAAATTAAGAAATTAAATATTTTAATATTCGTAAAAGGTTTCCTATGCATATTTATTTTCTATTTTTTTTATTTTTTTTATTATTATTATTATTATTTTATTTATTATTATTATTATTTTTTTTAACGGGTGTTACATACACCATACACCCAAGTGATGTGACGCCACTTTGGGGTGATAGTCACAAGACCAATGCTTCCTCGGACCTAAGTATGCAAGCACAACCACAAGGCTAAGAAGCCTACGTAAGCGGACCTTCGTATGACGCACACACTCAACCCGGGGGTAACTCGGGGATGCCGAGTCGAGGAAGTGGGACAAGACCCTTGCTGGTAGAGGGCCAGCAACATCCAAGGTAAACCTCTTCTTGGGGAACGAAAATCCAACTCAATGAGTCAGCAATGGCCAAAGGGCGCGGGTCACTCACTCACACCCACGGTGGTCGCACAAAGACGGTGGAGCCTTAGGATCGGGTGCTCTCTCCCTAACCGACGGTGAAATTGGAGAATACTAAATGAACAAGCATAAATGAGAGCAAGGGACGAGTTCTCACCTAGCCAATTTGAAGAAACCGACTCCGGTCGGAGACGTGGGCGAGCGGGGAAGCGTGGGTTCCCCACACGCCGCGCCGGAGAAGCTTGACCTGCTCAAGTTATTACAACACTACACCTCTCGCAAGAGGGGGACCTTGGGGTGGGGGTTAACAGATATTACATCCAAACTACCTCCACACAGGGAGGGGCGTTCAGCCGGCCAAGCGGGGAGGGGTGGAACCGAACTCGCAATCAATAAGGGGACCGATGTCGGCTCTGCCCGCTTTCTGTGAGTGCTGACAGAAGGTCAAAGAAGTAGCTGCTGTGACTGCTCCCGAATTTTGTTGGAGACGAGACCACATGGAAATTCTTCATAGGAGGATGGGGAAGTCATCCCAATTTTGTTGATTTCTTCTGGTATCAATGCTGGTCTGGGTGGAGGCTTGAACAGGGTAGCAGTTCTTCGGATCTGACTGCTTCAGGTTCCCAACAGCCGGAAGAAGGTGATGCCAAGACCGCTCCTGAGCTCAGAATCAGGTGCCACTGGAGTCGTTGGAACCGTGAACGGGTCCTCTTCAAAGCAAGACTAATAGGAAAGCCAAATGTTGTCGGAGAAGACCAGTAGGCTCTGAACACTGATAAAAGGTCGGTGCAGACTGTGAGGAAGCAGAACCGCGCACCCGGGGGAGAAAATTGAGAACTCTTGGATCCACACGCCAAACTGCGCTCTGCCTTTTGGGGATGAAAGAAGACTCAGAGTAGAAGACTTTTGATGAAGAACTCTTGCTCAGATTCTTAGTAGGATGGCCGCAGTCGCGCTTCTCATCAGGTTCAGGTGCTCTGCCGGGGTAGCTTCGCGCAGTCGAGGGAGAACAGCTCTCTCGGGCAGCACGGTGCTCAGATGACAACGAAACCACCACGCTTGGTTAGCTCTCTGGACGACCTTTCCATAAATATAGGACTTGCCACTAGAAGGATGGGGTAACAATAGTAGAATGTGCTGCTTTCAGGACCCTGCTTGCTGCCTGCGACCTGGGAACTGCAGGTTGAATTTGATGGGGGGAATGGGGTATATGGGAGGGGAAATGGGGTGGATGGGTGTGGGGGTGACTCCTAGCTGTGAGGGGGTCTGGGAAGGGGTGTTCCAAGGTGTGGGAGTGATAGAATGGGGGCTGGAAGGGGGTGTTTTCTGTGTGTGAGAGAGGAGCTGCGAATTTGGGGGCTTGGAGGGAGAGGGGAAGGTGAGGGAAAACAAGGTGGTGGAGGGAATGTGAATTTGAATTTCCCTTAATGGGGGGTGATCAATGGTGGTCTTGGAGATGGGAAGAAGTGCCTTGGGAAGGTGGAGGGTTTCTTGGGGAAGGGGGATGGGTAGTTGGTGGTTGGATGGTGGAACTAGGATTGGGTGGGGGTCTATTGGGACTAGGAGTGGAGTAATGTTGAGTGTGGGGAGTTGAGGAGGTATTAATGGAGGTGGGTGGGAGAGAGCGAGGTGGTTGGGAGGGGAGGAGAGAGAAAAGGGCGCAGCTTTTAGAGAGAGAAAGTGGAGGAGAGAGAAAATGGCTTTCTAGAGAGAGAGGTAGAGAGAGAGAGGGGGGATAGGGGCTTCTCACCCACTCAATTGGCTTCTCACCAAAAGAAGAAGATTTAAGTTGGACACTAGAAAATTCAAATATTCTTTCATTCATTAGTTTAAAATGAGGGGAATGGGGGCCTATATATAGGCAACCCACATTTTACAAAAAGACAATGACATTTGACTCAAAGACGAATAACCAAGGGGGTAGGGGGCGCCCTTGGGCCTAGCCCAATGAATTGGGCCCAATAGCAAACTAAACAACCTAATGACACTCAAACTTAGGGAAATAAACCAAAGACCTAGATACATGACTCTAATAAAAGGGAAATTACAACGATATGACTCAATAAAAACAAAGAAATATAACACAGGACTCATAATAAATGGCTAGACCATGACGTGCACCTCCGGGATGACGAGACGGGCCGAGAGTGCCAGGACGGATGGTGATGACCCCATCATACTCTTGGGGTGCAGAGGACTCGACTCCGTCGAGTAAGAGTCCTTCCCTCTTCGGAAAGGTGCAGAAGTGGTACCGCTCACATGTCTTCCGAAAGAAGCCGGTTCTTCCACCTAGCGAGGTAGTGCCTGTACACCTTGCTCCGAGTGATGATTTCCTATTCATCCAATATTCTCTCAAGTTGCTTACGTCAGGCTTCTCTGGGCTGACGGTGCTCTCATGGGGAGGGGTGGGTGCTCTCTCAAGGGAGGAAGGGGGCTTGAAATCCTCACTTGGTGCCACCGTGGGTCCCTTGTGTGGCACAAGGCCTTCCACATTGAAACTGAAGTTAACTCTGTATCCCTCAAGGAGGCCTAACTTATGAGTAGTGAGGCTAGTGCACCTCAAAACCTGGAAGGGGCTAATCTCACAAAACCTCAATCTTGAGTTGTCTCTATGTGAGAGCCTCTCATTCCTCACTATTCCGGAATCACCCATTTGGATTTCTTGGTGACGCCATTGAGTTGGCCTGCCTTTTGTAAATTTCATGGCTCTTGTTGATGTGCTTGCAAGGTTGTCATGCAATTTTATGAATGCTGACCTTCTAGTGGTTATGGGTGGACCTGGACAACCATATGTAGACCAGTCATGCCATGATGCCATATGGACCTTGATGAGCCTTAGTGGGCCGGGACAACCAAATGTGGCCCTATCATGCATGGACTCTCTAACAAAGGTTGGAGGGCCGGGGCATCCATAGGTGATCCGGTCATGTATGAGGGTGACAAATGCCGGGGGACCCGGGCATCCAAGAATACACCTATCATGCTTAAGACTCATGATGAGTGAAGGTGGACCATTACATCCGAATTTGGACCACTCATGCTTTCTACTTGACATGTGGGTGGTATGAATGAATGGACCCAACATAATGTTCATGCCAATTGGTGTAGTAAGCCTAGACACATGCATGTTTTTCCCAAAGGTGACTTCCATGTGTATAGGTGTAGGACAACCTTTGAACTCCCATTAGAAAGGATCGAATGGATCTAAGAAGGTGGTCATCATGGGGTGGGTTACAACCTTATTACCTAGGGATATGTGGCCCGAGGTCATGGCTCCCAAGGTGTAACCCGGGTCATGGATGAGGTGGGTTTGGCCCAATATGGTGAGTAAGGGTAGGAAAGGGTGGGTGGTGGGTAAGATGGTTGGGACACATGGGTATAGGAAGGGGTCAAAGGGATTGTGGAAATGGTTACCTAGAGAGAGGAACTCCACATCCTCAAAGCCCCAAAAATATGGGTCATCCTCCTCCAAGATAATTGGGCCATGGTTGTTAGTGGGTTGGCCGACCAAAGCACTTGGGATCTCAATGGCAGGGGAGTGGACCGAGATGGGTTCTTCCACCATAGGGAGAAGGAAAAGAAGGTCGCTAGTGTAGCAACCAATGGTGCAGACCGAGGTGATAGACCTATCACAAGGGTGGATGAGACTAAGGTTTGTTGGGTGGGCCATCCCTAAGGTCAACAAGCAAGTCAACTCTAGCTACCATTCTAGGCCTTTAAGGAGATCATCAAAACCCTCTACTTCGTAGTAGGATTAGATTGTTGTGTGAGGAGTGTGGGTGGGCACTAGATGGTGGTCTTGCTTCATGGGTAGATAGGTATGGGTCATGATTTCTATAATCAAGCTCTCCTTTAGCCACCTAACAAGGGACTCTTCTAAGATGAATTCGGCCCTATCTAGAGGGGGTGGTGTAGGGTGAAGATCCTCGTGCGAGGCTTCCTCTTCAATTGGGACATGGGTGCTCTCCATGGAGGGGATAGGTTCCCGAGGGATATTTGTCTTCATGTGGCAAAGCGGGTGGACTACTTCTTCCAAAGCTAATGGAGTGGGAAGGTTCTTTGATGGTGGGGTGATGATGGCTGGAGTATGGTGCACCCAGGGTGGTGAACAAGGGCGGGATTCCCACGTGTGGGAGAATACAAGGTTGTTAAATTTAAAGGTTCCCGAAAGGTGTGGCGGATGCACTAGGCAAGTCCGACGTGTTGGGTCGATGTCGACATTCCTTTCATCTAACCATTTCTTACCTAGGATTATACATGGACCCGCCAATGTTCCCTCTTGACACCAAGCTCCATCCAAATACTTAGTCTTCCCGAACCATTTATGGAATTCAATAAAGACTTGGTCTCCATTGTGCACAATTTGTCCGGTCCTACAAAGAGAGGTAATGATATCAGGGGACACCCAATTTTTAGATTCTAGGTCAATGAAATCAATTTCTACGGGCTCTCCATTAGGTAAGCATGCATGGGATATGATTGGGAGAGGGGCCATGTGACTCAAGACTCAATGTTAACAATGATGGGTTGATAATGCACGGTTCGGACAAGAATGCAAGCATGCCCTAGGACTTGACTTGATAGAGACAAGTCAATAACCTGGCTCTGATACCACTTGATGTGACACCACTTTGGGGTGATAATCACAAGACCAATGCTTCTTCGGACCTAAGTATGCAAGCACAACCACAAGGCTAAGAAGCCTACGTAAGCGGACCTTCGTATGGCGCACACACTCAACCCGGGGGTAACTCGGGGATGTCGAGTCGAGGAAGTGGGACAAGACCCTTGCTGGTAGAGGGCCAGCAACATCCAAGGTAAACTTCTTCTTGGGGAACGAAAATCCAACTCAATGAGTCGGCAATGGCCAAAGGGCGCGGGTCACTCACTCACACCCACGGTGGTCGCACAAAGACGGTGGAGCCTTAGGATCGGGCGCTCTCTCCCTAACCGACGGCGTAATTAGAGAATACTAAATGAACAAGCATAAATGAGAGCAAGGGATGATTTCTCACCTAGCCGGTTTGAAGAAACCGACTCCGGTCGGAGACGTGGGCGAGCGGGGAATTAGCGTGGGTTCCCCACAGGCCGCGCCGGAGAAGCTTGACATGCTCAAGTTATTACAACACTACACCTCTCGCAGGAGGGGGACCTTGGGGTGGGGGTTAACAGATATTACATCCAAACTATCTCCACACAGGGAGGGGCGTTCAGCCGGCCAAGCGGGGAGGGGTGGAACCGAACTCGCAATCAATAAGGGGACCGATGTCGGCTCTGCCCGCTTTCTATGAGTGCTGATCAAAGGTCGAAGAAGTAGCTGCTGTGACTGATCCCGAATTTTTTTGGGGACGAGACCCCCTGGAAATTATTCGTAGGAGGATGGGGAAGTCGTCCAAATTTTTTTGATTTCTTCTGGTATCAATGCTGGTCTGGGTGGAGGCTTGAATAGGGTGGCAGTTCTTCGGATCTGACTGCTTCAGGTTCCCAACAGCAAGAAGAAGGGGATGCCACAACCGCTCCCGAGCTCAGAATCAGGTGCCGCCAGATTCGTTGGAACCTTGAACGAGTCCTCTTCGAAGCAAGACTGACGGGGAAGCCAAATGTTGTCGGAGAAAACCAGTAGACTCTAAACACTAATGAGAGATCGGTGCAGACTGTGGGGAAGCAGAACTGCGCACCCGGGGGAGAAAATTGAGAACTCCTGGATACAGATGCCAAAATGCGCGCTACTTTTTGGGGATGAAAGAAGACTTGAAGTAGAAGACTTTTGATGAAGAACTCTTGCTCAGATTCTCATCAGGATGGCCGCAGTCGCACTTATCATCAGGTTCAGGTGCTCTGCCGGGGTAGCTTCGCGTAGTCGAGGGAGAACAGCTCTCCCGGGCAGCACAGTGCTCAGATGACGACAAAACCACCACGCTTGGTTAGCTCTCTGGACGACCTTTCTAGAAATATAGGAATTTCCACTAGAAAGAATGGGGAGGAATAGTAGAATGTGCTGCTTTCAGGACCCTGCTTGCTGCCTGCGACCTAGGAACTGCAGGTTGAATTTGATGGGGGGAATGGGGTATATGGGAGGGGAAATGGGGTGGCTGGGTGTGGGGGTGACTCCTAGCTGTGAGGGGGTCTAGGAAGGGGTGTTCCAAGGTGTGGGAGTGATAGAATGGGGGCTGGAAGGGGGTGTTTGCTGTGGGTGAGAGAGGAGCTACGAATTTGGGGGCTTGGAGGGAGAGGGGAAGGTGAGGGAAAACAAGTGGGTGGAGGGAATGTGAATTTGAATTTCTCTTAATGGGGGGTGATCAATGGTGGTCTTGGGGATGGGAAGAAGTGCTTTGGGAAGGTGGAGGGTTTCTTGGGGAAGGGGGATGGGTAGTTGGTGGTTGGATGGTGGAGCTAGGATTGGGTGGGGGTCTATTGGGACTAGGAGTGGAGTAATGTTGAGTGTGGGGAGTTGAGGAGGTATTAATGGAGGTGGGTGGGAGAGAGAGAGGTGGTTGGGAGGGGAGGAGAGAGAAAGGGGCGCAGCTTTTAGAGATAGAAAGTGGAGGAGAGAGAAAATGGCTTTCTAGAGAGAGAGGTAGAGAGAGAGGGGGGGATAGGGGATTCTCACCCACTCAATTGGCTTCTCACCAAAAGAAGACGATTTAAGTTGGACACTAGAAAATTCAAATATTCTTTCATTCATTAGTTTAAAATGAGGGGAATGGGGGCCTATATATAGGCAACCCACATTTTACAAAAAGACCCTGACATTTGACTCAAAGACGAACAACCAAGGGGGTAGGGGGCGCCCTTGGGCCTAGCCCAATGAATTGGGCTCAATAGCAAACTAAACAACCTAATGACACTCAAACTTAGGGAAACAAACCAAAGACCTAGATACATGACTCTAATAAAAGGGAAATTACAATGATATGACTCAATAAAAATAAAGAAATACAACACAGGACTCATAATAAATGGCTAGACCATGACGTGCACCTCCGGGATGACGAGATGGGCCGCGAGTGCCAGGACGGATGGTGATGACCCCATCACCAAGTGTGACGAAGATGTATCGAAACATGCGGAGGCAGTTCTGGTGGCCTGGCATGAAGAGAAATGTTGCCAAATTTGTGGCCAGGTGCCTGACCTGTCAGCATGTGAAGGCGGAGCATCAGCGACCGGGAGGTACTCTCCAGGCCTTGGATATTCCCGCGTGGAAATGGGACCACGTGACCACAAATTTCGTGGTGGGATTGTTGAGGACTCCGAGTGGGAAGGACAGTATTTGGTTGCTGGTGGATAGGCTGACGAAGGTGACCCGATTATTACCGGTCAAAGTCAGCTGGAGCATGCCCAAGTTGGCTCATCTTTATATGGAGCGGATCGTTTCGTTGCATGGAATTCCCATTTCCATTGTGTTGGATCAAGATCCGCATTTCACTTCTAAATTCTTGAGGAGTTTTCAGCGAGCTCTTGGCACGGATTTGGCATTTAGCTCAGCATACCATCCTCAGTCAGATGGTCAGTCAGAGAGGACCATCCAGACTTTGGAGGATATGTTGAGATGCTGCTGCCTAGAGTGGCGGGGGAGTTGGATTCGCCACCTATCGTTGGTGGAGTTTGCCTACAACAACAACTATCATTCGAGCATCGGTATGACTCCTTATGAGGCGTTGTATGGGTGTCCGTGTCGGACTCCACTTGATTGGTTTGAGGTTGGTGATCGTGTTTTGATGGGACCGGAGTTGGTGCAGCAGTGTGTGGATGTTGTGCACTTGGTTCGTAAGAACATGTTAGCAGCCTAGAGTTGACAGAAGAGTTATGCTGACCGTAGGCGGCAGCCTCTCGCTTTCACCGTTGGCGATCGTGTGTTTTTGAGAGTTTCTCCGATGAAGGGGGTGATGTGCTTTGGACGGCGTGGGAAGCTGAGTCCCCGCTATGTTGGTCCGTTTCCCATTGTAGAGCGCATCGGTGAGGTAGCTTATCGGTTGCAGTTACCCCCTGAGTTGGCGTCGGTGCATGACGTGTTTCACGTCTCGATGTTACGAAAGTATATGCCCGATGACTCTCATGTGCTTGAGGATTCTGTCTGGCCCGAGGTGACTCTAGATCTTTCTCTCCCAGAGTTTCCCGTCCGCGTTGAGGATAGGCGAGAGCAGTGCCTGCGGAACAAGGTCATCCCCTTGGTTAAGGTGGTGTGGTAGTGGCACTCTGGTGGTGAGGCTTCTTGGGAGCATGAGGATGAGATGCTTCAGCAGTTCCCTTTCTTGTTTGAGTGAATCTTCCTCTTCTTTCCCCTTGGATTGTTCTCAATTTTGAGGATGAAATCCCTTTAAGGGGGGAGGGCTGTAATATCCCGGACCTTTCAGATCCTTCTTCGTGGGTCCTGGATCTGGTTTCTCAGAGTGTCCGGCTCCGTTGTGCCCGAAATTTCATTTCGAACATCTTTTGTGTTTGGGTCGGCGCGATCTGGAGTTGTTTCGGAGGCACGGAGTGTGTCCGCGGCTTTTTCGCGCGTGTTTTCCGATTTCCAGTGTGTGTTTCGGCAATTCCTTCGGAACCTCGTTGCGGGCGAACCGGGTCGTTCACCTAGGCGAGAGTGGTACCGTTGCGATCAGTGTATTTCGAGGATGGCGAAAATGTAATTTTTAATTTTTTGATATTTTTTGGAATTTCCAGATTTTCTATAAATATCACTCTTTTTCTCTCTCTCCTCCACCCTTCTTCTTCTTCCTCTTTCTTCCTCCCCCAACCGTGAGCGCCCCTCTTCACCTCTCTCTCCCATTTCGACGTGGCGGGTCTCTCTCCGGCTGCAAACGGCGGCGGGGCGACGGCGCGGCGGCGTGGGTGGCGGCGAGGCGATCTCGTGGGCGTGCGATGCTCGTGGGAAGCGTGAAGGAGCAGGGTTTCTAAAAGCTTTCATCATGATTCGTGGGTGATCCGACGCATCTCATGGCGAAATTGAGGTTGGGTGACGTTCCCTAGCTCTCCGCGTTTCATTTTCGTGGTTTCTAGCCCGCTCTATGATTTTTGGAGAGTTCGCCCAATCTATGATTTTAGGCCATGATTTTGCATTTTGATGGCTTAGAAGCATGCTAGGGGTCCCCAGGGGTCTTCCCCTTTGATTTCCCCCTCTCCTACGGAGGCATGGGGGCGTGGTTGGAATTTTTGGGCATTTCACGCCGTTTCTCTGTCGGGTCGGTGTGACGGTCCTTCCAGTGACCGTCACACCATGTGACGCGTCTAGGTGGGTGCGTCACAGACCTATTTTAGCCAACCGGGGGTCTGTGGGCTGTGACGGTCCCACGACAGACCGCCACGACGCTGTGACGCGCCTGGGTTGGACCGTTAGGGACGATCTGACCGTTGGTTTTTGACCGTTGGGGGTCAAGGCATGTGACGCACCAGACCTGGCACTTCACAGCCTTGTGACGCCCCTGTGTGGGTGCGTCAGAGTTGAAGTTCTCACACATTATAACGCACCAGGGTTGGTCCGTTATAGGTTGTGATGCACCGAGTGGCACGCGTCACAGTCGGTTTTCTCTTGTCTTATGACGCACCAGGGCGACCGCGTCATAGACTATGACGCACCAGGGTAGGCGCGTCACATGCCATTTTGCACTGAGGGTCTAACGCCCCTATGTTGGGCCGTCAAATGACTGTGACGGTCGAACCGTAGACCGTCAGAGCCTGTGGCACGTCTAGAGTAGACCGCCAGGCTCAGGGCTACACCGAGTGGTTCACAGTCCCGTTTCTTTTTCGACCATGGTGGCCGTGCGACGGTGCTGGTAGGTGGGACCGTCCCCATACGTCATCGGATGCAGACGTGGTTTTCCGTTGACTTGAGAGTCTAATTCTTTAGTGACCCTCCACTAGTCGTAGCCCACCAATACGCGTGTGCTGGTCTCACCTGGGAGTAGGTGTACGAGCTTACCCTGAGGATGGTTTTTAGACTGGTTTCCGTCGGGTCCCACGTCTGTAGCCAGAGTCCGGCTAAGGGGAAAACCAGTCAGAGGCCAGACCTAGGACGCATGGTCTATGTGTGCACACGTGGTTGGGGGCAGTGGACACGCGCTGACGAGCGTGACCCCAGCTAGTCACTTGCTTTGCGGTTACTTGTACGGTGTCCGTGCCTTTGGTAGGCGCTACCACGTCAGGCAGTTCACCCGCGGTGCGATATAAGACGTCAGGGGACGCTACCGATTGTGCTTCTAGTGCGAGGTATTCCTGTCGAGTTCGGAGTGACAGACTGTCAATCAGTCTTTGTGACTTCGACCTTCTGGTTTTTGGTCAGGTTGGCCGTGGTGTTTCGATCATTTCACCGTGGCACGTGTTTCAGTTTTCGTGCCATGAGATCGGTATTTTATTGATGGCGGGGCTTCCCTTTCCGAGGTACTCGCTTACTGCTAGCGTACCGGTTTCTCCGTTTGTGAGGTAGGGTTCGAGTGATCCCTACTGAGTCTTGTTATGAGACTCATTCCCTGCGTGTTTTCACCGTGTTTCAAGCGAGGCGCGGCTTCAGGGGAGCACGTCTGAGGCTCAGCGTGGTTCAGGTGCCCAGCGTTAGTGCTAGAGGTCAGAGTCGGGGTATGCCCGGTATAGCTGTACTGTTCTTTTTGTCTCTGTACTAGTTGTGGACTACTACTGTTGTCATTTTATTGTTATCTTGTGGACCATGTATCATGTAAAATATTAATCTATTTTCCTGTTTAATTATATAAACTGCTTAATTTCTACAATTATTTGTGATACTTGTGTAGTCTCCACACCATCCTTCTAACCCTTCCGAGTCTTCGGACTTATGGGTGGCGGTGCGAGTCTCGAGTTATCGGGCCTTCCCGATAATCAGATTCTCGGGTCGTTACAGAGAATGCCAACAAAACTATTTTAAAAGGCACCAAAACCAGGCTCGACAAGGAGAGGGGAAGCTGGCTCGAGGAACTACCGAACGTACTATGGTCGCACCGAACTACTCCCAGAACGGCTACCAGTGAAACACCTTTCCAGCTGGTGTATGGCACGAAAGTCGTGATTCCGTTGGAGGTCGGCAATCCCTCTCTCCGAGTCACCTATTTCATGCCCGAGGAGAACGAGTAGAAACTGCTAGAAAACCTCGACTTACCGGACGAGATCCGAGAGATTGCAAGCATCTGAGCAATGGAATACCAACGGCGCGTCACTCGATACTACAACTCCAGAGTCCGAAATAGACATTTCCTGCCAGGGGACTTCATCCTGAGAAAGGTTGAAGCCTCTCGACCACTGGAGGTGACAGGGAAGCTAGCCCCTAACTGGGAAGGTCCCTACCGAGTGGTCCAGACGCTTGGGAAAGGGGCGTATCGATTGTCTACCACAGAAGGAACACCCATACCTCGGACGTGGAACACGACAACACTTCGCAAGTTCTACTTTTAATCATCTGGCAAACACACACATGTAAGAAAGTAGAATAAACACCATTCTTCTCTTATCATTAAACTCTGATGTACATCAAGTAGGCCGCAGCCAGTACAATATGTAAACAAAAATTACATCCACTGGTACCTATAGCACGAGCAGAACACTCGGCCAACTCGATAAGCACCCCTACGTCCAGCCACTGACTCTGCGTAGTGCAGAAACTGGCTCAGACAAAGGAGAGCCGGCCCCGTTTGTTTGAGAAGCTCAGAGGAAAGGTGCCAAAGGGATTGGAAGGACAACAAAAAAAGAGATAGAGAAAAAGAAGGAATACAAGTGAAGGCCTCCCCTCTGCCAACTCTTTGAAGGCAGAGGCACTAAGCACCCTCCAAATAGTGAAAGGGGAGGGAGGGGAAGGCTAAACAGAAAAGAGGGAGCTTAAAAAGCTCCCCCTTCCTTTGGGATGGCGTCGGCGAGTCAAGAACAGGAAGGCGACCTGCTCCAGCATGTCGAACCCCCTTCCAAACCAACCTTCGACTGTCGAACACTCTTCCAAACTGGAGCAGCAAAAGCTTCCCTCCTACAGCCGTCCGTCTCGTCGTCTTCTGAAGTGCTCTCCATGCCTCGCCAAGATAAAATAGAACAACGCTTCGTAGAAAGGGAAGAAGGAGAAACCGCCAGGGATGGCCGTAAGCGATGCAAGGAAAAGGAGACGCCCCTTAGACCTTTTATAGGCCGAAGAAGGAGTTGATCACCTTAAATGACTCTCCCCTTGAAAACACGCTAAAGGAGCTTTCCCTAAAATCGGTTAACTCATTTCCCAACATCCCCCCAGCGGGATGTGCAAAGCGGCAAGTCATTTAGGGCGTCATGGAAAAGCGGAAAGGCGCCAGTGCCATGTCAGTTATTTGACAGATCAGCACGCGCGATACCCGTAGAGAAAATCAGCGACTACGGATATGGTAGTCAAATCATGCCAAAAGCGGTAAGGAACAGTCAATTCAATACTTAATATTGCCGCTGCTATATTTTCCCAAAAAGTTTACACAGCTACATGGAGAAAAATAAAAGGAAAGAAAAAGTCTGTACATCAGGCCTCGGGCCCATCTCCAGGCTCGACAGACAAGGCCCCCACAGCATCAGACGATCTGCCCCCAATATTCTCGGCGACGGCTGACCCAGGCATTAACCCCACCTACGTGGGATCTGTCTCGACCGTGTGCCCTCCCGAGGTTGCTGGAGTTGGCGGTCGTTCGGACGAGACTGAGGTCTCCCGACTCTCCTCTTCGCTTGATGTGTAGTGGCAAGAGTCGGTGGAATTCTAGTCCAAGTCATAGCATTGCCCGGAAGGAAAAATGAGCCCAGATGCTTGGGCTTCCGCCACTTTGACGGCCCGATCGAAGCCCTGATCGAAGCCCTCCCGAAGGCCCCGACAGTAGCCCGACTCATAATAGGGGAAGGCAGCCTGATGAAGAGCCGCATTGTAGGCCTCTGAGCACTTATGTTGCTCGAGTGCCTCCACCCTTGCCAGCTCCGCCTGCCTCTCAACCTCGGCTATCCTCTATTCTGACTCGGACAGCCTTCTCTCAGCCTCGGTCAGCGCATCCTCAGCCCCCTGGACTCGGTCCTTGAGCCCCTCTCGCTCGGCCTTCCACTGCTCGCCGCGCTCGACCTGAATCATGCACTCTGCCTCCAGGAGCTCATTCTTCCGATCGACCATATGACAGGCAAGGGCCTGCTGCTCCGCCAAGTACCGAGCCTCCACCTAGCTTGACTGCACCTGAGCCCGAAGCGAGACCACCTCCCGACGAAGGTCACCAAGATCGAGGGTCAGACGCTCGACCTTCCGATCGAGCACACCATGAGCCCCTGAGAGAGCCTCCTGGTCTGACTCCACTCGAGAATACACGCCCACTGCCTCAGCTCCAAGCTGGGCCAGGATCAGGGCACCTTCCATAAGTTGCTCGAAAAGCATGGAGGGGGGACCCCTCTAGAGTTTCTCTCGCACAACTCCGGAAGCTATAGAATGGCACCTCCGGTACAGAGAGGCCCAGACGCTGAAGGCATTGGTCGAGAGAGGGGAAATCCTCTCTGGAGCAGTCGGGATTGGGGCACCTCCCCCGAGTGATTCTGCCTCGGGGGCCCCACCGGTTGACTCGGGATGAGCGGCCCCGCCGTGTACCTCCCCGGCCTCGGTCGACTGCGATCGAGTCACTTCACCTTGCAACCCCCCAGCCTTGACCGGCTCGGACCAGACCCCTCCATCTGGCACCCCCTCCGCTTCGCTCGGCGCCCCAGCATCGGCCACGATCCCTTCGTCAATTGCACCCTCTTGCACCGTAGAAGGAGGAGGCAATAGGGGAACCTCATCAACCGGGTGGGCGGCCTCCGCCTTCCTCGCCCATTTCTTCTCAGTAGACTGAGCCTACATCGAAGACCGTACCAACTTCGCCATTGGATCCTTCCACTTGACCCCCGGCGTTCAGAAGCATCATCCCGGGCGATCCCCTTGCCCTTTTCCCGGGTGCGGGATGAGCCCTCCGAAGCTTGGAGATGGCTCGGAGCTGGCATATCATCCACATTGATGATCTCCAGCTTGACTAACAGTGCCTCCTCCCCCTCCTCAGCCGCTCGCCACAGGTCTGCGCGAAGAAGAGCAAATTGAGAGAAGGAAGGCACTTGCTTGAAAGAGGACAAGTCCTTGAGACTCTTACTCGTCGGCAACAGTAGTCGACAAAGATACTCCTCGATGTTAGGAGGAGTCACCAACTCAGTAGTCTCCCGGCGGTCCCGCTGAAGGATAGTAGCATCCCTCTCCACCTCCGGAGAGACCTCTGTTTGCTTCGGAGGGATGTTCGGGTGAAAGTTGGGCGCCGTCGGGAAATCCCAAACCACGCCGGCCTCCAACACGCCCACACAGAAATATTGGGTCTTCCACCCGTTATGAGAGGAATCCTTCACGGAAAGGGACACGAAACTCCTTTTCCGCTTCGCCTGGATGAAGAAGAAGCCCTTCTCGGCAAAAAGGTTCTCCTTCAACTCGAAGAAATAGTGGAAGAGGTCCAGCGAGGTGCGCACCCCACTCTTGCCACAGAGGAAGATGAAGGAGAAGATAAGAGTATAAGAACTGGAGACCAGCTGGACAGGAGCCAGCCGGTAGAACCGAAGCAATTCGACAATAAAAGGATGTAGAGGCAGCCGAAAGTCGCACTTCCAGGCCAAGAGGAAAGAGCACAAGTGGCCAGAACGAGTGGCCAGGCTAGATTCATGAGGCTCAGGTGCGAGGAACTTGAATCGCCATGGCAGCCCATACTAATTCTCCAGCCGATTCACGTCAGCCTCGCCAAGTTCGCTGCGAAGAGGCTCCGACGGCACCAAAAAAGTCCTCGAGGCCTGTTCTCCCTCTGGCCTCTCGGCCCCTGGATTTTGGTCCGCAATGGAACAGACAGAAGAACTGGGAGAAGAAGGGGAAAGCTCTAGGCCAAAGGACTCCGGAAGAGAAGAAAGTTGACGAATCACCGCCGCGGTAATCCTTTCCAGCTCCATGGAAGCCGCCGCGATTCTCCGCTCCTCTGAACTGCTCACATAGCGCCTGAGCCCCCCTATTTAAACACAAAACGAGGCAAAACCCTAAACCCCGGAGATAAAAGGATGTAAAAATGCGCAATGCTAATAACCCCTGGCGGGGAGCGGCATGGCGTTCCGATCTCCCAAGGTGGGGCCTCCTTTTATTCATCATGACGGGCATATTTCCAGGGCATGCCACATCACGTGGCTCCTGACAGAGAGAGATCTCCACCCAACCAGAGCCACAAAAGTCCAACCCAAAATGCTACTCATCCGAGCCTAATTTTTGGCTCGGGAGTAGGAGGGGGACAAGTGGAGAGGGGAAATCTAACCGCCCAGATGGAGAGGCCAAAAGAGGTCCAACCGGACCGAACGAGGCCCGACTCCTTGAAGTGGTAGCCCCCGGGCCCACTCACTATAAGCCCAATAACTCACTCGGAACAAGCGCTTCCTAGGCGGCCTTCGGGTTGGGAAGTCCGAGCATCAATTTGATCGGAAGAGCTCCTTCGGAGTCCCGTATTCTCTGCTCTAACCAAGCACTCATCGCTCAGGAAGCCTTTCCAGAGCTGATGCCCCATGCTCGGGCCAACTGATGGAAGCTTATTGATACGGCTGTTATGCATCCCTTAAAAGGCAGGAGCTCAAAGGGAAATGGAAAACCAAAAGTCCATGGGCTATAAAGAGCCCACGAGGAGGACATAACCCCCCCGAATCTTCTCAGCTTATAGGGATCATTTACTCGACGAGCCACTATTTAAACTGGAAGAACCCTGCCGAAAAAAGGTAAAAGAGACGCCAAAAACCCTGAGCAGGAACAACTTCACCTCTTGGTGGAGAGGGATCTCGCGTCCCCATCTTCCTCCTGATTCCTCCCTTCGCACCAGTGCTCTACTATGACACTTGCTGACTTAAGCATCGGAGGGTCTTCCTCGGGGTTCCAACCCTGGGCACCTCTGACGTGTTTCCCTTCTTGTAGTTCATACTTCAAGTGTATGTGGACATCTACTTCCCAGCTCAGGAGTAATGCGAGATCGCCCCTCTTCACTTGGGTATTCTTTTTGACTCACAAAAATGATGCCTTTAAAGAATTTCAGGTATTCTTCAACAGAATAAAATAGAATGGTGAGCAGTCTATATCTAATATTGTCTGATCATGGTGGTTAGTTTGAAAACTCACAGTTTGATGATTTTTGCAGGGACAATGGGATAAATCATAGATTCTCTTCACCAAGAACTCCAGAACTGAATGGAGTGGTTGAAAGAAGGAATAGAACCTTGGTGGGGATGGCTCGGACTATGCTAGTTGAAGGCAACTTGGCTAGAAGGTTTTGGGCTGAGGCAGTAAACACCTCTTGTTACATTATCAATAGAGCCTTGGTAAGATCTTCAACTCAAAAGACTTCTTATGAAATATTGAAAGGTAAGAAACCTTCACTAGCTCATTTCAAGGTCTTTGGATCTAAGTGTTTTATCCATGTTAACTCTAAAAGAGACCTTGATAAATTTGAAACCAAAAGTGAACCAGGAATCTTTCTAAAGTATTATGAGATTTCTAGAGCCTATAGGATTTATAATGTTAAATCTAAAACTGTTGAAGAATCACCACATATTGTGTTTAATGAAACTTCTAATAAATCTCATACTGACTTCTGCAGGGACAAAGATGATGGAGAAATCCTAGAAAATAAAGTAGAACAAGTAGATGAAGGTGAAACTGAAGGATCAGGAATTCATGGGGAGGTAAATGAAAATTCAGATAATCAGCTTACCATTATAAGAATGCTTAGAGATCACCCATTAGAAATGTTATTGGTAACCTGAATGAACCCCCTAGGACTAGATCTCATTTCAGAATTGAAAATGAACTTAATTCTTTTGCCTTAGTCTCACAAATAGAACCCAAAAATATTGAGAATGCCTTAAAAGATGAACATTGGATAAATGCCATGCATGATGAACTTAATCAGTTTGAGAGGAACAAAGTATGGCACTTAGTTCTTAAACCATCACATGGCTCCATTATAGGCACAAAATGGGTTTTCAGAAATAAAACTGATGAACAGGAAAAGGTTGTTAGAAATAAAGCTAGGCTAGTGGCACAAGGGTACAATCAAGAATTTGGGATAGATTTTGAAGAATCAGTTAGTCTTGTAGCCAGGCTAGAAGTTATTAGAATACTTCTTGCATTTGCATATAGCCTAGGAATAAAACTTCAACAGATGGATGTTAAATCTGCATTTTTAAATGACTTCATAAAAGTGGAAGTTTTTGTCAAACAACCCCCTGGTTTTGAGTGTATAGACTTTCTTGATCATGTCTACAAACTTGATAAGGCACTGTATGGACTGAAGCAAGCTCATAGAGCTTGGTATGACAGATTGAGCTCCTTCCTCACAGGTAAAGGTTTTTCTAGAGGTGAGGTTGACCAAACTCTATTTACTAAGGTAGATAACAAGAACATTCTTATTGTTCAGATTTTTGTAGATGATATAGTATTTGGGTCAACTAAACCATCCATGTGTGAGGAATTTACAAATTTAATGACTAAAGAATTTGAGATGAGTTTAATGGGAGAACTGGAGTTTTTTTCTTGATTTACAGATTTGTCAAACCTCAGAAGGGAGCTTCATCACTCAGGCAAAGTATATCAAGGATCTGTTGAAGAAGTACAAGCTGGAAAACCTCAAGGCCATCACTGCACCAATGGGTACATCAAGTTGTCTTGATGCTAACCTAGAAGGTAAATTGGTAGATTCCAAGACATATAGAGGTATGATTGTATCCTTACTTTATCTTACTGCATCTTGACCAGATATTCAATTCCCTGTGTGTTTATGTGCTAGATTTCAGGCTAGTCCTAGGGAATCACACATGAGTGCAGTGAAATGGATTTTTAGATATCTAATTGGCACCCTTGACTTAGGTCTATGGTATCCTGCTAGGTGTGAGCTTGAATTGATAGCTTACACTGATGCAGACTATTCAGGGTGTACGATAGATAGAAAAAGTACTAGTGGATATTGTCAATACCTAGGTGGTTGTCTAGTGTCTTGGGCATCTAAGAAGCAACACACTGTTGCTCTTTCCACTACTGAAGCTGAGTATGTTGCAGCAGGAAATTGTGCAGCCCAGGTACTCTGGATCAAACACTAGCTTATTGACTATCACATAAAACTTGGATGCATTATTATTCTTTGTGATAATACCAGTGCTATATCCTTGACTAAGAATCCTGTTCATCATTCCCACACTAAGCACATTGAAATAAAACACCATTTCTTGAGAGATGAAGTAAGTAAGAATGAAATTGAACTGAACTTTATTGAATCAGAAAAATAGATTGTTGATATATTTACTAAACCTCTTGGAAATGAAAGATTTAAATTCTTAAGAAGAGAACTAGGTTTATGTAAATTTCAGCATGATAATTGACTGCTTGAGTGCTCTCACTTGGAATAGATGTTCTATGTACTTCACATTATGCTGCTGGTAGAAGTAGAATGCGGATGTTGTTTGCATACATTGCATTGCATAAAGTCCATCTTGATCCCAAAGGTATATTAAATGGTATGTTGGGAGAAGGGCAGATCTCTTCTGTCTGGAAACTCATACCATGTGTAGAGGCTAGTCCTCCGCCAAGTACCTAGGTCAAGAGTATGTCTTGATTTCTGCATCCCATTATCTGCAGTCATGTTAGCCAAAAATTTTCATGTTCTTTAAATGTTGTGTCCAGAAGAAGTGCACATAGACAGGGGGAGTTAATGTGAAAAATACTTTGTATCCATCTCATTGTCTTGCATATTAATAGGGGGAGTTTATGATAGGATGATTCAAAGGTTAAGGTAGATCAGATTCAGGTTGCTACATATAGGCATATGTGAGTGTCTCTTGAAGAATGTCGACACCTAAAGTCGACACCTTTTTGCATAAGCTCTGTCTGATACCTCCTGTGTCTTTGATTCAAATTCTGTTAATTCTTTTTCAGTCGACCGAAATCTTCTTTGTTCTTGAATTGAATAATCTTAGTTGGGCCAGGGTCTTTACTTCTTCATTTCTATCTTATCACTTGGCACCTTATATCTTGGCATCAGATTACTATCAAATGAAATGTCTTGAAAAAATCATACACTTTCTTTGAACATGAAATTGTGACAATCTGATCTTCAGTTCATTATTCTTAGCTATTGAAATTCAGAAATCTTTCATATGAGGCTCTATGATACACCATGAAAAAAATGATGGTTTAAGTCAAATGAGTCAAAGAGTTTAAAGATTGAACTCAATGAAAAAGGCCACAGTTCACATTTAAAAGTCTTCAACCACATCTAAAATGATATGTTTTGTAAAGTTTCTCAGATTCTTAAAGTTTAAATTTCATGATAAACTTGGTTGAGAGACTTGGACTAAGTATTATTCTTAAACTAAAAGGCTTTCTGAAAAATCAAAGGGCAGCCATGTCAGAATAATGAGCCAACAAATCTATAGGCAGAGCAATGGCTGAATGCACCGAGAAACTGGGTCTTTCATCAAAGAAATGAAGAAAACCTATGTCATGAAGTGCTTTAGTTATCTCTATTCAAAAAGTAAAACAGAATGGTAAGTTTTACTGAGTAACTAGGGGTACTGCATCTAATCAACGTGTACCCTTACGTCAAAAGGCATGGACTATACCTGGCTGTTTTGAAATTTATGGGCAAAGTAAAAAGAAAAATTATGTTGTATCCGTAAAGTGAAAGAATCAAAACTGCGAAATTTGTTTAATCTTAATATCGGTCATGAGTTACTCCTAAGAACTTCCATCAGTATAAATGCATAAGATGAAGGGAGATTGAACATAATGTTTTCATGAACATCTGGTTTATTACTATTAACTGTTAATGCAAAATTATTCAAAGAGGCTGATCACTGAACTCTACATTCATTTTTCTTAAACCAAATATCTATCAAGGTTGCATTATATGAATTCTTGTAGAAAGCAGAATCTGAATTTCATATGCTAAATCTAATGATGGTTGCATCAGTTTGTTACTTAATCATTCCTGAGATTTCTTTACTTCGAAACCTTCTGTCATCTTTCTGTCCAGTTTTAATTGTTGGCATCTTGATGTTATCATCTCAATTTTGTGTCTCTTTTCTGTTAAGCATACATTGCTTTGTTGGGAATGGATGGACTCTAAGCTCTAAAGGGGGGGTGAATAGATCTACCCTCTAAAACCTTCTATCCTCTAAAATTTAACTACAGTAAGTAAATAGATGCGGAATTGACAGAATTACTACTGCTGAATAAGTTCAACTTAATGGAAGAATATGTATGCGAAGGAAAAACGATCAGGTTCAGTATAATCAACTGCACACTGATGGAACCAAAACACAAGCACAATGCATGCAAGCTACTAAGCAGAGATCACACACCAATCACACAGAACTCAGAAGATTTTAGGTGGTTCGGCACAAGCCTACATCCACCCCACACTCAAACTGAGTGTGGCTTACTGCTGATTCACAACTTCTCACCGCTGATCCACAGCTTCGGGGATTATATCCCTAGACCTGCTGAGCTTCACAGCTTGCTACCAGAGGAATCCTCCACTGCTGCTGAGGTTTACAGCTTAACCTATCCGCTGACACACAGCTTGAAGAACAGTGTTTCAAAACAAAATGAAGGAAAAATAGAAAACCAAAAACATAACGAGAATGTAGCTCTAGATAATGAGCAAATCGGCTCTGGTTCTTAACCAAGAGACCGATGACGGTGACTCTCAATTGCTTCTTCTCTCCAATCTCTCTCTCAGCTCTATCTCTCTAAACTGGAAGGCACTAACTCTCCTGGAGCGTGTTAGCTGTTCTTCTCTCAGCTTCTTTTTCTTCAATTTCTCGATCACAGATTCTTTCCCATCTCTCTCAGCTTTCTACGCTAACAGTTTCTAATTTATATGTCGAGCAGAAAGAGGGCATGTGAAAACCACATTTCCCGCCCAGGCTTTTCATCCAGATCTGTGATCCAAGTCCACGTGGCACAAGCATAGATCAGCCTTCAGTCTTGGATCACGTGCCTTCCTTAAACTTTACGAACAAGTGCCCTGTCAAAATGTTAGACACTCAGTCAACATAAGACAGTTAGACAATCATAGGAATTTCACAGACTTAATAAAGCATTAGAGCAAAAGTGCACGGACTCAAATATGCATGAGTTATAACGTGCACCGACCTTATTAGGTTGTAAGAGAATTATGCACAGACATTATGTGTGCAAGAATCAACAATTGCACCGAGCCACCAAGCTATAAACCTATCTGTTGAGTATATCTAGGTGATTTTGATGATAACAAAACCCATGTTATGTGTTTTCTCATGTGCTATGTTTCAACAATCAAGTTCGATTTTGACACGCATTCAAAGCTACTTCACCATGTGTTATGCTTAATTGTCTAAACCCTTCCAAATGCATAAATCCTTGTGTTAGTTTCCAAACCACCAAGGCTAAGCTTAAACCCACTCATCTTGATTGGAATAAGGTAGCCATAAAATGATTCGTTCATGTATGATATTGCATTGGCTAACCTTTTATTTTTTGCAGAAAACTGAGCCAGCGATCGACCGCTAGCTTCTAGCGGTTGACCGATTTTCCCAGCAACGAACGAGCATTTCCTGTAAAATTTTAGGTCGACCGCCAGCTTACACAGGTCGACCGCCAGCTTCGAAAAGCCCCTATTTTTGACTTTTTGTTCCCAACGTGGGAAGTCTTTCTTCTAGGAATTGTTTAATCCCAAAGCCACCAATTTCACCATGATTTGTGGATCTGGTCTGTGGCATGTCCCTTGACCACCCAAGATCTATAAATAATCTCATTGGGGTCAGAAACCTAATTGATTCAAGCAAGATCAAGGGAGGCCATCAAGGAGAAGAAGAGGTGCACTGTAGCTCCATGAACTGTGCTTCGAGCAAGAAGTTCTTCATCCAAGTGCAAGCTTCTCAAGTTGATTTGAAGGCCATTGAAGTGTAGATCAAGTGGGGAGCCAGCTTCATCAAATACCATCTTCATCCACTAAGGGGGAGCTTGAATTTGTGTCTTCATTTTTTGTTTTCTCATTCCAATCTTGTTGGGCTTTAATTGTGTGTTCTTGTAATATTCAAACATCTATGTGTGTATGGATCTACGCAGATCCGTGTGTGTGTGTGAGTGATCTCCTTATCCTTCACTCTTTTTTGTGTTTTGGTGCTTGTGCACCTTCGTGGGAATTCTGAATTCACACGAGTGTGTGTGTGTGTGTGCTTTGATCTTGTAACCTTCTACAAGATAGTGTGTGAATCCTCACAGTCGGTGAGGGGTGGACGTAGGTTGCAGTTGTTTCATCCGAACCACCTAAAAATCATGGTGTTCTGTGTGGTTTGATCCTTATCTCCTACCTCCTATTCTATTCTAGCTTGGTTGCCTACTGCGTTATCATAGTTCCTTTGTTCAGATCTAGCTTTATTAACCTTCTTACGGGAGATCTTTAGTATATCAAAAGCTAGCTTCTGATCGACACGGTCAATCCTGTCAGGAGGAAAAAACCATGTGTGAGAGAATCTTCGGATTCTCGAACTCCGCTTAGTATCAAAGAACTGCTGTAAGGGTTGTTTTAGCTAGATTTGTTTCGTTATCCATCTGATCTATTCTTGTTTGTTGCTTGCTCCTAATACTTGATTTTAAATCGGGTATAAGTTCTTAAAATATGTAATCACCCAATTCACCCCCCCTCTTAGGTGTCTTTGATCGCGGGATTTCAATTGGTATCAGAGCAAGGCTCTATTTCTTTCAGATCTAACGATCTAGAGTAAGATCCAGATCAATGGCAAATAAGGGTATGATGCCTGAGGGTCACTCTATTCATCGTCCTCCATACTTCGATGGCTCAAATTACTCCTATTGGAAAAATAGAATGCATGTTTTCTTGAGAGCCCAGGAGTATAAGACCTGGAGAGTTGTGGACAAGGGTCCTTACAAACTCTCTGACGATGAAGAGAAATGGACACTCGAGGAGATTAAAAAATGCATTGTCATTTTTAATGCTATGAATATTATGCAATGTGCTATACATCCGATTGAATTTTCTCGTGTATCCATGTGCAGCTCAACGAAGGAAATGTGGGATAAGTTACGGCTCATATATGAAGGAACCTCTGAGGTCAAGGATACCAAGGCGAACCTTCTAGTTAGAGATTACGAGCTGTTCAAAATGAAATCTGAAGAAATAATTTCAGAAATGTTTGCAAGGCTAACTGAGATCACGAATGGTCTCGTAAGCCTTGGGAAGGAGTACACAAACTCCGAACGGGTAAGGAAAGTTCTGAGGTCACTTTCATCCGCGTGGCACACAAAAGCCACAGTGATTGAAGATTCCAAAAATCTGTCCACACTTTCCTTGGATGAACTCATAGGGTCGCTCATGACCTAGGAAATAAATATGAAGTGAACAGCCAAGGAAGATACGAAGAAGAAGAAGGTAATCGGATTGAAAGCTCATCAATCTGATAAAGACCTTCAAGAAGAAGAATCAAGTGAAGGAAGTAACGAAGAAGAAGACTTGGGAATGATAACTCACCAAGTGAGAAGGTTTTTGAAGAAGAAAAGAAACTTCCAAGGTAGTTTCAGAAAGGGGCAAAGGAAGCCCACTCAAACCAAGGGCGAGCCAAGCAAACCAAGTAGCATCATATTCTACGAATGCAAGAAGCTCGGGCACATGAGGGAAGAGTGCCCAGATTTGATGAAGAAATTCAAGAAAGATAAATTCAGAAAGCCCAAAGCCATGGTCGCCACATGGAGCGATGAAGAGGATGAACCATCCGATGAGGAGATACAAGAGCTCGTGGAGAGCCTATGTCTCATGGCACACGAGGATGACTCAACGGAGGTAAATTCTGACCCTAATTTTATTTCAAATGAACAATGGGAGTCTGAATATGAAAAATTGTATACTAAATACAAGAAAATCAGATCTGAAAATAAAACTCTCAAATAGAAAATTGATGATTTGTCACATGAAGATATCTTTGTTACATTTGAAAAATTGGAACAGGAATGGTTTGAGGCAATGGAAGAAAAAGAAAGTCCGCTACAAACGATTTCAGATTGTGAAAAGGCCAAAGAAGAGCTATCTTGCAAAATGTCTGAAATGGAGAAAGTGTGTGAAATAATGAAAACTAAAGAAAAAATTCTGAAATCCACAAACTCAGAACTTGAAAATAAAAATGTGAGTTTGGATAAAGAAGTGGCTGAACTTCAGTCCACCTTGTCAAGATTTGTAAAGGGCAAACAAAATTTAGATAACTTGTTGGGAGTTAAAGTCAATTTTTAAAAGGAAGGACTGGGATACACTCCTCAAAATAAAAAATATTTTGGACATAAGATCACCGCATCCTTTGTTCACGAAAAAGATAACAACCATGCTTCATGTTCCAATTCTAAACCAAAACATGTCCAACCCAAACCACGACAATTTCAAAGAAAGTTTGCACCTGTTAACTATTATCATTGTGGTAGATTTGGTCATGTTATTGCAAATTGCTGGTTCAAAAAAAGTCCACCAAGAAATCATATTTTTTGGACCAAGAAAAGATATGCACAGAACTAGACTAACTCCTACGGACCGAAACTAGCTTGGGTACCAAAATCATTCGCATGAGAATGTTGTTTCTTGCAGATATGTCTTGAAGCCAGGGGGAGCAAGTGATACTTGGACAACGGCTGCTCAAGGCATATGACAGGGGACAGGAAAGCGTTCTCTATGCTGCAAGATAAGGATGGAGGCTCAGTTGTCTTTGGTGAAAAAGACAAAGGTAAAATAATTAGAATTGGCAACATAGGTAAGAATTCTGAAACCTTGATTGAAAATGTTCTTTTGGTGAATGGTTTGAATCATAACTTGATGAGCATAAGCCAACTGTGTGACAAAGGCTTCAAATTGTTTTTGATGAAACCCATTGCCTTGTCATAAATAAAACTTACAATGAAATCAGATTCATCGGCAAGAGAAAGAATAATGTATATACCGTTGATATTGATGATGTTTCTTGTGATGATATGTGTTTGGTAGCTAACAATCATGACAATGCATGGCTATGGCACCGAAGACTAGGTGATGCTAGTTTTGGAGTAATCTTCAAGTTGTCTAAACATGACTTCGTGAATGGTTTGCCAAAGTTTATGTTTGAAAGTGATAAATTTTGTGAGGCTTGCACAAAAGGCAAGCAAACACGCATATCCTTCAAGAATAAGAACATTGTTTCTACCTCCCGGCCTTTGGAATTGCTGCATCTTGATTTGTTTGGCCCAACTAGGACATCCAGCCCAGGAGGGAAATCCTATGGTTTCGTTATTGTTGATGATTTTTCCAGATTCACTTGGGTGTTATTTCTATCCAATAAAAATGAGGCATTGATGGAATTTCAAGTGTTTTGTAGGAAAATCTAAAATGATAGAGGCTACCGTATCACCACTATCCAAAGTGATCATGGTGGCGAATTTAAAAATCATGAGTTCAGCAATTTCTGTGAACAGCACGGGTATACACACAACTTCTCATCACCAAGGACGCCCCAACAAAATGGAGTGGTGGAGAGGAAAAATAGAACATTGATATACATGGCACGGACCATGTTAAGTGAAAGCTCTCTACCAAAATATTTTTGGGCTAAGGCGGTAAGTGCAGCATGTTACATTATCAATAGGGTAATGGTAAGGCCCATTTTGAAGAAAGCTCCATATGAGCCCAACAAGGGTAATAAACTGAATATTTCCATCTTAAACCCTTTGGTTGTTCATGTTTCATCCTGAACAATGGTAAGTCCAACCTAGGTAAGTTTGATGAGAAAAGTGATAAGGGAACTTTCCTAGGCTATGCACTTAATTCTAGAGCCTATCGAGTGTTCAATAAACGGACTTTAGTTGTTGAAGAATTTCCTCATGTAATTTTTGATGAATCTGAACTAAAACTAACTACTTAAATTGTGGATGCAAGAGAAGCCCCTAAAGACTCAACCAATGCCGGAACATCTAAAGCCAAGGATGAACCAAAGGAAGGAATACCCAACAAGAGTGAAGAAGATGAAGATCCTTCAATTGAGACACTGCAAGAGCAGCAAGTGCAGCACCCTAATTTGCCAAGCACCTCTACATTTTTAAAGGATCATCCAGCTGAAAACATAATCGGTAATCCTCAAGATGGGGTAAGAACCAGAGCATCTCTAAGGCAAGTAGAAGAAGAAGATTTGATAGCCTTAATCTCACAAGAAGAGCCTAAGGATATCCATGAAGCTCTTCAAAAAGAATCCTGGATCCAGGCTATGCATGAAGAGTTGCACCAGTTCGAAAGAAACCAGGTGTGGACTCTAGTGCCACGACCTAAGAATCAATCCATTATCGGAACCCAATGGGTTTTCAGAAATAAGGTAAATGATACCGGATTGGTTGTTAGGAACAAGGCCCGGCTTGTGGCTAAGGGATATAGCCAGGAGATGGGTATTGATTTTGATGAGTCTTTTGCACCGGTTGCTCGTCTAGAAGCAGTCCGGATTCTATTGTCTTATGCTTACTCATCTAACTTTAAATTGTTTCAAATGGATGTTAAATCTACATTTCTAAATGGATATATCAAAGAGGATGTTTTTGTAGAACAACCTCTAGGTTTAGAAGACCCCAAACATCCACAACATGTGTACAAGCTCCAGAAGGCCTTGTACGGACTGAAGAAAGCACCAAGGGCATGGTATGAATGGCTCACATCATTTTTGATTAAAAATGATTTCAAGAGAGGTAAGGTTGATCAAACACTTTTCATAAAAAAATCAGGTTAATATATATTGGTAGTTCAAGTGTATGTGGATGATGTAATTTTTGGAGCTACTAATAATGTGCTATGTGATGAATTTGCAGAAATCATGCAAGGTGAATTTGAGATGAGCCTAATGGGTGAACTAACATTCTTTCTTGGACTGCAGGTGAAGCAAACACCTGAGGGCATTTTCATAAGCCAAGCCAAGAACACAATGGAACTTTTAAAGAAATATGGGATGGCTGAAGCAAAACCTTTGTCAACTCCAATGGCGACAACCTCAAAGTTAGACAAAGATGAAAATGGTAAAACAGTAGATCCTACATTTTTTTAAGGTATGATCGGATCACTACTGTATCTTACAACATGCCGCCCTGACATTCAATCCAGTGTATGTCTTTGTGCCCGTTTTCAGTCATGCCCTAAAGAATCTCACTTATCGGTTGTTAAACGTATTTTTAGATATTTACTTGGCACAATAGATTTTGGCTTGTGGTTTCCCATCGGTAGTTCTTTTGATTTGATTGCATACACCGATGTATATTATGCTGGATGCATTGTAGATCGTAAAAGCACTAGTGGGTACTGTCAATTTCTTGGTGGGTGCCTAGTCTCATGGGCCTCAAAGAAACAACATCCAGTAGCTCTCTCAATGGCCGAGGCTGAATATATAGCCGCCGGAAGTTGTGGAGCCCAAGTAATTTGGATCAAAAATCAACTGCTTGATTTAGATATTGAAATGAAATGTGTGCCAATTTTGTGTGATAATACCAGTGCAATCAGTTTATCTAAAAACCCTGTTCAACATTCTAGAACCAAGCATATTGATATTCGTCATCACTTCCTGAGAGATCATGTAGGGAAAGGGGTCTTTGAATTGAACTTCATTGACACACACAATCAGCTAGTTGACATTTTCACCAAACCTCTCAACCAGGAACAATTTAACAAGATAAGAAGAGAACTTGGGATGTACAAGGGTGAGAGCATTCATGCATAGGTTTGCACTTAGGTTAAGTTCTGCATTTGTAGAAACTCATATGCATCAAGGGTAGGAAAACATGCATTTTTTTCTTTACTTTTTATACCTTGTGTGTTTCACATACATTCCTGCATGCTTGAATGTAATTATATGTATAGCCCTCCTTGAAATTTTTTTTCAAAGGCCACATATTTCTTGAACAAATAATTGTGGACTCAGTAATGTCGGACTTTAGCTAGCTTCTGAGGGGGAATTAGAAACTTCCCTCACACCTGCATCTATTTCCTTCCCTACACTTCATGACGTTGGCTCCCGATATGATGGTCGGTTGATGGCCCCCCCATAAAAAAAAAAAGAAAAAAGAAAGAAAAGAAAAAGAAACAAAAAAATAAAATTACAAAATGGGATTTTTCGGCTAGCGGTCGACCGCCAGCCCCGCACCGGTCGACCGGTGGCGGCGAACCGGCCCGACCGAGTCCCAATCGGGCCAGCTTATAAAGGGGTCTAATACCCCATTCACTCATTCTATCACCCCCACTCACTCTCATACCTCATTCCCCAACCCTAGAACCTCCAAACTCCACCTCCCAAGCTCCCAAACCTCATCTTCCATCCACCCGCACAAAATTCGGCGTGTTCGTCACATTTTCGAACAAACTCCATACGGCAGCTCGTGCGTTCGCAGAGTTTCCACCTTGGTTCCGGTCAGTGGAGAAGGCTTTTGCAAGCCCCTGGAGTGTTCGTAGATCTTTCTTCATCCCCCGGGACGAGGGTCTTCTCTTCAAGGGTTTTCTATCGGGTTGCTAGTTCGGGATGCCGCCTACACGAAGCTCTCGGCGTTCTGCCCAAGGGGAAGGGAGTCGACAGAGACGCGAGGCACCAACTCCTCCACCACAGCGGGCTCCTGCACCGCGTCGAGCACCTAGGTTGCTCATTCGCCCCATCATCGACCCTCGAATGGTTGATTTCAACGAGGTGAATCAGCTCTTCCCCGATATATGTGCCATCTTTGAGATTCAGCCGGGTTGGACTGATTTCGTCACTAGGTATAACCGTCATTACCCCAACCTAGTACAGCAGTTCTATGGGAACTTGGTTTCAAGGAATGATGAGCTATATACTGTTGTTCGAGGGGTAGAGATTCACATTACACCCGTCCTATTTGAGAGGTGCTTAGGAGTTGCGGCTAGAGGAGCCGAATTGGCTTATGGTCATGGGGAGGTAGAGGATACATTTCTTGCGATGACTGGCTATTATTACGTGCGTGGTGTCAGTAATCTGATTAAATTGAATGCAAATCATTTTCCACCACTGCGGCATGTTTTGCATCATATGTTTACATCCCTCATTTACCCAAAGAGTGGCAGCAGAGATGAAGTCACAGAAGTTCATAAATTCTTGTTCTACAATGTCATGAATGGTATACAAGTCAACATGGGTCACCTCATGACGACTCTCATTGGAGCTTGTCGAACAAATCTGCAGCAATCCTTGCCTTATGCTTCACAATTGACCGGGGTATTCATTAATGTTGGGTTAAATTTAGCAGAAGAACAATTTATCTATGTTCGCCAGGATGATGTTTAAAATAAGCATAAGATCCTTATAGATATGGGATATTACTATGGTCCCGATGGTGAGCTGCGTCGGGATGTGCCTATTTATGGAGATGAGTATGACAATGAGGATGAGCAGGAACCACAGGAGCAACAGATTCAAGGGGATGAACCCCCACCAGTTCAGGCCAAGGAGCAGCCTCCTCCACCCTCACCCCATCACATGGATGCCGAGTTGCCTTTTCCACCTTCACCGCAGCATATGGATCCGGAGATGCCTCCTCCTACTCAGTTTCATCATGGAGAGTCCTCCACACAGGGAGCCACCCAGCCTTCTTGGGTAGACTATGAGGTTTTTGATAGGCGGTTCACTGGGCTAGAGACTCGTATGGATACTTTTGGGGAGGGACTTTCTACTCTCGGGGATCGCGTCGACACTATGGGCCATGTGGTTGACACCATGTCAAGCTGCATGGATTCCTTCTCCACTGCTCTAGATACCCTTTCCACTCATATGGCCACACTCACCACTCACATGAATAGCCTCACCGACAGTGTTGCTGATTCAAGCCAGTCCTTCCACATCATGAACAATACCCTTCTTAGCATGGCTCATCGTGATGCGGCTCGTGATCTCGCCATTGGTCATATTCGTGATGCCCTTCATGCTCAAGCTCTAGCTCTTGAAGCTCTCAGCCATCGCCTTGGTTACCATCCCCCTCCTCCTCCAGATGATCAGCCACCTGTAGATGGTGCTTGAGGATTTTTCCTTCTTCCACCTCTAGCTTGCTGTCCTTTGGTCTTATGTCACTTGGGTCCCCCTTCGTCTATCCTATCCCCTTTTGATGATGCCAAAGGGGAGAAGTAGTAGTATAGGGTTTTATATATTTATGTATGTCCGTGTGTGGTTGTATGTTTGCATGCTTGATCATGTGAGGATCATGAGTCTGTTTTATGCATTTGTTTAGTCCCTTGAGTCTAGAGTCGTGCATTCACTTTTGCACTAATGTACCTGGTAATGAATGATGAATTGAATGCAACTCGTGTTTGATCTCAAATGGTTGGCTCCTATATCTCATTTCCTTTCTAATTGGCAAATAAATGTTGAATGGTGTGTGTTCGCTGGCGCAACGGGATGTGAGTGAAATGCTTTGTTTTCGAACCGTGATCTCAACTTTCAAACATTGCTCAATGGCACGTTCATATATTTCAAAACCCCTTCAGTTTTGTCATCATCAAAAAGGGAGAGATTGTTGAGTATATACATGTGATTTTGGTGATAACAGAACCCAAGTTATGTGTTTTCTCATGTGCTATGTTTCAACAATCAAGTTTGATTTTAACACGCATTCAAAGCTACTTCACCATGTGTTATGCTTAATTGTCTAAAACCTTCCAAATGCATAAATCCTTATGTTGGTTTCCAAACCACCAATGCTAAGCTTAAACCCACTCACCTTGATTGGAATAAGGTAGCCATAAACTGATTCGTTCATGTATGATATTGCATTGGCTAACCTTTTATTTTTTGCAGAAAACCCAGCCAGCGGTCGACCGCCAGCTTCTAGCGGTCGACCGATTTTCCCAACAACGAACAAGCATTTCCTGTAAAATTTCAGGTCGACTGCCAGCTTACATAGGTCGACCGCCAGCTTCGAAAAGCCCCTATTTTTGACTTTTTGTTCCCAACGTGGGAAGTCTTTCTTCTAGGAATTGTTTAATCCCAAAGCCACCAATTTCACCCTGATTTGTGGATCTGGTCTGTGGCATGTCCCTTGACCACCCAAGATCTATAAATAATCTCATTGGAGTCAAAAACCTAATTGATTCAAGCAAGATCAAGGGAGGCCATCAAGGAGAAGAAGAGGTGCACTGTAGCTCCGTGAACAGTGCTTCGAGCAAGAAGTTCTTCATCAAAGTGCAAGCTTCTCAAGTTGATTTGAAGGCCATTGAAGTGTAGATTGAGCGGGGAGCCAGCTTCATCAAATACCATCTTCATCCACTAAGGGGGAGCTTGAATTTGTGTCTTCATTTTATATTTTCTCATTCCAATCTTGCTGGGCTTTAATTTTGTGTTCTTGTAATATTCAAACATATGTGTGCGTGTGGATCAACCCAGATCCGTGTGTGTGTGTGAGTGATCTCCTTATCCTTCACTCTTCTTTGTGTTTTGGTGCTTGTGCACCTTCGTGGGAATTCTGAATTCACACGAGTGTGTATGTGTGTGCTTTGATCTTGTAATCTTCTACAAGATAGTGTGTGAATCTTCACAGTCGGTGAGGGGTGGACGTAGGTTGCAGTTTCTGCATCTGAACCACCTAAAAATCGTGGTGTTCTGTGTGGTTTGATTCTTATCTCCAACCTCTTATTCTGTTCTAGCTTGGTTGCATACTGCGTTATCATAGTTCCTTTGTTTAGATCTAGCTTTATTAACCTCCTTACGGGAGATCTTTGGTATATCAAAAGGTAGCTTCTGATCGACATTGTCAATCCTGTCAAGAGGAAAATACCTTATGTGAGAGAATCTTCGGATTCCCGAACTCTGCCTAGTATCAAAGAACTGCTGTAAGTGTTGTTTTAGCTAGATTCGTTTCGTTATCCATCTGATCTATTCCTGCTTGTTGCTTGCTCCTAATAATTGATTTAAAATCGGGTATAAGTTCTTAAAATCTATAATCACCCAATTCACCCCCCCTCTTGGGTGTCATTGATCGTGGGACTTCACTATCGTGCACAGACCTTGTGCTTGCAAGGGACAAGGATTGCACAGACCTTCTGTGAAAATTCACGAAATGTGCACCGACCCAAAATGCATGCCAGAAAATGTTGCACAGACCTTAGATGCTGATAGGCAAAATATGTACTGACGATATGCGTGGTAGCACAGGATGTGTACCGACTTGGTTAGCACAAGTCATGACTTGCACCGACCGTGTATGCATGAGGTGCTGCGTGCACCAACTTCAACGATGGTTGCACTGACCTTATGCCAGCCTGATGCAAGAATTACACTAACCTTGCATAGTGAAGTGCACAGTCTTAAGCATGCAACATGAGCATTGCACCGACTTGGATCTTCCAAGGCAATGTGCATGGGCATGAATGCACAGACCTATATGCACGCTAGCTTAGACCTCACTTCATGCTAAAGCAGACCTGACATTTAAACTCCATGTGTGTGGCAACACAGACTCACACAGACTAAATCAGACTAACTTAGACTTAGCTTAGTCTAATACAGACTTACAGAGTATGAACAAGCCACTAACGCAGACTTTCAAAATGAAGCCAATGCACTGACTCAGACTTAACAAAACATGAAAGATGCAACGACTTCTATGCACGAACCTGATGTGAACAGTGCAAGAGTTGCACCGACTCCATATGCTAAGAACGTAACATCTCAGACTTAATGTGCATAACTAGACTAAAACTTGCACCGACCTCTCTAGTGATTGCACCGAGTATGAGTGCAGTTCGTCAGGAACTTGCACCGACTCATAGAGAATACAACATGAAAGTGCAGAGGAGTTTTAATGCAAGTGACTGATAATTATCTGACATTTATGAAAGATTCATCAAAATACACAACATCCTCATGGTCAAGGAAAAGTAGTTAAAATCAACTCTGTTGTTGCCAATTAATCAAAACACATTCAGCACATGCAACAGCACACACACTGCTGAACAATCCCAGAGGAGACCCAACATTCTACCCCTTTTTGATGATGGCAACGCCTAAAAAGTTGCTGGCAACTCCCTAAAATAAATGTAGGAGAAAGATGTATTTTGATGAGACATTAAGCATAGTTAGATATTGTTGACAAAAGCCAAACTCCCCCTGAATGAAAGACTCCTCCCCCTTAAGTAAAATATCATGAAATCTTTCTCTTCCCGTTTCTCTCCCTTTAGCCATCAGAATCTCTCCCCCTATAAGCATAGTCTTTCCTATGATCTCAATCTCTTCCCCTTCGTTCCAGAATAGAGAAGGATAGAGATAGAGAAGGATATTCCTAAATAATATCCCCCCCTTTGCCCTCAACAAACAAGGAGTGAGGGAGATAGATGAAGATAAGAAGGAATGCAGGAAGAAGTAGGAGACAGAATATCGCATTGTGCAATGGTTCAGAATATAAGCAAATTATTGGACAATTCATTAGATATAAGAATCAATCATTGTGCACGCTTGACAAATATCAGGTTTAACAGTTATAGAAGGTAGAGTAAATTTACTGACTTTCTGAAATAGGGTATAGTATCCGTTTATAGCAATGAACCTAAGTCACATGATCATGATTAACTAGGTCAAGACTGTATCCTACTGATTTTAGATTTAATGAATATCAAGGAGAGTGACCTGAAAATGTATTGAGGTTAAACAATTGACACTTAGTGAATTTTGAATTTCAAGGGTTATAGCAAGTCTTTTTCACTTCTAATTTTGAATTTGAACTCAGTGAACAGACAAGTGTCATTTATACCATTGACATTAAGGGTATACGTTGGTTAGACGCCAGTACCCCCAGTTACTAAGCATAAACTACCATATCTGTCTCTGATCAAAAACTACACAAATGATTTACACCTTTGACATTAAGAGTACACATTTATCAGATGCCAGTACCCTCAGTTACTCAGTGAAACCAGCCCTATAGATTTGACCATATAAACAGAGGTAAGAAGAAGCACTTCATGACATGAATTCCACTCCATTTCTTTGATGGAGCATTCAGTTTCTAAGTGCAGTTCAGTTATTGCTCTGCCACTTTATACATTTGCTTTTACTAATGATTTTATTGTTGCTGCCCTTTTAACTTTCAAAGTGACTTGTTTAAAGGTAATACACTTTCTGAGTTTCTCAGCCTAGACCACACTAAGTCTGTCATTTTCAGATACTGTGAGGATCTTATCTATCATAGTCATGAAAGAAAGGTTGAGAGCTATAACAGGTTTTCTACCACCTTATTTTTTGAAAGTAGTCTTTAAATTCTACAGTCTATCAAAATTAAACCTTCGGTTCATA
>JAHNEJ010003561.1:0-185717 GCA_022559845.1 Amorphophallus konjac | reverse complement strand
CCGAAGGGCAGACCAACACCGAGCGAAGGCTCGATGAACTCTCCAGTCTGGAAGGAAAGCGGCTTCAAGCCCAACAGAATATCCAGGTCTATCAGGCCCGGATTGCACGCGCCTTTGACAAGCTCGTCAAGGAACGCGAATTCAAGAAGGGTGACCTTGTCATGGTCAAGAGAAGAGATCTCATGGCGGCCAACCCCAAAGGTAAGCTAAACGAGAACTGGCTCGGACCCTACGTAGTCCAGAAAGTCTACGAAGGCGGAGCCTATGTAATTGTCAACCACCGCGGGGAGGTTCAATTCCCGCCTCTTAATGGAAGGCACTTGAGGCTGTACCACGCCCCAGCGCCCCCATTCAGGTAATAATATTACTCTTCGCCCCATTTTGGGACGGATTTGCGTGATTAATGTCCGAATGATTTGGCCACCAGCCGGGTTCCCGAAAAAAGGGAAGAAAGGAATAGAAAGAGAAAGAAAGAAGAAGCAAAAAAAAAAAGAGAAAGACAAAAAAGAAGAAGCAAAAAAAATGGAAAGAGGAAGAGAGAAGAAAGACAAAAAAAAAAGAAGAAGCAAAAATGGAAAGAGAAAGAAAGAAGAAGCAAAAAAAAGAGAAAGACAAAAAAAGGAAGAAGCAAAAAAAATGGAAAGAGAAAGAAGGAAGAAGCAAAAAAAAAAGAAGAAAAAAAAGAAGAGAAAAAAAAAGAGAGAGAAAAAAAAGAGAAAAAAAAGAGAAGCCAGAAAGGGGGACGCCCCCCATTTCCAGTCACCGCCCCGCATCAGCGGGGGTACCAAAATTGATTTAAAAAGAAAGAAACAAACTCTTCTCTCCGTCCTTCCCGGGCGGTGAGTACCCCTTTGGTTCGGACCTCACGTCCGGGTCATTGACTAGACAAACTCTTCTCTCCGTCCTCCCCGGGCGGAGAATACCCCTTTGGCTCGGACCTCACGTCCGGATCATTGACTAGACGAACTCTTCTCCCCATCCTCCCCGGGAGGCGAGTACCCCTTTGGCTCGGACCTCACGTCCGGGTCATTGACTAAACAAACTCTTCTCTCCGTCCTTCCCGGGCGGTGAGTACCCCTCTGGCTCGGACCTCACGTCCGGATCATTGACTAGACGAACTCTTCTCTCCGTCCTCCCCGGGCGAAGAGTACCCCTTTGGCTCGGACCTCACGTCCGGATCATTGACTAGACGAACTCTTCTCTCCATCCTCCCCGGGGGGCGAGCACCCCTTTGGATCAGACCTCCCGTCTAAGTCACTGACTAAACGGACCTTTCTATCCGCCACCTCTGAACGGCAAAAGGGGTCTCTGGCCAAGTACCCCTCACTCGAGACCAGCACGCGCTTCCAATATTGCGGCAAAACCAGGGAGTCGCCCGTTCGGTATGGTGGAGTGGTCCCCTCGTCCTCCCCCTGGGAAGGCGAGCACTCTCCTGTACCCTGACATGGGTCCCTGTCTGGTCCTTCCAAAGTGAATCCCCGCAAAGACTCATACCCTGCCAACGGGCCCCTACACGAAAAGGGGGGAAAGATACAAGAGTGAGGGAAGAGGAAGGAGAAAACAATATGCACGGAAGAGGAAGAGGGGTGGGAAAGCTCCCTCCGGGATAAATGCATACACCAGGAACGCGTGAAGTCATAAATGCTTTGCTCTATTCAAACGAGGATCAAACTACATGTGCTGCGGGGCATACCCCTGTGTTACATTCAAAAAAAAAGGAAAGAGAAATTAAGGGATGTAACGCTCAGTCGATGTCCCTGAAGATGTCCTCGAGGGGGAGGATCCCGACGCAAGGGAAGTTCGTCATATCGCGCAGTCGGCCCCTCAATCCCTCAAGACGGGCGAGCTCCACTTCGACGGACGCCATTTCAACGTCGGCAACGGCAAGAGCTTCCCTCTCCTCTGCCACCGCCCCTTCCGCCTCGGCGAGGCCAAGTTTGGCCGCAGCAAGATAGCCCTCCAGCTTCTCGATCCGGTTCTTGAAGGAACGAACGCTGCCTTCGCCTTCCTCTAGGGCCTTTCCGTGGCGTTCTCTACTGTCGCGTCGGGCCTTTAGGGCCTGCAGATATTCGTCTGCCTGAGCATCAAGGGCGGCGCGTTCGTCAGGAGCCTGGGTCTCCAGGAACTCGCGGCGCTTGACATATTTCAATAATAGCAAGACCCGCCGTGACCATTCCCCCAGCGGACAGCCAAGCACTTGCAGCGCCCCCGTTAATTGCGTTACGATGGTATGCACCTCCCGATACGACAGAGAAGCATCGCCGAGAAGCATCGTCCGTAAAGTGATCAGCATCTGACGGACTGGCGCTTCTGAGGACGTGTGACTAACTGAGGGCACGACCGGAGGGGTGAATTCTACGGTGCTGTCCACCTCTGCCCACAGGTCGGTATCTGCCGCCACTGAAGATGAAGGAAGGGCGAGGGTCAAGTCGCCCGGCCGGCGTAGCTCGACGAGAGACTCTTGGCCGACCATTGCCTGGGGAAAGGAAAGGACCATTGCCGAAGCCTCCGGTGCCCCCATCGTTTGGAGGTCACCTGCCCCCTCTGCCTCCGTCTGGCCCGACTCTGCCACTCCTCCAAGGGGCAGGGGTGCAGGGGCCGTTACCTCGGCTAGAGGAGGAGCTTCGAGTAAGGCCAGGCCCGAAGCCGTCACCCATGAACTCCTCGCTCGCGGCTGAGATCCCTCCAGATGCGCACGGAGCCCCGCAAATATCTGCTGCAAGAGCGGGTCCTCCATCTGAGCCGGGAGTTTCGGGAAGGGCGGAAGCGGAACCACCAGCTGGGGTAAACGTCCCGCTTCCACGAGCGCAGCCAGTCTCTCTCTCTCCAAACCCAAGACTGGAGCCGGCCCCTTCACCGCTATCGGGCCAATGCTCGGTCTCCGCTTGGCCACTGCCTTCCGGATACGACCAGGCGCCTTCCCCGATATCGGCATCGCCTGACCATGGGAATGGGAATCAGCTATTCGCCATCTAAAATAAACCATGCAAAAGGGAGACCGTGGAGCCCGCATACTCACCTTGGCCGCTGGGATGATGCTACCTTCAGGCGCGATCTCCCCCTCCTCCAGAGGCTCGCCCGCCGCTCTGGTAGTACCGGAGGGCTCCGCGGGCATTTCCTTTCGAAGGGCGTCGAGTAAAAGAGCCAATTTGCCCATGACGGCATCGGCTCCCGTTGGGCGGTCGATCAGCGCAGCCGGGGCAGCCTCCTCTGTGATCTCAAGTTCGGCCGGTTCTCGAAAATCCTAAAGAAAAAGGGGGGGATAAGGTCGTCAGTCAATCACAAAAAAAAAGGAAAGGGAGAGCCGGCCCAAACAAGCTCACACTCACAGCGGTCTTCCCCACGAGGCTCGAGGAGCCAGCAAGTAAGGGGGCCCCGAAGGCCGGCTCGGGCGGCTCCGATGCCCCGGACGCGCCCTCGTCAGGAGCTACTTCGTCGGAAGAGTAGTTGTAATCTACCTCTTCCCCAGACGGAGACTCGACCGCCGTCGGCTCGGCCGGGACCGGCAGAGGAGCTTCCACCTCAGAGTCTCTGCCCAGCACGTCCTCCCTCGGGCTAGGCGAGGCTCGCGCTCCGATCTTCTTCCTCCTCACATATATCAACGTCGTCGGGAGGTCGGGATCAGGCCCCAATGACTCGGTGGCCACCGCAGCAACGCCTGTCACGCAAAAGAAGATAAGCCAGGGTGAATCTACTGGCCCCTAGGACAAGAAGGGGGGGGAGCTAACCGTGTAGTCGAAAATATTTACCCCCTTCAGTTCCTGCGACACGAGATGACCCGCGGGCTTCCTCAACAGGCAACGCCTTCTCGGGAGTCCCGACCGTACCCTCGCCCGTGAGATAGAAGCGCATCGTCGCCATGCGCGAAGCCGAGGCCAACTCGGGAGGCCGGTCGACCACAGACGACACGGGCGGCCGATGAATCTCACCAGCTTCGTGGCTCGGTTCGGTCCGCATGGCTTCGAATTCTTCGAAGGACAAGACGGGGGCCATCGGCAGGGCTGCCGTCGGAGCCGGGGATGCCTCGGTTCGCCGCCGTTTTACCGTCTCTCGCCCGGCCACCTTGGCAGCAGCCAGTGCCTTCTTAACGGGCGACTGTGCCCGGGGCCTTCCCGTTGCCTGCGGCAAGGGAGCTGGAGCCGCCGCCGGGGTCGCCTCCGCCGGGACCGCAACTTCGCCCATGTCAGGCGTGGGCATGGGCTCTTCCATAGAAGCTGAAACAAAAGAAGTATCCAGGTGTCAGGGCTCCACTCCAAGATAAAAAGGAGGAGGGAGATTCAAAAGGCACACTAAAGAGCGGGGACGCGGACCGGCAGGTTGACCTGGCTCGGGACGGGCAGCTTCGAATTCCTCGAAAGACGGGACTAGTGGCGCCGGAGGAACAGCCGTCGAAGCCTTAGCCGTGTCTGTCTTCCTCCGCTTTGTATCCCGCTGCTTAGCCGCCTTGGCGGCGTCCACCGCCTTCTTCACAGGCGATTTAGCCCGGGGCCTCTTCGCAGCCTTAGGCAAAGGAGCCGTGGTCGGGGCCAGCGGCGCGGCTTCAAAATGCGCAGGCTTCTTCACCAGCCGGAGGAGGTTCCGGTACGTGGCCATCTGCGTGCTGTCGGGATGGTCTGCAAAGAAAAGAGGGGAAAGAACGAACATGCATACACCATTAGTACCTAACTCACCGCGAAAGCCGCAGCGCTGAGGGACAAAACCGAAGAGCAAGAGGGAACTGAATACCATGAGGGCCAGTGTACAGCCGCAGCGTGATCGGCCAGTAGCTCAGGGATATCTCCTTGTCTCGACGTGCCGCCTCCCGGACTAGCCAACAAACGTCCTCAATAGTTTGACACCGGTCCGTGAGGTTGGCCAGATCCGCATGTTTCTTGGAAGAAAGGTGACAGAAAAGATTGAAGTGGTCCATGCCCCACCCATCAGCATAATAATAAGGGATGTGCAGGCGCTTGCCCAGGATGGAGGCCGTCACATCTTCAATCTTCATCCCATTCACCCGGAGGAGGATATATAGCCACGTGGTATCCTTGTAATTCTCAGGCTTCCTCTCCTCCCGCCTCATGAACGTGCGATACAGGCAGGCCAAGTCTCTCTCCGGACGCCAGCTCTTGGCAGGAGTCCCCTCTTCCTCTATGGGGAATGGATAATTGATGAGGTCCAGACGGTCGCTCCCTACCCGGCACAGGTCCCTCAGCGTCTTCTGATAGCTGTCCTTCGCCACTGGAGGCAGCTCCACTTTCGGCGTCGGCCTCCTATCCCGGGCTTCCCGACGAGCTATCAGATATGTCGCCACCTCCTTCTCTTGCCTGTTCTTGAGCCGAAGAAGATGATCTGGCTCAATGTCAAGTACTGGCACCGGTTGCCGGCTAAGGAATCTCCTTTCGGCGCCATCCCAACAATCGGTCTTGTGCAACCGATAGAAAGCCGTCCGGGCATTCCACCACTTTATATAGTCTTCAGTCACTCGGGGCACGCGACCCGGGGCTGGCACCCTGAAGGAGGCAGAGTCCGCCCGGTGGAAGAAGTCCCACCAGCTTCTAGCGTGCTCGGCGACCGCACCTCCCCGGACGTTCCGCGAAGGCAAGCCGAATTGCGCATGATAAGTAGGGATATGCTGGTCATACCCGAAGTTGCGGCCAAATCGGAAAGGGTAATACGGCTCCAGCAGTACGTTGTCTCCCTTCCGGAACACCAACACGCTCGGGCGGATAGCCAGCGCCCAATCCCTCAGCTCGGGCTCCAGCAACGGGCGCACCACGTTTTCCTGGCTGATAGGGTGGACATACCTCTCCACCTGGTCATCCTTGCATTCCCTCTTATTATTCACAAGCGGGCTTGAATGTGCGGCCAGCGTCCAGAAATGAATGGTACCGGCTGCGTCCCGGGGAACCGTGGTCAACCGGCCCCGAATATCATACATCCGCATGGAAGTAGAAGCCGGTTCTGCACTCGCGAACTCTAGCATCCTCGGCACTAGCCCCCAATCCTGAAGGACTCGCGGGGCGAACTCCGGAAACAGTGAACAAACCCACGCGTTGAAGAAATGCAGTGGGCACACGTACCGGGCCTGCCTCGGGAACTGGTGCGTGCTGATGTCTCCCAGTGCCTTATAAATCAGACAGAGCGCCGCCGGGCACAGAGAAAGTTTAACACCCCACGCCATCTGACACGCCGGGTAGATGGCATCTGGCCGAATCACCGTCTCATCCCCGTACGGCATGGCAAATGAACACAGCCAGTACGTCAGATAGGCGGCACAGTGAGTTTGTGGGTCGACCCCCGTCGGATTGGCCCCGCTCCGACGTCCCTTGGAGGGGATCTTCACGTCATGCTTGGGCTTCGCACGTTTCTTGCGAGCAACAGCGGTGCCAACGCAAGGAAAATCTTCATACTGCTTCAGCCCATCATAGAAATATTCCAGCCATACCGCCATACGCACCCGTTTCCTATCTCCACGGGCGGGCTGCTTCCCCTTGTGCGACAGCTGGTACAGCTCCCGGTATGCCTTCATCAGGTACCGGTATGAATACCCCAGAGAATAATAGCCGTCCCCATTAGTCTCGTCTTTGATCAAGTCCGGGAGGCATACTTCTTCATAAGGCTCCCCGTCAATGGGCAAGCCGCTCAGCTGGCTTAGGCTCCACAAATCAAGTGAAGTCTCTCCCTCTGCCGTGTAGAAGGTATTGGTCTCCGCACTGAATACTTCTATCATGCCGCAACAGAGACCCTTGGAGATGGGATAACCATACCGGGAAGCGTACACGCTGTGATAGATGCCAACTCGGACCAGCAACGGGGCGTAGTTGAACAGTACGTATTCCGTGAACTCCACCGCCCCTTCTCGGAAGCTGTGGGCGTCTTGAAGCTTCAGCTCCCCGAACCAGCCCAGTGATAGTTCGTACTTGAACCTGATGGCCAAACAGTCCAATATGAACGGCTCCTCCCTATAACCCCATTTCAGGGGAGCCAAGAATAAACCAAATCGGGGCGACTCGCCATGCACCTTCCCCGCAGACATGTCCCACCTTGCTGGCGTGAACTGAGGGGCCCGCACCAATTTATCTTCAGCCGGCAGCACCCCTTCGATCCCCAGGACCGGCTTCCATTCCCGGGCTTCTCCCACCAGATACATCGGAATGCTCCTGGGGACGCTGTACAATAGACTGTCCCGGGCATGTAGGATGGCCCGCTCGACGGCTTTTATAGTGCGAAAGTCTCGCCCCTCTCGGGAGCGCAGGTGCTTCAGGAATCGAACAAGGTGCCTATCCTTCGGGAAGTCCTTCCTGTACTCTCCAGTGACCCGGTCAAATGTGAAGCCACTGTCAACTCGGGCAAGCCTCCGGAAATCCATGGTCTCCCCGTCGGACTCAGATGACTCTGCCAAAGCGGCTATTTCTGCATGCTCCCGATCCAAGTCTTCTACATTTAGCCAGGTAACTGCTGGTACCGGGCCCCGAGGGATAAGGTCAGCACCGATAGCGGCAGTAGGAGCAGAGGAACCACTTGGGGCAGCCATTTATCTGCAAAGATACATAAACAGAAGGTCAGAATAAGCCACAGGCGAAAGGAAGTGAAAGACTGTAGAAGAAGGGCTTTGCTACAAGTCAAATAAACAAAATGTTGCCAATTCCTGATGAAATTTCGGCAGAGTTTCCCCTAGGCTGGAGGCGTAAGGGGAAAACACGGGTGCGCGTCCACAAGGAGTGACGGCCCCAACAAAGCATGGTGGGCCCCGAGAGGCAACACCAGAAGTCCGCCGATCGAAGGAGTCCTCTTCCTTAAGCTAAAAACTCCCCCTGGAGACCCTCACCGGTGCACTGCCCAGTGCCCTTCCCCGGCACACCCTGCAGTTGCCCTCACCGGTACACCCTGGGGTGCCTTCACCGGCACGCCCCTAGAGGCCTTCCCCGGCACGGCCCCTCTAACCCTTCCCCGGCACGCCCAGACGGGCTCTTCCCTGGCACACTCGACGCCCCCCTTCAACGGCACGCTCGTGCCCTCCATTCCCCGGCACGCTCGGTAGAGCCGCTCCCCGGTACGCCCTGGGCTAACCTCTTCCCCGGCACGGCTTCCTGACGTCTTCACCGGCACACCCGTGCCTTGCTTCACCGGCACACCCGTGCCTTGCTTCACCGACGCACCCACGGGGGGCCTCTCCCCCGGTACGCCCCAGGCTAACCTCTTCCCCGGCACGCCTCTAAGTGCCCCTCCCCGGCACGCCCATAGGGAGGCTTACCCGGCACGCCTCCTAGACGCTCTACCCGGCACGCCCGTCGTGCCTTTCCCCGGCACACCGTGAGGGGTTTCCCGCCGGCACGCTCCAAACGTCTCTCCCCGGCGGACCTTCACACCCGCTCACCGGTGGTCGTCCACGACGCCGGAGATGAAGGAGAAGAAGGGAGAGGAAGAGAGCGAAAGGGGGAACGGAGGAGGAGAAGAAGAAGAGAAGGGGCCGTAGGGTCCCACTGCCCCGATCACGACGAGAAGAAAAAAGGGGGGGAGAAGTAGGAGGAGAAAGGAGGGAAGGAGGAAGAGAAAAGAAAAGGGGGGGGGGGGCTCCACGGTCATCTCCTCACCCTGGCAACAGAGACGACGACGACAACGGCGGTCGGCGGTGGCTCCCGGTGACGGAGAAGACGAAGGGGAAGAGAAGTGGGGGGCCGTTCGCTCGGTCACCGAAGAGAGAGAAAGAAAGGGAGGGAGGGGAATTCGAAAGGGGGGTGGCCCGTTCGAGCCACCCCCGCCCCCCTTTTATAAGGCTATAAAAAAAAGAAAAAAAAGAGAAGAGAGGAAAGGAGAAAGGAAAAGAGAAAAAAAGGAAGATAGGAAAAGAGAATAAAAAAAAGAAAAAAAAAGAAGAAAAAGGGGGAGAAAGGAAAAGAACGAATAAAAGAAGAGGAAAAAGAAAAAAAAGAACAAAGGAAGAGACGGGGGAAATTTCAAAAAAGGGAGTGAACAAAAGAATAAAAAGGAGGGAGAAGAGAAGATAAAAGAGAGACACGAAAAATAGAGATAAAAAGGAGAGAAGAAAAGGAGAAAATAAAAGAAGGGGAAGCAAAATATATGTAAGATATTAAAATAAATAAATGTATATATATATACACGTATATGTATATATGTACCCACACACTGACACCCCTTTACACACTCATCCGCTCACATACGTGGGGGAGTAAGCCGGTAACGTCCAGTAATAAACGTCCCCGGGGAAAACATTCCATCCCCACAAACCTGGTCATGCGGGCGTCCATACAAGCAAAACAACTTTACCTCTGCACACGGCCACCTTTGAAATGGTGCCGTTCCCCTGCAAAAAATAATAATAAGCCCGTCCCTGGCTTATCGCCTCGGGCCTCAGCCACCACCCACATTATATAAAATCGCCATCGCAGGCCTTACGCCCGGATCAACAGAACCCCTATCCTTGCGTTGGCATTAACCTCTTGCCAACGAATAAATCCCTTTCTGGCGCAAGGCCCCGTGCCCTAGCCACCCACTCCGCACAATATTGCCATTATGGACCCTACGTCCGAATCGGCACAGATTCCCCCGTTGCGCGGGCATTCCATTCTTGCCAACGAGTGAACCTTATCTTCCGGCGCAAGGCTTCGTGCCCTAGCCTACACACGCATATCACTCACTCGTCAAAAAAAAAAAGGAGAAAATAAAATGGGGTTAAAAATGGAGATGCCCCGCCGGACTTGTCCCTACACGGGGACAAGGGCAAAAATGGCAACAACCCGGCTGTGGCGAAAACCCGAAAGGGCGCTACAGGCAAAATCGGGTACCCCGCCGCGTGAAAACCCGAGAGGGCGCGTGGGCAAAAGCAAGAGGGGGCCGGTACCGGCGAAAACCCGAAAGGGCGCTTGTATCGGTAATATGGTTCAAAAAAAAAAGGAAAAAAAGGAAAAAAAAAGAGAGACCAAGAGAACAATAAACCAGGTTAGTTCCCGACACCCTGTCGGTGCTGACAAAGAGACCAAGAAAGCAACAAACCAAGTCAGCTCCCGACACCCTGTCGGCACTGACAAAGAGACAAAGAGACCAAGAGATCAACAAAGCATGTCAGTTCACGGCATCCTGTCGGCACTGACGAAGAGACCAAGAGACCAAGAGATCAACAAAGCATGCCAGTTCCCGGCATCCTGTCGGCACTGGCGAAGAGACTAAGAGACAACAAAGCATGTCAGTTCCCGGCATCCTGTCGGCACTGACGAAGAGACCAAGAGACTAAGAGACAACAAAGCATGTCAGTTCCCGGCATCCTGTCGGCACTGACGAAGAGACCAAGAAACAACAAGCCAGGTCAGCTCCCGGCACCCTGTCGGCACTGACGAAGAGACCAAAAGACTAAGAGACAAAAAGCATGTCAGTTCTCGGCATCCTGTCGGCACTGACGAAGAAACAAAGAGACCAACAAACCAGGTCAGCTCCCGACTCCCTGTCGGCACTGGCGAAGAGACTAAGAGACCAACAAAGCATGTCAGTTCCCGGCATCCTGTCGGCACTGATGAAGAGACTAAGAGACAACAAACCAGGTCAGCTCCCGACATCCTGTCGGCACTGGCGAAGAGACTAAGAGACCGACAAAGCTTCAGTCCCCGACACCTCGTCGGCACTGATGAAGAGACTAAGAGACAACAAACCAGGTCTGCTCCCGACATCTTGTCGGCACTGATGAAGAGACTAAGAGACAACAAACCAGGTCTGCTCCCGACATCCTGTCGGCACTGATGAAGAGACTAAGAGACAACAAACCAGGTCTGCTCCCGACATCCTGTCGACACTGGCGAAGAGACTAAGAGACAACAAACCAGGTCAGCTCCCGACATCTTGTCGGCACTGGCAAAGAGACCAAGAGACCAACAAACCATGCCAGTTCCCCGGCATCTCGTCGGCACTGGCGAAGAGACCAAGAGATCAACAAAACATGCCAGCCGGTTCCCGGCATCTCGCCGGCTCTGGCGAAGAGACCGAGAGATCAACAAAGCATGTCAGTTCCCGGCATCCTGTCGGCACTGATGGATAGACTAAAAGATAACAAACCAGGTCAGTTCCCGGCACCCTGTCGGCACTGATGAAGAGACAAAGAGACAACAAACTGCTTCGGTTCCCGGCACACTGTCGGCACTGATGAGGAGACCAAGAGACCAACATACTACTTTAGTTCCCGACGCTCCGTCGGCACTAACAAAGAGACCAACAAACAACAAACCAGGTCAGCTCTCGACGCATCGTCGGCATCGACAAAGAGAGAAGAGACGAAGACACCCACGGGCACCGCCCGGCTCATCCTTCGCCTGCGCTACCCGTGGGTGGGGGGCATTTGTGGACACCGAAAATTGCACATCCAAAATGTCATGCTCAGCCCAGCATCAACAACGGCGCCGAGTGAAGAAACCCCCGGGGAAATCAAGCACAAAAGGCTCCACAGCCCGTGGGCCTCGAAGAAAATCAAATGGGCCACAACTCATGCTCACAATGGGCTCAAAATCGCCCATTTAGCCCTTCAGCGGCACGCCCAGTTGAGGCCCCAGCGGCACGCTCCCTTCAGCGGCACACCCTGCCGCGGCCCTCGCCGGCACACCCCTATGGGGGTTCACCGGCACACCCCCAAGGGGGTTCACCGGCACACCCCATGGGGGGGTCTTCACCGGCACACCCCCATAGGGGGGGTCTTCACCGGCACACCCCCATGGGGGGGGGGGGGGTCTTCACCGGCACACCCCCCCATGGGGGGGGTCTTCAGCGGCACACCCCCTTTGGGGTTCAACGGCACACCCCCTGGGGAGTCTTCAGCGACACACCCTGTAGGGTCCCCAGCGGCACGCCCTTCAGGCCGTTCAGCGGCACGGCCCTTTGGGGCTTCAGCGGCACGCCCTCAGCAGTCTTCAGCGGCACGCCCTTCAGGCCGTTCAACGGCACGCCCATCCGGGGCTCCAGCGGTACGCCCTTTTGGCACTACAGCGGCACGCTTGTTCAGCCCTTCAACGGCACAGCGGTGAAGCTCTTTCAACGGGCGACGTGAGGCCCATGCCCTACACATCCTTGGCGCGCAGTGGAGCCGTCTGAGGTGGCAGCTGGTCGTTGGGCCACGTAGCCTACCCCACTGACAGCCAGTACAGGGGCAGGTCAAACCCATCATCACAGCCGGCTTCCCGCCTTCGACGGTCGTGCTCGAAGTCGTCGGTGGCTGGGAGTATAAAAGCCTCCTGTTAAAACACAAAGAAGGGGATATACAGAAAGGAGGGGAGAGACGAACAGAGAGAGGAGAAGAGGTTCCAACAGTAGAGGGCACACACAGGAGAAAGAGGAGAAGAAAGAAGAGAAGAAGAGGCCCTCCCGGCCTGTTCTCCGTCCGACGGCCACCGGGAAGAAACAAGAGTAAGAGAGAGAGAGCTTGTTGTATTGGGGGAAAGGGTTGGGGATAGGGGCCGATGTCTTAGGCCCGGATGTCTTCTTCCCTCTTGTATCCCACTCCTCCTGGCGTTCTTGGTCTTTCTTACTCTTGTCCATGGCCCCATTTGGGGAGTTTGCTTTTGCCATATGTATGAAGGGCCTCGCCCTCTTGATTCTCATGAATGAAAACCACCCTCTCCGGGTTTCTTTTCGATCCTCGATGTTTTAGGCTAGGCTTTGCGGGCTTTTCTGACGGACAATCCGTTCCTCCCTCTGTCTCCTTATTCCTCCGGCGTCTTTAGGGTCCTCCACGTCGATGTAGGTTTCCCCCTTCTGTTGGCCTTGGCTCCGTGAGCTCCTCACTCATTCCCTTCTATGGCCATCTACCGTGTTCCCGAGCTTGAGGAGAAGGGGAGGTACCCTTCTTTCCTCCCAACCACCCAGTTACTAATGGGCCACTCCCGGCCTTGAAATCCCCCATCTTTATTCCTCTTTTCCTGAACAGCCACCAAGTACCCCCCCCAGTTGCTAACACCCCTTTTAAGCCTCTCAGCGGTGCACCTTTCTGGCCTTTGGCCGGCACACCTTTCCAGCCCTCAGCGGCACGCCCAGATCAGCCCTCAGCGGCACGCCTAGATCAGCCTTCAGCGGTGCGCCCACTCTTGGCCTTCAGCGGCACACCCTGTTTAGCCTTCAGCGGCACACCCCCTGTTCAGCCTCCAACGGCACACCCTGTCCAGCCTTCAGCGGCACACCCTGTTCGGCCTTCAGCGGCACACCCCCTGTTCAGCCCTCAGCGGCACACCCCCTGTTCAGCCCTCAGCGGCAAGCCCTTCAGTCCCTCAGCTTACTCCTTGTCCAGTCCCAGTCCAGGGCCCTTAGATGTCTTCGGTCTGTCGTTCTCCTTCGCGTTTTCCGGGTCTCTATAAAGGTGTTGCCCCCCCGGGGGCCCACCTCCAGTTGTCGGGTTCCGCCACATCATGTGGGCGCGTTCCCTGTATCTCCCTTACGCCCCGGGTCAAGGGGAAATGCTGCCGAATTTTTGTGAGAAACTAATAAACAATTAAAAGAGGCAAAAGGAGGCAACAAACAAGCAAGATAACTGACGAAACCTTCCAACTCATCAAACCACTGCCGGCATCACGACGAGAACTGAACCGAGCTAACTAGCCGCCCGGCAGCCCGAGCCTCCGACCCACAAGAAAAGAGATCGAACCGAACAAAGAGAACAAAACACGAGAGGAGCTTTGTATAAAACTATACGAAATTTAAGATAAGAAGAAAAGAAAAGCCTTAAAACAAATAATCGAAAACTGATCGAGCCTCCACCCTCACGCCCCATTGACCTTCAGCGGTACGCCCCTTTGGCCCTCAGCGGCACGCCCTCATTGGCCTTCAGCGGCACGCTCCCCTGGCCTTCAGCGGTACACCCCTTTCAGCCCTTCAGCGGTACACTCCCCCATTGGCCCTCAGCGGCACGCCCTCATTGGCCTTCAGCGGCACGCTCCCCTGGCCTTCAGCGGCACGCTCCCTTGCCCTTCAGCGGTACACTCCCCCTTTTGCTGCCCTTCAGCGGTACGCCCCTACCTTCCCTTCGCCGGCACACTACAGGCATGCATATATACATCACGATAAGGGCATCAACAATAGCAAATAAATCAATAAAAATCACGCTAATTGAAGGACTCCAAATGCGCAATATTGATCATAATAAAAGAGGCGGGAGGGGTAATAAAAAAATAAATAAATAACAAACCAATGATAATAATAAGAATAATCATGCATAGAAGAAAAGAAATCATCCCGGACAAAGGCACGAATAAATAGTAAACATCAAATCAGAAATCCCAGAAGGTATAACCTAGAAAGCTCTAGATAAAAGACGCTAATGCCCACGCCGCAGCCCGCTCTCCCCCCGGGACCCGGGGCAAAAGGAACAACAACGTTGCCCCTTTAGGTCGAGCCCGAGTCTCGGGAATTCCCCCGATATGGCCGGGCTTTGATATAACCTCGGGCCGACATCCTAATCGGACCGGATTTGTTTTCTCGTTCCGGATACCTTCCGAATCCTCATTGAAATTGCCATATGCTCGGCAGACATTTGGAGGGATCTACCTCGGTTTTCTCATTATGACGATGCCACGGACTTGTGTCCGAATACAAAAGGTCTACGAGTGGCCGACACGGCCGACAGTTTATGGCCTTAATACGACTTTCAGTGTGACCCATCCCTATCTCTCTCGTATAATTAGTGTTACCCCTTTCGGCCGCGGGGCCTCTAATTTCGGCAATTAATCAAGGGTATTCCCTCGTATGAGGGATGTAAACGACGTCGTGACCTTCATGGCGCGACGGGATTCGGTCCCGACACGAACCACACAACCGTCTGACGAAGTCAGATCGAGCGCACCATGGGCTCTCCGGAGCCCGAATAAATTGTCACTCCGGTGACTGGCACGCCCACGCACTTAATAAAACCAACAGACGAACCGGGAACAACCGCTTAACGGAAAGTGCGTCCACACCTTTCCATTATTATACATATGTGTTAAGCCCCATTTACACTCCTTTCCAATAGGAATTAAAAAGAAATAATACATACATTTGTATAATAATAATCCGTCACCCAAGAATCTATTGTGTGTGATCCTCTAGGCCCATAGTCACTCTAGTTTAAGGTCCATTAACATCTAATTCTCAATTAGAAGTAAATTAAACGTATTATTCGCTTCTACAAGAGCCGAATAATAGTTTAATTCATTCTGAACCTTCGATCACGTTGGGTCAAGCAAATCCGCGTGATCCTAGAGGACGCCAGGTTTAAACCAGCATGTCTGGTACCTGTAAGTCCACAGTTACCGCATCGATATAATCCCTCACTCCTTCTATGAGTCTGGTACGATCGAGCGTATGGTTCCTGTCAAACCCCATGATCGTGCCATTTGACTATGACCTCCTTAAAGTGTATGACGTCCGTTCTAAACGAACTCACACGACCCTGGCCAGGGATTTAACGGAGCGTCAATGTCATGACCCATTAACTGTCTGATATATACCCGACAGTGAGCGATCCCTTCTTGACCATTGACGATCTTCACACGTATCCTGGAGTGGTTAATGACTCGGCAACTCATGACTTACGGTTAAAGTCACTTAGCCAACTAATTAAACTATTCCAATCCTCGTGTAAGATTCGATCAATGTCTCAGGTCAAAGGACCAACGATGCTACTGAGACAGTTGGATCTTCAGTTGACTTTAGGTATAATCAACCATCTGAAGATCCAATAGCGGATCAGTTCAGTGTACATCCTCCAAGGACATACACCTACACATATGTGTTGGTGCCCCGCACCAATGACCATGAGACTGGTCACTGACACATCATGTGTACTGGTTTAATAGGTAATCAAAGTCCCCGAGTGATTACCCTCCAACCAGGAACAGTTTAAGGTATGTGTACATGTAAAGTCAATCCCATGTTCGAGATCCCATCTCGAGCTGACTTTACAACCACATATCCTAGAGACAACGTAAAGTAACACAATCACATATTTACGCTCAAACAGCACTTTATTAATAATGAACAATATCGTATAACTATTGGGTCTACCCGACCCGAAATCGGCCTGTAGCACACCAACACAACAATCTCCCACTTGAACTACAGCCAATTGCCCACAACTTTGAGGCTCATCTTATCCCGATGGCTCTCAAATATAGTCTGTGTCAAAGGCTTAGTCAGTGGATCTGCTATGTTGTCTTCTGACGGTACACGCTCTACCGCCACATCTCCACGATCAACAATCTCCCGAATAAGGTGTAAGGAATAAGGTGTAAGCGCCTGAGAACATGCTTTGACCTTTGGTGAGATCTCGGTTCCTTCGTCTGGGCGATGGCCCCATTATTATCACAAAATAATGGGATGAGAGCTGATATCTCGGGAACTACGCCAAGTTGCAAGATGAATTTCTTCATCCAGACGGCTTCTTTAGCAGCTTCAGCTGCAGCAATATATTCCGCCTCCGTCGTCGAATCTGCAGTCGTATCTTACTTGGAACTTCTCCAACTGACTGCCCCTCCATTTAACATGAATACAAATCTAGACATGGATTTGCCGTCATCTGGATCTGACTGGAAATTAGAATCTGTGTAAGCTCTAAGCTGTAGGTCCTCTCCTCCATAAAGCAGAAAAAGAACCTTAGCCCTTCGCAGGTACTTAAGGATGCCCTTTACTGCCTTCCAGTGCTCTTCGCCTGGATTTGTCTGATATCTACTGACAATAGCATTGGCAACATCAGGCCGTGTACATAGCATTGCATACATGATTGACCCTATCACCGAAGCATATGGTACCTTATTCATGTGTGTCACCTCCTCAGAAGTTTTAGGACTCATCCCCTTGGATAGGCAAATTCCATGTCTCATGGGAATGAGACCTCTCTTGGAATTTTTCATCCTAAACCTTTTGAGGATAGTGTCAATGTACATGGATTGGGATAATCCTAGCATCCTTTTAGATCTATCTCGATAGATCCTTATGCCCAGCATATAGGGTGCTTCTCCCAAATCCTTCATGGAGAAAGTCTTGGACAACCAAGACTTAGTTGATGTCAACATCTCTACATCATTCCCAATGAGTAATATGTCATCAACATAAAGGACCAAGAAGGTCACAGAGCTCCCACTGACCTTCTTGTAAACACAGGGTTCATCTTCATTCCGAATGAAGTTGAAAGATTTGACAGCCTCGTCAAATCTTAAGTTCCAGCTTCTAGATGCCTGCTTTAATCCATAAATGGACCTTTGAAGTTTGCATACCTTATTAGGATGTAGCTTGGAGGTGAATCCTTCAGGCTGTACCATGTACACCTCTTCTGACAGATTTTCATTAAGAAAAGCTATCTTCACATCTATTTGTCAGATCTCATAATCCAGATATGCAGCAATGGCAAGGAGGATTCTGATTGACTTAACCATGGCTACCGGTGAAAACATCTCGTCATAGTCAATGCCTTACCTTTGACGATATCCTTTCGCCACTAGTCTAGCCTTGTATGTGTCAATCTGTCCATCTGCACCGATTTTCCGTTTGAAAATCTATTTGCAGCCGATAGGGACCTTCCCTTCGGGTACATCAACTAAGTTCCAAACTTTGTTGGTGTACATGGACTGGATTTCTGAATCCATTGCCTCTTGCCATTTCTCGGAGTCTACACTACGGATCGCCTCCTGGTACGACTGAGGATCATCATCCTCATCGATACATACCTTAGAGGACCCCTATGAGACATGTCCAACATATCTCTCAGGTTCTCTCGGTAGTCTACCAGATCTCCGTAGTGTCAGTGTTTCACTTTGAATAGGATCAACCCATACAGTCTCATCTTGTAACGACCCGAGAATCCGATTACCGGGAAGGCCCGATAACCCGAGACTCGTACCGCCACCCACGAGCCCGAAGACTCGGAAGGGTTAAAAGGATGGTGTGGAAACTACACAAGCATCACAGATAATTGTAAAAATTAAACAGTTATAATATTAAGCAGGAAATAAATTAACATTTTACATTTTACATGGTCCACAATAAAATAACAACAACAGCAAGAACAGTCCACGACTAGTACAGTGACAAGAAAGAAAAGTACAGCTACACGGGGCATCCCCCGGCTCTGACCTCTGGCACTACCTCTGGGCACCCGCACCACGCTGCGCTCCTGACGCGCTCCCCGAAGGTGGCGTCTCACCTGAAACACGGTGAAAACACGCAGGGAATGAGTCTCGGAACAAGACTCAGTAGGGATCACTCGAACCCTACCTCGTAAAACGAGAAACCACTACTCTAGCGGTAGGAAAGTACCTCGGAAAGGAAAGCCCTGCACTCTACAGAACTAGACCCTACGGCACGTAAACCGACACACGTGCCACGGTACGAGAAGACCGAAATCAACGGTCGAACCGTAAAACCCGAAGGTCGGAAACACACGACTGACAGTCTGACACTCCGTACTCGACAGGAGTACCACCCACTAGAAGCACAGCCGGTAGCGTCCCCTGACGTCTTACACCGCACCGCAGGTGAACCGCCTGACGTGGTAGGTCCTACCCGAGGCGCAAACACCGTACAAGTAACCACAAACAAGTAACTAGCTGGGGTCACGCCCGTCGACGTGGGTCCAACCGCCCCCAACCACGTGTGCACACACAGACCTTGCGTCACTAGGTCTGGTCCTCTGACCGGTTTTCCCCCGTACCCGGACTCTGGCTACCGACGAGGGGCCTACGGTAACCGGTCCACAAACCGTCTCGAAAGGTGGGTGCCCGTACACCACTCCCAGGTGAGACCAGCACCTCGTACTGGTGGGCTACGACTAGTGGAGGGTCACTGAAGGAGTAGACTCTCGAGTCAACGGAAAACAACGTCCGAACCGACAACGGGTGGGAATCACCCCACGTACTAGCTCCGTCGCACGGTAACCACGGTCGGAAGAGAAACAGACGCACTGCCCACGGTCAAACGCCTGACCGAGGCAAACGGGACTTCCGGACACCAAAGACACGGTCACGGAACTCCACGGGGTGCCCGGGACGCACACACGGCCCAAGGGAACACCCAACAACGAACCAAATCGCGCTAGGGATACCTAGCGCGACAGGGCATGTCGCGCTAGGGTCCCCTAGCGCAACAAGGGTTGTCGCGCTATAGCCCCATAGCGCGACACGGACTATCGCGCTAGGGAACCCTAGCGCGACAAGGACCATCGCGCTAGGTCCTCCTAGCGCGACAATGATGATCGCGCTAGGACCCCATAGCGCGACACGAACCGCCAAACTGTTCATCTTCTCCGATGAACGCGCTCGGTCGGGGCAGCGCGACACTCAAGAACGCGCTACTGGAGTATAGCGCGTTCTCAGTCCGCGGCCGAAAACGGTAAGAACGCCCAAAAAATCCAACCACGCCCCCATACCTCCATAGGAGAGGGGGAAAACAAAGGGGAAGACCCCTGGGGACCCCTAGCATGATTCTAGGCCCTCAAAACACGAATCCATGCATTGAATCCATAGATCGGGCGAGCTCTCCCCAAATCATGGAAAAACCCAAAAACGCTCAAACGATCCCCTCTCGGCCTCCCCGCGGCCTATAAATCACGGAAAAGATCGGCATGAGGCTAAGGAACGTCACCCTACCTCAATGGAGCGAATGCTCCGCCGAATCGATCACGAATCACGAAGAATGCTCGAAGCTTCACGAACTCCCCACGCTTCCCACGCTCGCCGCACGCCCACGAGATCGCCTCACCGTCGCCCACGCGTCCGCGCCGTCGCCCCGCCGCCGTCCGTAGCCGGAGAGGGGCTCGCCGCGTCCGAATGGGAGAGAGGGAGAGAGAGGAGGGCGGTCACGGTTGGGGAAGGAAGGAGGAAGAAGAAGAAAGAGAAAGGAGAAAAAGAAAAAGGAAAGAATTAGGGCTATATAGAAAATCCGAATTTTCGGAAAAATACCAAAAAATAGAAAAATACATTTCTGAATCCTCGGAACGCACCGATCGCAACGGTACCACTCGTGCCTGGCGGAATCGCCCGGTTCGCCTGCAGCGAGCTTCCGAAGGAAAAGCCGAAATACACACCGGGAATCGAAAAACACACGCGGAAAACCCGCGGAACGCCTCCGGGCCTCCGAAACGACTCCGGATCGTGCCGATCCGAACACGAAAGATGTCCGAAACGAAATTTCGGACACAACAGAGCCGGACGCTCCGAAAACCAGATCCGGGACCCACGAAGAAGGATCCGAAAGGTCCGGGATATTACAGCCCTCCCCCTTAAGGAATTTCGTCCTCGAAATTGAGAACAACCAAAGGGGAAAGAAGAGGAAGACTCACTCAAACAGATACGGGAACTGCTGACGCATCTCGTCCTCACGTTCCCACGAAGCCTCACCACCAGAGTGTCGTTGCCACACGACCTTCACCAAGGGAATGACCTTGTTCCGCAGGCGCTGCTCTCGCCTATCCTCCACGCGGATCGGAAACTCTGGGAGAGAAAGATCTGGAGTCACCTCAGGCCAAACAGAAAACTCGAGCACATGAGAGTCATCGGGCATATACTTCCGCAACATCGAGACGTGGAACACGTCATGCACCGACGCCAACTCAGGAGGTAACTGCAACCGGTAAGCAACCTCACCGATGCGTTCCACAATCGCGAAAGGACCAATATAGCGGGGACTCAGCTTCCCACGCCGTCCAAAACGCATCACCCCCTTCATCGGAGAAACTCTCAAGAACACATGATCGCCCACGGCGAACTCGAGGGGTTGCCTCCTACGGTCAGCATAGCTCTTCTGCCGACTCTGGGCCGCCAACATGTTCTGACGAACCAGGTGCACAACGTCCACACATTGCTGCACCAACTCCGGTCCCGTCAAAACACGCTCACCCACCTCAAACCAATCAAGTGGAGTCCGACAAGGACGCCCATACAATGCCTCATAAGGAGCCATGCCGATGCTCGAATGATAGCTGTTGTTATAGGCAAACTCCACCAACGGTAGGTGATGAATCCAACTCCCCTGCCACTCCAGGCAGCAGGATCTCAGCATGTCCTCCAAAGTCTGAATGGTCCTCTCAGACTGACCATCTGACTGAGGATGATACGCCGAGCTAAAAGCCAACTCCGTGCCAAGAGCTCGCTGGAAACTCCTCCAGAATCCAGAAGTGAAGCGCGGATCTCGATCCGACACGATCGAAATGGGAATCCCATGCAACGGCACGATCCGCTCCACATAGAAACGAGCCAACTTAGACACGCTCCAGCTGACCTTGACCGGTAACAACCGCGTCACCTTCGTCAGCCGATCCACCAGCAACCAAATACTGTCCTGCCCACTCGGGGTCCTTGGCAACCCCACCACAAAATCCGTGGTCACATGGTCCCACTTCCAAGCAGGAACATCCAAGGGCTGGAGAGTACCTCCTGGTCGCTGATGCTCCGCCTTCACCTGCTGACAGATCAGGCACCTGGCCACAAACTCCGCGACATCTCTCTTCATGCCAGGCCACCAGAACTGCCTCCGCAAGTTCCGATACATCTTCGTCGCACCCGGGTGTACAGTGTACCTGCTCCCATGAGCCTCGCGTAACACCGCACGACGAACCTGCTCCTCCGCTGGGACGTACAACCTGCCACGAAACCTCGCAGCACCGTCCTCGCCAAGTTCCACATCAGCCATCGCAAGAATCCGGGGCAACTCAGGGTCCGCATGCTGAGCCTCTGTCACCTGACGACGGATAGCAGGAGTGACAGTCAGACTCGCAAGCACTGCCAACCCTCGCTCCTGGGGAATCTTGAGCCTGAAGGATACTTCGGGCACCTGTTCCCAGAGCCTCCACTTCCTCAGCATCAAGGTACTGACCGCCACCTTCCGACTCAAGGCATCGGCGACGACATTCATCCTGCCCGGCTGATAAGACAGGGTGAAGTCATAGTCCTTCATGAACTCCATCCAACGCCTTTGTCTGAGGTTCAGATCTCTCTGCGAGAACACATACCTCAAACTCTGATGGTCAGTGAACACCTCGAACTTCTCACCGTACAGATAATGCCTCCAGATCTTCAGCGCGAAGATCACCGCCGCCAACTCAAGATCATGGGTAGGGTAGTTCTCCTCATGGGGCTTTAGCTGCCGAGATGCATAAGCCACCACTCTACCATGCTGCATCAAAACAGCACCCAGTCCAACGCCGGAAGCATCTGTACACACCACGAAACCTCCCGATCCAGAAGGTAAAACCAACACCGGAGCCGAGGTGAGCAACCTCTTCAGTTCCCTGAAGCTCTGCTCACACTCCTCGGACCAAACGAAAGGCACATCCTTCCGCGTGAGCCTCGTCATCGGGGTCGCAATGCGAGAAAAATCCTGGATAAACCGGCGATAATACCCCGCAAGCCCCAAGAAACTCCGGATCTCCGTCACCGACCTCGGCCTCGGCCATTGCATCACAGCCTCGACCTTGGCGGGATCCACGGAAATGCCATCACCAGAAATCACGTGCCCCAGAAAGTGCACCTCGCTGAGCCAAAACTCGCACTTGCTGAGCTTCGCATACAACTGGTGATCTCGCAACGTCTGCAGCACCACACCCAAATGGTACGCATGCTCCTCAGCAGACTGCGAATAAACAAGGATGTCATCCACGAAAGATGACCACGAACTGTTCCAAATACGGATGGAACACCCTCTGCATCAAGTCCATGAAGGCTGCTGGGGCATTGGTGAGCCCAAACGGCATCACCAGAAACTCATAATGCCCGTACCTCGTACTGAATGCAGTCTTCTCCACATCGGACTCGCGAATTCTCAGCTGATAGTAACCGGACCGCAAATCAATCCGCGAGAACACTCGCGCAGACTGAAGCTGGTCGAACAAATCATCAATCCGCGGCAACGGATACTTGTTCTTAATGGTCACTTCATTCAGCTGCCGATAGTCAATGCATAGCCGCAGACTACCGTCCTTCTTCTTCACGAACAACACGGGCGCACCCCAAGGGGAAAAGCTCGGACGAATGTACCCCTTGGCCAACAGTTCCTGCAACTGCGCCCTCAACTCCCTCAGCTCAGCGGGGGCCATACGGTAGGGAGCCTTCGCCAAAGGTCCCGTACCAGGTACAACCTCGATCACGAAATCGATCTCCCGCTGGGGAGGTAATCCAGGCAACTCCTCAGGAAAAACATCGGGAAACTCGCACACCACCGCAATGTCCTCGACATCCGGCTCCATCCGGTCAGACACAACCACAGACGCGAGAAAACCCTGACAACCTGAATCAAGCAATCGACGGGCTCGAATAGCAGAGATAAGGAATCGAGAAGAGGTGGAACGGATACCTTGGAAATAGAAGGTCCTCTTGCTCGGATGCTGGAAGTAGACCCTCTTCATTCCACAATCCACCACCGCTCCATGAGTCTCGAGCCAATCCATGCCTAGAATCACGTCGTAATCCCGAAGCTGCAATGCATACAACCTGCCTGGCATACTCCGCCCATCGATCCACACCGGAACCTGGTCGAAGCAATACGGAGTGACCATAAAGTCACCCGAAGGCAACTCCACTGCCAAATCACAGGACAACTGGGTCACCGGCTCCTCGACGCTCGACGCGAAATCCTCCGAAATAAACGAATGAGACGCGCCAGAATCAAATAAAACCCGAGCCGCACAACCCAAAATCTGAACGGTACCTTCCACGAGCTGCGACGCCACTGCCTCTGCCCTGGTCATGTGCGTGATCTGGCCACGAGCTCTCTGCCTGCCTCCCACACTAGCTGACCTGGGTAGCGGCGGATACTGTCCCTGCTGCTGCTGCTGCTGCCTCTGCTGCTGGGGAACCTGCTGCTGCTGAGGAAACTGCTGCTGCGGCGGTCTCTGAGGACAGTCACGCGCCATGTGCCCTGGCTGGTCACACCGAAAACAGATGATCGGCGCCGTGCACTGCCTGCCTGGGTGGGTCCCACCACACCGTGGACAAGGTCCTCGCGATCCACCCACTGATCCCTGACGCTGCAAAGGAATCGGCTGCTGTACACTGCCCGATGAAGCCTGCCCCTGATCCTTGTGCTTCTTCCGGAGACTCTTCTTCAAGAACTTCTTGATCTTCGAGCCGAAGGACGCAGATCCTGCCACTGACGCTGCCGGTGCCGGTACTCCTGAACCACCCGACGCATGCTGGAAGAAACCCTGCTGCTGGGTAGCCGACTGCTGGCTGCGACCTGACACGGACTGCCCCTGGCTGATCGGTCCTCGAGTCCTCTGCATATCCATCTCCAAGGAAATCGCAACACGAGACGCCGTCTCTAGATCAGTGGCCCCATTCGCGATCAAATGGTGCCTCAGCTCCAGCCTCAAGCCCTGCACAAACTGCGTCGTCCTCACCCTCTCATGCTCCATGATATGAGGTGCATACCGACCCAGCTCGACAAATCGGGCCCTGTACTGCAACACGGACATGTCACCCTGCACCAGCTCCAGAAACTCCCGCATCCGCTGCGTAGCAACGACGTCTGGACAGTACGTACGCTCGAAAGCACTGACAAAGTCACCCCACTCGACCTGCTCAAGTGGACGAAGCTGAAAGGACGTCTTCCACTCGGAAGACCACCACCTCCGAGCCGTACCCTGCAACTGGTTGTAGGCCAACACCACTCTGTCCTCGGCAGTACTCTTCGCAGAACTGAACACCCGCTCCATCTCATCAAGCCAATCACGAGCCGCATCAGGGTCTGCCTGGCCGCTAAAGTAAGGTGGATGGAACTGCATGAAGTCCCTCACCGCTCGGCCCGGCCCACCCCTGACTGACGAGCCCTCACAGTCTCTCCGCCGAACTGCTGAGACATGAGATGGTACATGCCACGGAAGAAATCCTCGGCCCCCGGAGCTCTCGCAGCATCCGCGGCCTCGGTAGCTCCCGGAACTCTGCTATGCTCCTCCTGGTCCCTCTGGACCCCCTGCTGGATCTCCTGACCTCCAGCCGACTGCCCCTGCTGAGAGCGAGAACTCCTCCTCGGCGCCATCCTCGCTCCTGAAGCAAAAGACAGAAAACACGAAAACGGCAAGGTCAAAATAAACACACGGTGCCCAATGCCAGCGTCACCTGTACATCATCGTTGTGGACTAGTGGACCACTACAATTACCTATGATTCTCATGTAATTCCACAACCGCGCTCTGATACCAGCTGTAACGACCCGAGAATCCGATTACCGGGAAGGCCCGATAACCCGAGACTCGTACCGCCACCCACGAGCCCGAAGACTCGGAAGGGTTAAAAGGATGGTGTGGAAACTACACAAGCATCACAGATAATTACAAAATTAAACAGTTATAATATTAAGCAGGAAATAAATTAACATTTTACATGGTCCACAATAAATAACAACAACAGCAAGAACAGTCCACGACTAGTACAGTGACAAGAAAGAAAAGTACAGCTACACGGGGCATCCCCGGCTCTGACCTCTGGCACTACCTCTGGGCACCCGCACCACGCTGCGCTCCTGACGCGCTCCCCGAAGGTGGCGTCTCACCTGAAACACGGTGAAAACACGCAGGGAATGAGTCTCGGAACAAGACTCAGTAGGGATCACTCGAACCCTACCTCGTAAAACGAGAAACCACTACTCTAGCGGTAGGAAAGTACCTCGGAAAGGAAAGCCCTGCACTCTACAGAACTAGACCCTACGGCACGCAAACCGACACACGTGCCACGGTACGAGAAGACCGAAATCAACGGTCGAACCGTAAAACCCGAAGGTCGGAAACACACGACTGACAGTCTGACACTCCGTACTCGACAGGAGTACCACCCACTAGAAGCACAGCCGGTAGCGTCCCCTGACGTCTTACACCGCACCGCAGGTGAACCGCCTGACGTGGTAGGTCCTACCCGAGGCGCAAACACCGTACAAGTAACCACAAACAAGTAACTAGCTGGGGTCACGCCCGTCGACGTGGGTCCAACCGCCCCCAACCACGTGTGCACACACAGACCTTGCGTCACTAGGTCTGGTCCTCTGACCGGTTTTCCCCCGTAGCCGGACTCTGGCTACCGACGAGGGGCCTACGGTAACCGGTCCACAAACCGTCTCGAAAGGTGGGTGCCCGTACACCACTCCCAGGTGAGACCAGCACCTCGTACTGGTGGGCTACGACTAGTGGAGGGTCACTGAAGGAGTAGACTCTCGAGTCAACGGAAAACAACGTCCGAACCGACAACGGGTGGGAATCACCCCACGTACTAGCTCCGTCGCACGGTAACCACGGTCGGAAGAGAAACAGACGCACTGCCCACGGTCAAACGCCTGACCGAGGCAAACGGGACTTCCGGACACCAAAGACACGGTCACGGAACTCCACGGGGTGCCCGGGACGCACACACGGCCCAAGGGGAACACCCAACAACGAACCAAATCGCGCTAGGGATACCTAGCGCGACAGGGCATGTCGCGCTAGGGTCCCCTAGCGCAACAAGGGTTGTCGCGCTATGGCCCCATAGCGCGACACGGACTATCGCGCTAGGGAACCCTAGCGCGACAAGGACCATCGCGCTAGGTCCTCCTAGCGCGACAATGATGATCGCGCTAGGACCCCATAGCGCGACACGAACCGCCAAACTGTTCATCTTCTCCGATGAACGCGCTCGGTCGGGGCAGCGCGACACTCAAGAACGCGCTACTGGAGTATAGCGCGTTCTCAGTCCGCGGCCGAAAACGGTAAGAACGCCCAAAAAACCCAACCACGCCCCCATACCTCCATAGGAGAGGGGGAAAACAAAGGGGAAGACCCCTGGGGACCCCTAGCATGATTCTAGGCCCTCAAAACACGAATCCATGCATTGAATCCATAGATCGGGCGAGCTCTCCCCAAATCATGGAAAAACCCAAAAACGCTCAAACGATCCCCTCTCGGCCTCCCCGCGGCCTATAAATCACGGAAAAGATCGGCATGAGGCTAAGGAACGTCACCCTACCTCAATGGAGCGAATGCTCCGCCGAATCGATCACGAATCACGAAGAATGCTCGAAGCTTCACGAACTCCCCACGCTTCCCACGCTCGCCGCACGCCCACGAGATCGCCTCACCGTCGCCCACGCGTCCGCGCCGTCGCCCCGCCGCCGTCCGTAGCCGGAGAGGGGCTCGCCGCGTCCGAATGGGAGAGAGGGAGAGAGAGGAGGGCGGTCACGGTTGGGGAAGGAAGGAGGAAGAAGAAGAAAGAGAAAGGAGAAAAAGAAAAAGGAAAGAATTAGGGCTATATAGAAAATCCGAATTTTCGGAAAAATACCGAAAAATAGAAAAATACATTTCTGGAATCCTCGGAACGCACCGATCGCAACGGTACCACTCGTGCCTGGGGGAACCGCCCGGTTCGCCTGCAGCGAGCTTCCGAAGGAAAAGCCGAAACACACACCGGGAATCGGAAAACACACGCGGAAAAGCCGCGGAACGCCTCCGGGCCTCCGAAACGACTCCGGATCGCGCCGATCCGAACACGAAAGATGTCCGAAACGAAATTTCGGACACAACAGAGCCGGACGCTCCGAAAACCAGATCCGGGACCCACGAAGAAGGATCCGAAAGGTCCGGGATATTACAGCGGCCCCCTTGACCTCTACTTTGACCACTGTTATACTCTCTGCCACCAGCACTAGTATCCCCACGACGACTCCGTTGATCACCTTGAGAACCGCCACTTCCATGGGATGAAGACCCTATCGGTGTACTATCATCATCGGACTCATGACTCCCACTGATGCGGGGCTCAATAGAGGGCTCGGGAGTGTCGTCATCTGCATTGGAATCTAATGTCTCCAAATCTGTAATATCTATCAGATTTAATGGTGGTTGTGTGTCCTTATTGCTTCTGAATAATGTGGTCCATGATGATTTTTTCTTCTGTGGAGCAGGCGGCGGCTTAACTGCAGGTGCCTGGTCATTGCAAGTTTTACATCTCTAGGCACATGGGTACACCCAGCAACCTCAGAGTATCCCGCACCGGCTCCTCCTGCCAAGTGCTTCTTCAACCGAGACACACCTCCTCCCCGATGTTCTATTTTACAGTAGTTGCAACGCCAACACTTACGGTTGCCATCCAACATAACTCCGTGTGACCATCTAATGTCATTTGGTCGTTCCTTAGGAGCCATAGAGTGATTAACTGTATCTCCTAAATTTAAGAAATATAAATTATAAATGTCATTAAATTTGTTAATGAATTAATATAAATTAAAAATATCTTAATTTGATACTAAATTAATTTTTACGTAGAGCTATCGAATATAATTTACAAATAAATCATCTATGAATTTTTTTAAAAATAAAAAATTACATTATTTTACGTCTACAACTAATAATGAAAATAATATCATTATTTCTACGACATGCAAGACTAAATTCTAAATTTAATACATCTTAATTATATCTACATTTTATGTTACAAATATAATAGTCCAAAATAATATCATTATTTTTACAGTATATATGATTAATTATATTATTTAATACATCTAAATTAACTTTAAAATTATTTGTAAAATATGTATCACTAAATTTATATTTAAATTAAAAACATCTCTAATTAAATTAAAGTATACATCTAAATTAACTTTAAAATTATTTGTAAAATATTTATCATTAAATTTATTTTTAAATTAAAAACATATCTACTTTTTTTAAAAATAAATAATTACATTATTTTACGTCTACAACTAACGATGAAATTAAATCACTATTTCTACAACATGTAAGACTAAATTCTAAATTTAATACATCTCAATTAAATCCACATTTTATGTTACAAATATAATTTAGTCCAAAATAATATCATAATTCTTACAACATGTATGATTAATTATAATATTTAATACATCTTAATTAACTTTAACATTATTTGTAAAATATTTATCACTAAATTTATATTTAAATTAAAAACATCTCTAATTACATGAATTAAACAATACATCAAAAATAAATTTAAAAAATCTAACAAATTCTATTCTTAAAATTTTAAAACTAAGAAAAAAATTATATAAATTAAATATTTAATTAATTTTTTTAATCTCTCCCCCCCTCCCCCACCCCCACCGTCCCCCACTGGTGGACCCCCCTCCCACTGTCCCCCACCGTCGCCCACTGCCGCCCCCTGCCCCACCCCCACCTCCCACCGCCGCCATGGCTGCCCAGGGCCGCCCCTGCCCCACCCCCACCTCCCACCGCCGCCATGGCCGCCCAGGGTCGCCACCTCCCCCGCCAGGGCCGCCCCCTGCCCCCTCCGGCCTCCCACCGGTCAGATCTGGCCCCCCCACCTCCTCCGCCCTCCCACGCCCCCCCACTGGCCACCCTCCCCCGTATTAATTTTTTTTTAAAAAAATTAAAACCTACCTCCGATCGCCGTCCACCGCAACTCGCCGCCGTCCACCGCCGTTCCTGGACGTCCACCGCCGTTGTAACGACCCGAGAATCCGATTACCGGGAAGGCCCGATAACCCGAGACTCGTACCGCCACCCACGAGCCCGAAAACTCGGAAGGGTTAAAAGGATGGTGTGGAAACTACACAAGCATCACAGATAGTTGCATAAATTAAACAGTTATAATACTAAGCAGGAAATAAACTAACAATTTACATGGTCCACAATAGAAATTAACAATAATAACAATAGTCCACGACTAGTACCGTGACAAGGAAGAAAAGTACAACTACTCGGGGCATCCCCCGGCTCTGACCTCTGGCACTACCTCTGGGCACCCGCACCACGCTGCACCCCCGACGCGCTCCCCGAAGGTGGCGCCTCACCTGAAACACGGTGAAAACACGCAGGGAATGAGTCTCGGAACAAGACTCATTAGGGATCACTCGAACCCTACCTCGTAAAACGAGAGACCACTACACTAGCGGTAGGAGAGTACCTCGGAAAGGAAAGCCCTGTACTCTACAAGACAAGACCCTACGGCACGCAAACTGACACACGTGCCACGGTAAAAAGACCGAAGCTCAACGGCCAAACCGACAAAACCCGAAGGTCGGAAACACGCGACTGACAGTCTGACACTCCGTACTCGACAGGAGTACCACCCACTAGAAGCACAGCCGGTAGCGTCCCCTGACGTCTTACACCGCACCGCAGGTGAACCGCCTGACGTGGTAGGTCCTACCCGAGGCGCAGACACCGCACAAGTAACCACAAACAAGTAACTAGCTGGGGTCACGCCCGTCGACGTGGGTCCAACTGCCCCCAACCATGTGTGCACACATAGACCACGCGTCACTAGGTCTGGTCCTCTGACTGGTTTTCCCCCGTAACCGGACTCTGGCAACCGACGAGGGGCCTACGGTAACCGGTCCACAAACCGTCTCGAAAGGTGGGTGCCCGTACACCACTCCCAGGTGAGACCAGCACCTCGTACTGGTGGGCTACGACTAGTGGAGGGTCACTGAAGGAGTAGACTCTCAAGTCAACGGAAAACGACGTCCGAGTCCGACAACGTGTGGGAATCACCCCACGCACTAGCTCCGTCAAACGGGGGCCAAGGTCGGAGAAAAACGGACCCAACCGCCCACGACCAAACTCATGACCAAGGCAAACGGAACCTCTGGACACCAAAGACACGGTCACGGAACTCCACGGGGTGTCCAGGACACACACACGGCCCAAGAGGAACACCCGACAACAGGACAGAACGCGCTAGGACTCCCTAGCGCGACAGGGAAGATCGCGCTAGGGCCTCCTAGCGCGACAGGGAACATCGCGCTAGGATCCCCTAGCGCGACAAGACAGGTCGCGCTAGGGCCTCCTAGCGCGACACAACAGATCGCGCTAGGGACCCCTAGCGCGACAAGGCAGGTCGCGCTAGGACCCCATAGCGCGATAGGAACCGTCTCCTGTTCATCTTCTCCGATGAACGCGCCCCATCGGGGCAGCGCGACGAACAAGAACGCGGTACTGGAGTATAGCGCGTTCTCAGTCCGCGGCGGAAAACGGTAGAAACTCCAAAAAAAACTAACCACGCCCCCATGCCTCCACAGGAGAGGGGGAAAATAAAGGGGAAGACCCCTGGGGACCCCTAGCATGATCCTAGGCCATCAAAACACGAAATCATGCATCAAATCCATAGATCGGGCGAGCTCTCCCCAAATCATGGAAAAACCCCCAAAAGCTCAGACACGCCCCTCTCGGCCTCCCCGCGGCCTACAAATCACGGGAACGAACGGCAAGAGACTAAGGAACGTCACCCTACCTCAATGGAGCGAATGCTCCGCCGAATCGTCCGCGAATGTAAGAAATCACTTTGGAAAACCCTCGTTCCTCAAGCTTCCCACGAGCACCGCACGTCCCCACGATCGCCTCACCGCCGCCCACGTCGCCGCGCCGTCGCCCCGCCGCTGTCAGCAGCCGGAGAGGAGCTAGCGGCGCTCGAACGGGAGGAAGAGAGGGAGGTCACGGTTGGGGAAGGAAGGAGGAAGAAGAAGAAGGAGGAAAAGAAAAAGAAAAGAAATAGGGTTAAATAGAAAATCCGATTTTTTGAAAAAATACCAAAAAATAGAAAAATACATTTCCGGAATCCTCGGAACGCACCGATCGCAACGGTACCACTCGTGCCCGGGTGAACCGCCCGGTTCGCCCGCAGCGAGCTTCCGAAGAAAAAGCCGAAACACACACCGGAAATCGGAAAACACACGCGGAAAAGCCGCGGAACACCTCCGGGCCTCCGAAATGACTCCGGATCGCGCCGATCCGAACACGAAAGATGTCCGAAACGAAATTTCGGACACAACAGAGCCAGACACTCCGAAAACCAGATTCGGGACCCACGAAGAAGGATCTGAAAGGTCCGGGATATTACAGCCCTCCCCCCTTAAGGAATTCCATCCTCGAAATTGAGAACAACCCAAGGGGAAAGAAGAGGAAGACTCACTCAAATAGGTACGGAAACTACTGACGCATCTCGTCCTCACGTTCCCAAGAAGCCTCCCCACCAGAGTGCCGCTGCCACACCACCTTTACCAAGGGGATGACCTTGTTCCGCAGGCGCTGCTCTCGCCTATCCTCCACCCGGATCGAAAACTCTGGGAGAGAGTGATCGGGAGTCACCTCAGGCCAAACAGAATCCTCGAGCACGTGAGAGTCATCGGGCATAAACTTCCGCAACATTGAGACGTGGAACACGTCATGCACCGACGCCAACTCAGAGGGTAACTGCAACCGGTAAGCAACCTCACCGATGCGTTCCACAATCGCGAAAGGACCAATATAGCGGGGACTCAGCTTCCACCGCCGTCCAAAACGCATCACCCCCTTCATCGGAGAAACTCTCAAGAACACGTGATCGCCCACGGCGAACTCGAGGGGCTGCCTCCTACGGTCAGCATAGCTCTTCTGCCGACTCTGGGCTGCCACCATGTTCTGATGAACCAGGTGCACAACATCCACACATTGCTGCACCAATTCTGGTCCCGTCAAAACACGCTCACCCACCTCAAACCAATCAAGTGGAGTCCGACAAGGACGCCCATACAATACCTCATAAGGAGCCATGCCGATGCTCGAATGATAACTGTTGTTATAGGCAAACTCCACCTACGGTAGGTGATGAATCCAACTCCCCTGCCACTCCAGGCAGCAGGATCTCAGCATGTCTTGAAAGTCTGAACGGTCCTCTCAGACTGACCATCTGACTGAGGATAATACGCTGAGCTAAATGCCAACTCCGTGCCAAGAGCTCGCTGGAAACTCGTCTAGAATCCAGAAGTGAAGCGCGGATCCCGATCCGACACGATTTAAATGGGAACCCCATGCAACGGCACGATCCGCTCCACATAAAGACGAGCCAACTTAGACACGCTCCAGCTGACCTTGACCGGTAACAACTGAGTCACCTTCGTCAGCCGATCCACCAACAACCAAATACTGTCCTACCCAGTCGGGGTCCTCGACAACCCCACCACAAAATTCGTGGTCACATGGTCCCACTTCCAAGCAGGAACATCCAAGGGCTGGAGAGTACCTCCTGGTCGCTGATGCTCCGCCTTCACCTGCTGACAGATCAGGCACCTGGCCACAAATTCGGTAACATCTCTCTTCATGCCAGGCCACCAAAACTGCCTTCGCAAGTTCCGATACATCTTCGTCGCACCCGGGTGTACGGTGTACCTGCTCCCATGAGCCTCGAGTAACACCGCACGACGAACCTGCTCCTCCGCTGGGACATACAGCCTGCCACGAAACCTCGCAACACCGTCCTTGCCGAGCTCCTCATCAGCCATCGCAAGAATCCGGGGCAACTCAGGGTCCGCATGCTGAGCCTCTGTCACCTGACGACGGATAGCAGGAGTGACAGTCAGACTCTCAAGCACCGCCAACCCTGGCTCCTGGGGAATCTTGAGCCTGAAAGATACTTCAGGCACTTGTTCCCAGAGCCTCCACTTCCTCAACATCAAGGTACTGATCGCAACCTTCCGAATCAAGGCATCGGCGACGACATTCATCCTGCCCGGCTGATAAGACAGGGTGAAGTCATAGTCCTTCATGAACCCCATCCCACGCCTTTGTCTGAGGTTCAGGTCCTTCTGCGAGAACACATACCTCAAACTCTGATGGTCAGTGAACACCTCGAACTTCTCACCGTACATATAATGCCTCCAGATCTTCAGCGCGAAGATCACCGTCGCCAACTCAAGGTCATGGGTAGGGTAGTTTTCCTCATGGGACTTTAGCTGTCGAGATGCATAAGCCACCACTCTACCATGCTGCATCAGAACAGCACCCAACCCAATGCCGGAAGCATCTGTACACACCACGAAACCTCCCGATCCAGAAGGCAAAACCAACACCGGAGCCGAGGTGAGCAATCTCTTCAGTTCCCTGAAGCTCTGCTCACACTCCTCAGACCAGACGAAAGGCACATCCTTCCGCGTAAGCCTCGTCATCGGGGTCGCAATGCGAGAAAAATCATGGATAAACCGGCGATAATAACCCGCAAGCCCCAAGAAACTCCGGATCTCCGTCACCGACCTCGGCCTCGGACACTGCATTACTGCCTCGACCTTGGCGGGGTCCACGGAAATGCCATCACCAAAAATTACGTGCCCCAGAAAGTGCACCTCGCTGAGCCAAAACTCGCACTTGCTGAGCTTCGCATACAACTGGTGATCTCCCAACGTCTGCAGCACCACACCCAAATGGTACGCGTGCTCCTCGGCAGACCGCGAATAAATAAGGATGTCATCCACGAAAATGACCACGAACTGGTCCAAATACGGATGAAACACCCTCTGCATCAAGTCCATGAAGGCTGCTGGGGCATTGGTGAGCCCAAACGGCATCACCTAAAACTTATAATGCCCGTACCTCGTACTGAACGCAGACTTCTCCACATCGGACTCGCGAATTCTCAGCTGATAGTAACCGGACCGCAAATCAATCCGCGAGAACACTCGCGCAGACTGCAGCTGGTCGAACAAATCATCAATCCGTGGCAACGGATACTTGTTCTTAATGGTCACTTCATTCAGCTGCCGATAGTCAATGCACAAGCGCAGACTACCGTCCTTCTTCTTCACAAACAACACGGGCGCACCCCAAGGGGAAAAGCTAGGACGAACATACCCCTTGGCCAGCAGTTCCTGCAACTGCGCCCTCAACTCCCTCAACTCAGCGGGGGCCATACGGTAGGGGGCCTTCACCAAAGGTCCCGTACCAGGCACAACCTCGATCACAAAATCGATCTCCCGTTGGGGAGGTAATCCAGGCAACTCCTCGGGAAAGACGTCGGGGAACTCGCACACCACCGCAATGTCCTCGACATCCGGCTCCATCCAGTCAGACACAACCACTGACGCGAGAAAATCCTGACAACCGGAATCAAGCAACCGACGGGCTCGAATAGCAGAGATAAGGAATCGAGAAGAGGTGGAACGGATACCTTAGAAATAGAAGGTCCGCTTGTTCGGATGCTGGAAGTAGACCCTCTTTATCCCACAATCCACCACCCCTCCATGAGTCTCGAGCCAATCCATGCCTAGAATCACATCGTAATCCCGAAGCTGCAACGCATAAAACCTGCCTGGCATACTCCGCCCATCGATCCACACTGGAACCTGGTCGAAGCAATACGGAGTGATCATAAAGTCACCCGAAGGCAACTCCACTGTCAAATCACAGGACAACTGGGTCACCGGCTCCTCGATGCTCGACGCAAAATCCTCCGAAATAAACGAATGAGACGCGCCAGAATCAAATAAAACCCGAGCCGCACAACCCAAAATCTGAACGGTACCTTCCACGAGCTGCGACGCCACTGCCTCTGCCCTGGCCATGTGCGTGATCTGGCCTCGAGCCCTCTGCCTGCCTCCCACGCTAGTTGACCTGGGTAGCGGCGGATACTGTCCCTGTTGCTGCTGCTGCTGCCGGGGAACCTGCTGCTGCGGCGGCCTCTGAGGACAGTCACGCGCCATATGCCCTGGCTGGTCACACCAAAAATAAATAATCGGCGCTGTGCACTGCCTGCCTGGGTGGGTCCCACTACATCGTGGACAAGGTCCTCGCAATCCACCCCCTGATCCCTGACGCTGCAAAGGAATCGGCTGTTGTACACTGCCCGATGAAGCCTGCCCCTGATCCTTGTGCTTCTTCCGGAAACTCTTATTCAAGAACTTCTTGACCTTCGAGCCGAAGGACGCAGATCCTGCCACCGACGCTGCCGGTGCCGGTACTCCTGAACTACCCGACGCATGCTGGTAGGAACCCTGCTGCTGGGTAGCCGACTGATGGCCGCGACCTGACACAAACAGCCCCTGGCTGATCGGTCCTCGAGTCCTCTGCATATCCATCTCCAAGGAAATCGCAACACGAGACGCCGTCTCTAGATCAGTGGCCCCGTTTACGATCAGATGGTGCCTCAGCTCCAGCCTCAAGCCCTGCACAAACTGCGTGGTCCTCACCCTCTCATGCTCCATGATATGAGGTGCGTACCGACCCAGCTCAACAAATCGGGCCCTGTACTGCAACACGGACATGTCGCCCTGCACCAGCTCCAGAAACTCCCGCATCCGCTGCGTAGCAACAACATCTGGACAGTACGTACGCTCGAAAGCACTAACGAAGTCATCCCACTCGATCTGCTCAAGTGGACGAAGCTGAAAGGACGTCTTCCACTCGGAAGACCACCACCTCCGAGCCGTACCCTGTAACTGGTTGTAGGCCAACACAACTCTGTCCTCGGCAGTACTCCTCGCGGAACTGAACACCCGCTCCATCTCATCAAGCCAATCACGAGCCGCATCAGGGTCTACCTGGCCGCTAAAGTAAAGTGGATGGAACTGCATGAAGTCCCTCACTGCTCGGCCTGGCCCACCCTTGACTGACGAGCCCTCACCAGCCTCTCCGCCGAACTGCTGAGACATGAGTTGGTACATGCCACGGAAGAAATCCTCGGCCCCCGGAACTCTCGCAGCATCCGCGGCCTCGGTAGCCCCCGGTGGCGCTCTGCTATGCTCCTCCTGGTCCCTCTGGACCCCCTGCTGGATCTCCTGACCTCCAGCCGACTGCCCCTGCTGAGAGCGAGAGCTCCTCCTCGGCGCCATACTCGCTCCTGAAGCAAAAGATAGAAAACACGAAAACGGCAAGGTCAAGAAAAACACACGATGCCCAATGCCAGCGTCACCTGTACATCATCGCTGTGGACTAGTGGACCACTACAATTACCTATGACTCTCATGTAATTCCACAACCGCGCTCTGATACCAGCTGTAACGACCCGAGAATCCGATTACCGGGAAGGCCCGATAACCCGAGACTCGTACCGCCACCCACGAGCCCGAAGACTCGGAAGGGTTAAAAGGATGGTGTGGAAACTACACAAGCATCACAGATAATTGCAGAAATTAAACAGTTATAATACTAAGCAGGAAATAAACTAACAATTTATATGGTCCACAATAGAAATTAACAATAATAACAATAGTCCACGACTAGTACAGTGACAAGGAAGAAAAGTATAGCTACTCGGGGCATCCCCCGGCTCTGACCTCTGGCACTACCTCTGGGCACCCGCACCACGCTGCACCCCCGACGCGCTCCCCGAAGGTGGCGCCTCACCTGAAACACGGTGAAAATACGCAGGGAATGAGTCTCGGAACAAGACTCAGTAGGGATCACTCGAACCCTACCTCGTAAAACGAGAGACCACTACACTAGCGGTAGGAGAGTACCTCGGAAAGGAAAGCCCTGTACTTTACAAGACAAGACCCTACGGCACGCAAACCGACACACGTGCCACGGTAAAAAGACCGAAGCTCAACGGCCAAACCGACAAAACCCGAAGGTCGGAAACACGCGACTGACAGTCTGACACTCCGTAGTCGACAGGAGTACCACCCACTAGAAGCACAGCCGGTAGCGTCCCCTGACGTCTTACACCGCACCGTAGGTGAACCGCCTGACGTGGTAGGTCCTACCCGAGGCGCAGACACCGCACAAGTAACCACAAACAAGTAACTAGCTGGGGTCACGCCCGTCGACGTGGGTCCAACTGCCCCCAACCACGTGTGCACACACAGGCCACGCGTCACTAGGTCTGGTCCTCTGACCGGTTTTCCCCCGTAGCCGGACTCTGTCTACCGACGAGGGGCCTACGGTAACTGGTCCACAAACCGTCTCGAAAGGTGGGTGCCCGTACACCACTCCCAGGTGAGACCAGCACCTCGTACTGGTGGGCTACGACTAGTGGAGGGTCACTGAAGGAGTAGACTCTCAAGTCTACGGAAAACGACGTCCGAGTCCGACAACGTGTGGGAATCACCCCACGCACTCGTTCCGTCAAACGGGGGCCACGGTCGGAGAAAAACGGACGCACCGCCCACGGCCAAACTCATGACCAAGGCAAACGGAACCTCCGGACACCAAAGACACGGTCACGGAACTCCACGGGGTGTCCAGGACACACACACGGCCCAAGAGGAACACCCGACAACAGGACAGAACGCGCTAGGACTCCCTAGCGCGACAGGAAAGATCGCGCTAGGGCCTCCTAGCGCGACAGGGAACATCGCGCTAGGATCCCCTAGCGCGACAAGACAGGTCGCGCTAGGGCCTCCTAGCGTGACACAACAGATCGCGCTAGGGACCCCTAGCGCGACAAGGCAGGTCGCGCTAGGACCCCATAGCGCGACAGGAACCGTCTCCTGTTCATCTTCTCCGATGAACGTGCCCCATCGGGGCAGCGCGACGAACAAGAACGCGCTACTGGAGTATAGCGCGTTCTCAGTCCGCGGCGGAAAACGGTAGAAACTCCAAAAAAAATCAACCACGCCCCCATGCCTCCACAGGAGAGGGGGAAAATAAAGGAGAAGACCCCTGGGGACCCCTAGCATGATCCTAGGCCATCAAAAGACGAAATCATGCATCAAATCCATAGATCGGGCGAGCTCTCCCCAAATCATGGAAAAACCCCCAAAAGCTCAGACACGCCCCTCTCGGCCTCCCCGCGGCCTACAAATCACGGGAACGAACGGCAAGAGGCTAAGGAACGTCACCCTACCTCAATGGAGCGAATGCTCCACCGAATCGTCCGCGAACGCAAGGAATCGCTTTGGAAAACCCTCGTTCCTCAAGCTTCCCACGAGCACCGCACGTCCCCACGATCGCCTCACCGCCGCCCACGTCGCCGCGCCGTCATCCCGCCGCTGTCAACAGCCGGAGAGGAGCTAGCCGCGCTCGAACGGGAGGAAGAGAGGGGGAGAGGGAGGTCACGGTTGGGGAAGGAAGGAGGAAGAAGAAGAAGGAGGAAAAGAAAAAGAAAAGAAATAGGGTTAAATAGAAAATCCGATTTTTTGGAAAAATACCGAAAAATAGAAAAATATATTTCCGGAATCCTCGGAACGCACCGATCGCAACGGTACCACTCGTGCCCGGGTGAACCGCCCGGTTCGCCCGCAGCGAGCTTCCGAAGAAAAAGTCGAAACACACCGGAAATCGGAAAACACACGCGGAAAAGCCGCGGAACGCCTCCGGGCCTCCGAAATGACTCCGGATCGCGCCGATCTGAACACGAAAGATGTCCGAAACGAAATTTCGAACACAATAGAGCCAGACGTTCTGAAAACCAGATCCGGGACCCACGAAGAAGGATCCGAAAGGTCCGGGATATTATAGCCGTTCCTGGACGCTTGCCAATGGTTGGAACTGCACCCCCCACCGGGCCGTTAAATGGCCGGACTGGCACGAGCCGGCCGACCCGCACGTACCAGACCGCCCCGTCCACTGACCGGTCTGGTACGTGGCGGGTCGCACGGGACGGTGCGGACCAGTGGGACCCGGTCACGTCCCACGGCCCGCCCGACCCGCTGCACGTCTGAGACGGGTCGTGCGGGTCGGGCCGACCCGGCCTGATCCGTCAAACCCTGACCATGACTGCTACAAGTGACATATCCCTTGACCTCAACTCCATCATTCCTGCACAAACCTGCACAAACCATTATTGATCAGGTTTCTAACAAAGCAATATCCAAATAATTTTCTACTTCTCAGATATACATATATGTATATATATAATTTGTACAAATATAAATCTTCCAAAGCTACTATAACATAGCAATGCTTGCTATTTATATTTAAGAAATAATAGTGTGAAGCGGAGCATTTAAGAAAGAAAATTATGAATTGTAAGTAAAGAAAGGTAGGATGGACAATTTTTGAACATAGACGTTGTAAAGTAGGAAAAAAAAACAATGGCTCGTCATTTTGATTATTAGTAATACTAGCATTATATATTAGTATAAATCATCAACTATGTTAATTATCATTTTATCTTTTGATCTTAAATGAATAGGATCGATAGTATCCTTCTCTTAAACAAAAGCTTTCTACACATATCTATCCTTCTTCTTATTTTTTTTTGTCTTTGATCCTTTTCTTCTCTTTAAATTTCGATATCACTTCCTCTTTAGATTTTGTTTCTTTCTCTACGAGTAACTCTCTTATCAACTGATGAGTCAAATTCATAAAGCTCTACTTCTAGTTATCACAATTTTCTTAGTCAACACTCTATACTTAGCTTCATTTACTTTCCCACTTAAACAATATGCTTGAAGACATTAAACTAAACACATAAAGCTCACAATTCTTGTGCAGCTACTCAAGCTTGTAATTCTATCTAATATCCTAACCTAATAGCTTGAATATCTAACTATGATTCTCTATGTTGAACTATTTGAACTACTTTTGGATCAATTTTATGGGTGTTAATATGCAAAATGTTAAATGTTCATGTATGTCTCATGCCTCACACTTAATACAGATAGTTAGACATTACATGTTGATACAAAATGAATTAGCTTCCATAAAAACTAAAGTATCTGAACGAGCAAAACGGATCCTGAACATATTAAAACGCAAAATTTCCATGCAACATTGAGTGTTCCCGTTATAGGTCTAAGCGAAGTCCCTTTAACAATTGATAGTAATAAAATTACACAAAGTCAACTTAGCTTCCTAATTGAAATACAATAGTCTTCATAGAAAAACAGATCAAATGATAAAACTCCAACAAGAAGCACATTTAAGTAAAGACATAGAAAGTCTTACAATATAATTTGATGCTTTAAAGATCAGAAAACCTAAAAGTAAATTAGAACGTATGGATGTTCAGAAACCTTTTAACTTTATTCCTAAAGAAACGAAACGAAACAATAATTGATGGCTTTATCACTATTTAAACAACAAAACACTGTTACCATTAGAGAAACCTTCGAAGAACCTACAGATATAAAACAATATGTAGAAACCCAGTTTACTAAGAAAATAGTACGACAAATAAATCCTTATAAAATCTCTCTTTTAGAATTTAACTCTAGTGTTTATAGAAGTGTAACACATCGTACAATTAGCAATCTAGGCAATATTATTGAGGAGGGTAAATCTGGTTTGACCTAGGAACGGTCCAGGCACGAGCGGCCCATTAAGGCCCGGACGCGCTGAGCCCAGTCGAGGAACGGACACACATGTTCGGCCCGATAAGAAGATGACCGGCCCAACGAGGCATCAGATTCCGCGACGACGGTGAGGCCGGCCCAAGCGCAGTTCCCGCCGGAGGGCACTCCGACGACCGACTGTTGCCCCCACGACGCCGGCCTTGACCCCGTAACGGGTGAGCACGCGCCATGAGTGCCGTAAGACTCGCCCAGGGACCGGCCGACGCCGGGTGTAGCAACTCGAAAATTTTTATATGCATTTATATATATATAAAGAAATAATGAAAGATGAAAATAAAATAAATTATGAATATTTTTCTGTTATGCAAACATGAGCCCTATTCCACGTGTTAACACAAACGGCGAGATTCGCGATACGATTTCTAAAAGACGAAGACGTCGGCATCCGATTTTTATTAGCTTTAATCTAATCCTAATTAATGGATGAGGTCATAGATTATGTCATCCACATAGTGGAACAAAGTTGGTGTAATGGGGTTGGTGTAATAGTGGAACAAGGTTGGTATGATGGAATGAGGTTGGTGGAATAGTGAAAGTAGGTGGGAGATTTTGACCTATAAATAGGGCTATGCTCTTCCATACTCAAATCACAACTCTCTTGGGAGGAACTGCTGGCTGGAGAGAGGGAGAAAGCTCGAAGTTGGAGGAGTGTCGAAAGTATTATTCGTTCTTAAATTTCTTAATCTTGATCTTCGAAAAGGTAGGTGTTATCTCAGGCTAAACTCAAATTAATGCATGCATTAGATGTATATGTATGGTTACTTTGATTCTATATCATTTTCCCCAAATTTTATCGAGTATTGATCATGCTATCCATACAATTAGACATAATATTTTAACTGAGATTTTTAACCGCTTGAAGATCTGTCTCGGATCACGGTGTCTTTCTAAGACCGTGTTCCGGATGCGCGATCTGTACCCCGATTGTGATATTTTCAGGTTATATATCATCTAGCATTTTAGATATGTCATGTTAAGTTGCATATCGTTTAAATTCACACACGATTAAGTTAATGTTATGAAAGATAATAATTCTATTCTATGAGCTTATATTTCCATCCTAGTTCTTGTTACCTTCATGATATCTTTAATCTCCATGACTATATTACATCTCTGGCATGTTAAATGGAGTAGATATTATCTGTTAAAATTACATGGACTTAGTTGCATAATCGTGAGTTTTGACGATTTTCATGATATCGCGTTACCGTATTTTCAACAAGTCGTGTAAATAACTAGATTTCCAAGGGAAATGGTGTCTAAGGAAAGAGGTCCACGGACAAGCGCTTTAAGTGGGTAAGTGGTTTATTAATTAGGACCTCGCGGATGCGAGGGGAGCCTCCCACTGTCCCACCTCTTACCTGGCCATAATTCCTCGGTTTTCCAATTAAGCACCCGACTGTGAAAAACTTTATCTAAGCCTATTTAAGAAGATTTTTCGAGAGAACCATTCAAGCCGTGTCCATCAATCCAATTCTTTTATCAACTTAATGACGTTAAACATGATGCCTTCTTATTATCTTAATGTCGTTAAACATTATGTCTTAAAATCATCCTTGGACTTCTCTTACCTCTACTTGAAATCTTGTACTACTGGTCCCTTGAATGATAATTTTGCTAGATTTGTACTTTATTTCATAAGCTCTACCTTGAAATTCTTTGGCCATACATATTATGTGGATGTCTAAAGACACTTGGGATCTATGATCCATAACCCAATGCCTGGCGTTAATGGGGCCCGGTCTGGTCCTGGGGGGAGCGCCCGAAAGTACTTGTGCCCATGGGAGTTGAATGACCTGGTGTGGCATTGCACCGAAGTGCTTGACTTGCTAGATTAATTTATGACATTCCACAGTTTGTGAATTTCCTGACTTGCTTGAATACATGAAGTACTTGACTTGTACATACTTGCGTAAAATGGCCAATTCCATAATATTACTTGCTACAAGATCATTCTCTACTTGAACTTCACTCTTGATATCTTGTCTACTTGTGATTCCAATTACAACATTACTTTACTCTCTCTCTTATGCTTGTTCCATATTTTATTTACGTTTCTCGGCATAGCACATACCTTTATCCAAACTGCTAATTACTTTAAGTTGCCTAGTATAGAGATATAAGTCCTACTGAGCATTTCGCTCACCCTACGTTTTCCGGTTAACATTTCAAGTAATTCCGATGATGAACCCCAAACTCATGGGAATGAGCTAGAGTGATCAAGGAATCAAGATTACCTTAGTTACCTAGGTTTATGAACGGTTGTTCTTACTAGAATTATGTTTTTATTTGAATTTGTATCTTGCCTTGTCTCGTAAGGCTTAAGAATGTTGTAAAACTTTATTTTGATGAAATAAGAGTATCCATTTCTTCTTATCTATTCTTGTGGTTTGGACCCCAATCTTCGTGCTCTGAATGACTTGAGTGTTTCGACTAGTCGCGCCTCGATATTCCGCGTCGGGACGTGAGAGTCTTTGTGGTATCAGAGCCAAGTTTCATAAACCTTAGGTTTCACTTAATATAGATTTTAGATGTTGACATAGAAATTTGGATAGGATCTTGAACCTTCCCGGTAAGATTGGGTAGAGCCATGGGCTAAACTTTAAAGAATGATTAATCAAGAAATAAACAAAGAACTTAAGTTTTATAGTTGTGCTCGCAGATGGCTGTCGAGAGAGCTCAATGGCGCGAGATGCAAAGGACGGTGCAAGGTTTAACCCATGCACTACAACAAGTAGCTCAAGGAGGAGCTAACCGTGGAGCGAGAGATCAGCATAAGAATTTCAAGAGCATGAACCCGCCTAAGTTCGCTGGGTCTACCGACCCGGATGAGGCCGAACATTAGGTAAAGGAAATTGAGAGGATGTTTCGAGTCATGCAATGTGATGATGAGGAGAAAGTCCTACTTGCTACCTTTCAGCTTGAAAGAGATGCACGTGCTTGGTGGGAGTCGGTCGAAGCAACTCTACCACACGACCAGGTGCTGTGAGAAGAGTTTGTATAACACTTCAACAACAAGTACTTCTCCGACCGAGTTCAAGAGAGGAAAGCTACCGAATTTGCTTCCTTGAAACAAAGGAGATTGACGGTAGCGGAGTACGAAGCCCAATTTGCAAGATTATCTCGGTATGTACCACATCTTGTGAGTACCGAGAAAATGAAGGTAAGGAGATTTTTAAATGGCTTAAAGCCTCAATATATTACTCAACTCGCCCCGATGGATATCCAAGTATATGCCGATGTGGTGAGGAGAGCCCAACTCTTGGAAGATGCAACGGAATTGACTGATCGCATCCGGGAAAGAGATGCCAAGAGGGAGCAAGTTACTGGATCAGGTAATTTCAAGCCCTCCTTAGGAAAGAAGAGGCCTTATTATGATGAGCGTAACTTCAATAAAGATGGACGTAATTTCAATAAGGATGGGCGTGACTTTCAAAAGGACAAGAGGCCGAGATCATTTGATAAACAAATCATCCCAGTCGCTACATCATCAAAGGAACTATGCAAATATTGTGAGAAACCCAGACACAAGGCAGATGAGTGCTGGAGAAGACTGGGTGCCTGTCTTCGATGTGGAAGTCGGGAACATAGAATTCCGAGTTGTCCACTTCTCAATGAGCAAGTTCCATCGGAAAAGCTTCCATTTGCTGTCAAGAAGCAAGGAAGACTTCAAGCTCTTATGAATGCAGAACCTACCGAAGATGGAGGCGTTGTGGAAGGTACTCTCTCTGTGTGCTCAAGGCCTGCCTCTGTCTTATTTGATACTGGAGCTACGCATTCCTTCATATCTAAGAGCATTGCGGATATTTTACCTTTGAGGCCTGTTCCATTAGAATCTAAACTTGTTATTAATACCCCTATTGGAGCGGGATCGAAGATTAAATATTTCTACCCTGCTAGTGAGGTTCTATGTAACGACCCGAGAATCCGATTACCGGGAAGGTCCGATAACCCGAGACTTGCACTGCCACCCACGAGTCCGAAGACTCGGAAGGGTTAGAAGGATGGTGTGGAAACTACACAAGTATCACAAGTAATTACAGAAATTAAACAGTTATAATATTAAGCATGAAATAAATTAGCAATTTACATGGTCCACAATAGAAAATAAATAACAACAACAGTAGTCCACAACTAGCACAGAGACAAGAAAGAAAAGTACAGCTACACGGGGCATACCTCGGCTCTGACCTCTGGCACTACCTCTGGGCACCCGCACCACGCTGCACCCCAGACGTGCTCCCCTGGGGCGGCGCCTCACCTGAAACACGGTGAAAACACGCAGGGAATGAGTCTCGGAACAAGACTCAGTAGGGATCACTCGAACCCTACCTCGTAAAACGGGAAATCACTATGCTAGCGGTAGGAGAGTACCTCGGAAAGGAAAGCCATGTACTATACACAACAAAGACCCTACGGCACGCAAACCGGCACACGTGCCACGGTGAGACAACCGAAGCTCAACGGTCGACCCGGAAAAATCCAAAGGTCAAAGCCACGAAACTGACAGTCTGACACTCCGTACTCGACAGGAGTACCTCCCACTAGAAGCACAGTCGGTAGCGTCCCCTGACGACTTACACCGCACCGCAGGTGAACTACCTGACGTGGTAGCGCCTACCCAAGGCACGAACACCGAACAAGTAACCACAGACAGGTGACTAGCTGGGGTCACGCCCGTCGACGTGGGTCCAACCGCTCCTAACTACTCGTGCACTCACAGACCGTGCGTCCCTGGTTTGGTCCTCTGACCGGTTTCCCCTCAGCCGGACTCTGGCTGCAAGACGTGGGGCCCGACGGCAATCGATCCACAAACCGCCTCTAAGAGTAAGCCCGTACACCACTCCCTGGTGCGACCTGTACCGCGCACTGGTAGGCTACGACTAGTGGAGGGTCACTGAAGGAGTAGACTCTCAAGTCACGGAAAACGACGCCCGCATCCGACGACGCACGGGGACCACCCCACGCACCGGCCCCGTCGCACGGTGGCCACAGTCGGACTAAAAACGGGGTTGCAACCCTCTCGGGGCAACCAGATGCCTGATGGTCCACCCCTGGACCGTCACAGGCACGTGACGGTCTAGGCGGGACCGTCACAGGAAGCCTGACGGTCCTACGCAGGCCGTCACACTCTCAACGCAAAGCGAAGCGTAACGCGCCTGCCCTGGCGTGTTACAGACTGTGACGCCCCCACGCAGGCGCGTCACGGGGTGTGACGGCCCACACCGGGGGCGTCACACCGCCTGGGGGTTCAACCGCCCAAAGGCGCCCTAACGCGCCCACCCTGGGCCGTTACAAGGATGTGACGCGCCTGGCCTGGTGCGTCACATGCCTTGACCCCAACGGTCAAATCAACGGTCATAAACCAACAGTCGGATGCCTCTGACGGCCCACCCCAGCGCGTTACACGCATGTAACGGTCTATCGGGGGCCGTCACACCCCCATCCCCCAGCTGGTTAACAGGGGCTGTGACGCACCCTCCCAGGCGGGTCACACGGCTGTGGCGGTCTATCGGGGGACCGTCACAGCCCCTGACCCCAAAGGCTAACAAAGTGCATGTGACGCACCCTCCCAGTCGCGTCACACCGTGTGACGGTCACTGGAAGGACCGTTACACACACCCGACGGTGAAACGGCGGGAAACACCCAAAAACTCCGACCACGCCCCCATGCCTCCACCGGAGAGGGGGAAATCAAAGGGGAAGACCCCTGGGGACCCCTACCATGATTCTAAGCCACCAAAACATGAAATCATGCATCGAATCCATAAATCGGGCGAGCTCTCCCCAAATCATGGAAAAAACCCCAACATGCTCAATCACACCCCTCTCGGCCTCCCCTCGGCCTATAAACCACGAAAATGAACGGCGGGGAGCTAGGGAACGTCACCCTACCTCAATGGAGCCAATGCTCCGCCGGATCGTCGGTGAATCGCGAAGAACGCTTTTAGAACCCCGCCTCCCCACGCCTCCCACGCTTGCCGCACGCCCGCACGATCGTCTCGACGTCACCCACGTTCTTGCCACGTCGCACCGCCACCGTCTACAGCCGAAACGGCGGTCGCCGTGCTCGAACGGGAGAGAGGGAGAGGGCGGCCACGGTGGGGAGAAACGGAGGAGGAAGAAGAAGAGGAAAGAGAAGGTGGGGGAGAGAGAGAAAAGAGGGGGGTATTTTTAGGAAAATCCAGAAATTCTAGAAAATACCGAAAAATAGAAAATTACATTTTCGGAATCCTCGGGACGCACCGATCGCAACGGTACCACTCGTGCCCAGGTGAACGACCCGGTTCACCCGCAACGAGGTTCCGAAGGAATTGTCGAAACACACACCGGAAATCGGAAAACACGCGCGGAAAAGTCACGGAACGCCTCCGGGCCTCCGACACAACTCCGGATCGCGCCGATCCAAACACGAAGAATGACCGAAACTGAATTTCGGACACAACGGAGCTGGACACTCCGAAAAGCCAGATCCGGGACCCACGAAGAAGGATCCGAAAGGTTCGGGATATTACAGCCCTCCCCCCTTAAGGAATTTCATCCTTGAAATTGGGAACAACCCAAGGAGAAAGAAGAGGAAGACTGTAACGACCCGAGAATCTGATTACCGGGAAGGCCCGATAACCCGAGACTCGCACCGCCACCCACGAGTCTGAAGACACAGAAGGGTTAGAAGGATGGTGTGGAAACTACACAAGTATCACAAGTAATTACAGAAATTAAACAGTTATAATATTAAGCAGGAAATAAATTAACATTTTACATGGTCCACAATTAAAAATGAATAACAACAACAGAAGTCCACAACTAGCATAGAGACAAGAAAGAAAAGTACAGCTACACGGGACATACCCCGGCTCTGACCTCTGGCACTACCTCTGGGCACCCGCACCATGCTGCACCCCAGACGTGCTCCCCTGGGGCGACGCCTCACCTGAAACACGGTGAAAACACGCAGGGAATGAGTCTAGGAACAAGACTCAGTAGGGATCACTCGAACCCTACCTCGTAAAACGGGAAATCACTACGCTAGCGGTAGGAGAGTACCTCGGAAAGGAGAGTCCTGTACTCTACACAACAAAGACCCCACGGCACGTAAACCGGCACACGTGCCACGGTGAGACAACCGAAGCTCAACGGTTGACCCGGCAAAACCCAAAGGTCAAAGCCATGAAACTGATAGTCTGACACTCCGTACTCGACAGGAGTACCTCCCACTAGAAGCACAGTCGGTAGCGTCCTCTGACGACTTACACCGCACCGCAGGTGAACTGCCTGACGTGGTAGCGCCTACCCAAGGCACGAACACCGCACAAGTAACCACAAACAAGTGACTAGCTGGGGTCACGCCCGTCGACGTGGGTCCAACCGCTCCTAACTACGCGTGCACTCACAGACCGTGCGTCCCTGGTTTGGTCCTCTGACCGGTTTCCCCTCAGCCGGACTCTGGCTGCAAGACGTGGGGCCCGACGGCAATCGATCCACAAACCGCCTCTAAGGGTAAGCCCGTACACCACTCCCTGGTGCGACCTGTACCGCGCACTGGTAGGCTACGACTAGTGGAGGGTCACTGAAGGAGTAGACTCTCAAGTCACGGAAAACGACGCCCGCATCCGACGATGCACGGGGACCACCCCACGCACCGGCCCCGTCGCACGGTGGCCACAGTCGGACTAAAAACGGGGTTGCAACCCTCTCGGGGCAACCAGATGCCTGATGGTCCACCCCTGGACCGTCACAGGCACGTGACGGTCTAGGCGGGACCGTCACAGGAAGCCTGACGGTCCTACGCAGGCCGTCACACTGTCAACGCAAAGCGAAGCGTAACGCGCCTGCCCTGGCGTGTTACAGACTGTGACGCCCCCACGCAGGCGCGTCACGGGGTGTGACGGCCCACACCGGGGGCGTCACACCGCCTGGGGGTTCAACCGCCCAAAGGCGCCCTAACGCGCCCACCCTGGGCCGTTACAAGGATGTGACAGTGTACCTGCTCCCATGAGCCTCGCGCAGCATCGCACGACGAATCTGCTCCTTCGCTGGGACGTACAACCTGCCGCGAAACCTCGCAGCACCATCCTCGCCGAGTTCCACATCAGCCATCGCCAGAATCCGGGGTAACTCAGGGTCCGCATGCTGAGCCTCTGTCACCTGACGACGGATAGCAGGAGTGACAGTCAGACTCGCAAGCACTGCCAACCCTGGCTCCTGGGGAATCTTGAGCCTGAAGGATACTTTGGGCACTTGTTCCCAGAGCCTCCACTTCCTCAACATCAAGGCACTGACCGTGACCTTCCGACTCAGGGCATCGTCGACGACATTCATCCTGCCAGGCTAATAACACAGGGTGAAGTCATAATCCTTCATAAATTCCATCCAACGCCTTTGCCTGAGGTTCAGGTCCCTCTGCGAGAACACGTACCTCAAACTCTGGTGCTGAGTGAACACCTCGAACTTCTCGCCGTACAGATAATGCCTCTAGATCTTCAGCGCGAAGATCACCGCCGCCAACTCAAGGTCATGGGTAGGGTAGTTCTCCTCGTGGGGCTTTAGCTGCGGAGATGCATAAGCCACCACTCTACCATGCTGCATCAACATAGCTCCCAATCCAACGCCGGAAGCATCTATACACACCACGAAACCTCCCGATCCAGAAGGTAAAACTAACATCGGAGTCAAGGTGAGCAATCTTTTTAGTTCCCTGAAGCTCTGCTCACACTCCTCAGACCAGACGAAAGGCACATCCTTCCGCGTGAGTCTAGTCATCGGGGCCGCAATACGAGAAAAATCCTAGATAAACCGGCGATAATAGCCCGCAAGCCCCAAGAAACTCCGGATCTCCGTCACCGACCTCGGTCTCAGCCACTGCATTACTGCCTCGACCTTGGCGGGGTCCACGGAAATGCTATCACCAAAAATCACGTGCCCCAGAAAGTGCACCTCGTCGAGCCAAAACTCGCACTTGCTGAGCTTTGCATACAACTGGTGATCTCCCAACGTCTGCAGCACCACACCCAAATGGTACGCGTGCTCCTCGGTAGACTGCGAATAAATAAGGATGTCATCCACGAAGATGACCATGAACTGGTCCAAATACGGATGAAACACCCTCTGCATCAAGTCCATGAAGGCTGCTGGGTCATTGGTGAGCCCGAACGGCATCACCAAAAACTCATAATGCCCGTACCTCGTACTGAATGCAGTCTTCTCCACATCGGACTCGCGAATTCTCAGCTGATAGTAAACGGACCGCAAATCAATCCGCGAGAACACTCGCGCAGACTGGAGCTGGTCGAACAAATCATCAATCCGTGGCAACGGATACTTGTTCTTAATGGTTACTTCATTCAGCTACCGATAGTCAATGCATAGCCGCAGACTACCGTCTTTCTTCTTCACAAACAACACGGGCGCACCCCAAGGGGAAAAGCTAGGACGAATGTACCCCTTGGCCAACAGTTCCTGCAACTGCGCCCTCAACTCCCTCAACTCAGCGGGGGCCATACGGTAGGGAGCCTTCGCCAAAGGTCCCGTACCAGGCACAACCTCGATCATAAAATCGATCTCCCGTTGGGGAGGTAATCCAGGTAACTCCTCGGGAAAAACGTCGGGAAACTCGCACACCACCGGAATGTCCTCGACATTTGGCTCCATCCGGTCAGACACAACCACGGACGCGAGAAAACCCTGACAACAAGAATCAAGCAACCGACGGGCTCGACAAATCGGGCCCTGTACTGCAACACGGACATGTCGCCCTGCACCAACTCCAGAAACTCCCGCATCCGCTGCGTAGCAACAAAATCTGGACAGTACGTACGCTCGAAAGCACTGACGAAGTCGTCCCACTCGACCTGCTCAAGTGGACGAAGCTGAAAGGATGTCTTCCACTCGGAAGACCACCACTTCCGAGCCGTACCCTGCAACTGGTTGTAGGCCAACACCACTCAGTCCTCGGCAGCACTCTTCGCAGAACTGAACACCCGCTCCATCTCATCAAGCTAATCACGAGCCGCATCAGGGTCTGCCTGGCCGCTGAAGTAAGGCGGATGGAACTGCAGAAAGTCCCTCACTGCTCGGCCTGGCCCACCCCTAGCTGACGAGCCCTCACCAGCCTCTCCGCCGAACTGCTGAGACATAAACTGGTACATGCCACGGAAGAAATCCTCAGCCCCCGGAACCCTCGCAGTAGTCACGGCCTCGGTAGCTCCTAGTGGCGCTCTGCTATGCTCCTCCTGGTCCCCCTGGACCCCCTGCTGGATCTCCTGACCTCCAGCCGACTGCCCCTGCTGAGAGCGAGTGCTCCTCCTAGGCGCCATGCTCGCTCCTAGAGTAAAAGACAGAAAACACGAAAACGGCATGGTCAAGAAAAACACACGATGCCCGATGCCAGTGTCAACTGTACATCATTGTTGTGGATAAGTGGACCACTACAATTACCTATGATTCTCATGTAATTCCACAACCGCGCTCTGATACCAGCTGTAACGACCCGAGAATCCGATTACCGGGAAGGCCCGATAATCCGAGACTCGCACCGCCACCCACGAGTCCGAAGACTCGGAAGGGTTAGAAGGATGGTGTGGAAACTACACAAGTATCACAAGTAATTACAGAAATTAAACAGTTATAATATTAAGCAGGAAATAAATTAGCATTTTACATGGTCCACAATTAAAAATGAATAACAACAACAGAAGTCCACAACTAGCACAGAGACAAGAAAGAAAAGTACAGCTACACGGGGCATACCCCGGCTCTGACCTCTGGCACTACCTCTGGGCACCCGCACCACGCTGCACCCCAGACGCGCTCCCCTGGGGCGGCGCCTCACCTTAAACATGGTGAAAACACGCAGGGAATGAGTCTCGGAACAAGACTCAGTAGGGATCACTCGAACCCTACCTCGTAAAATGGGAAACCACTACGCTAGCGGTAGGAGAGTACCTCGGAAAGGAGAGTCCTGTACTCTACACAACAAAGACCCCACGGCACGCAAACCGGCACACGTGCCACGGTGAGACAACCGAAGCTCAACGGTAGACCCTGCAAAACCCAAAGGTCAAAGCCACGAAACTAACAGTCTGACACTCCATACTCGACAGGAGTACCTCCCACTAGAAGCACAGTCGGTAGCGTCCCCTGACGACTTACACCGCACTGCAGGTGAACTGCCTGACGTGGTAGCGCCTACCCAAGGCACGAACACCGCACAAGTAACCACAAACAAGTGGCTAGCTGGGGTCACGCCCATCGACGTGGGTCCAACCACCCCCAACCACGTGTGCACACACAGACCGTGCGTCCCTGGTCTGGTCCTCTGACCGGTTTTCCCCTCAGCCGGACTCTGGCTGTAAGACGTGGGGCCCGACGGCAACCGGTCCACAAACCGCCTCTAAGGGTAAGCCCGTACACCACTCCCTGGTGCGACCTGTACCGCGTACTGGTAGGCTACGACTAGTGGAGGGTCACTGAAGGAGTAGACTCTCAAGTCACGGAAAACGACGCCCGCATCCGACGACGCACGGGGACCACCCACTGTCCCACCTCGCAGATAAGTGGTTTATTAATTAGGACCTCGCGGATGCGAGGGGAGCCTCCCACTGTCCCACCTCTTACCTGGCCATAATTCCTCGGGTTTCTAATTAAGCACCCGACTGTGAAAAACTTTATCTAAGCCTATTTAACAAGATTTTTGGAGAGAACCATTCAAGCCGTGTCCATCAATCCAATTCTTTTATCAACTTAATGACGTTAAACATGATGCCTTCTTATTATCTTAATGTCGTTAAACATTATGTCTTAAAATCATCCTTGGACTTCTCTTACCTCTACTTAAAATCTTGTACTACTGGTCCCTTGAATGATAATTTTGCTAGATCTGTACTTTATTTCATAAGCTCTACCTTGAAATTCTTTGGCCATACATATTATGTGGATGTCTAAATACACTTGGGATCTATGATCCATAACTCAATGCCTGGCGTTAATGGGGTCCGGTCTGGTCCTGGGGGGAGCGCCCGAAAGTACTTGTGCCCATGGGAGTTGAATGACCTGGTGTGGCATTGCACCGAAGTGCTTGACTTGCTAGATTAATTTATGACATTCCATAGTTTGTGAATTTCCTGACTTGCTTGAATACATGAAGTACTTGACTTGTACATACTTGCGTAAAATGACTAATTCCATAATATTACTTGCTACAAGATCATTCTCTACTTGAACTTCACTCTTGATATCTTGTCTACTTGTGATTCCAATTACTGCATTACTTTACTCTCTCTCTTATGCTTGTTCCATATTTTATTTACATTTCTCGGCATAGCACATACCTTTATCCAAACTGCTAATTACTTTAAGTTGCCTGGTATAGAGATATAAGTCCTACTGAGCATTTCGCTCACCCTACGTTTTCCGGTTAACATTTCAAGTAATTCCGATGATGAACCCCAAACTCATGGGAATGAGCTAGAGTGATCAAGGAATCAAGATTACCTTAGTTACCTAGGTTTATGAACGGTTGTTCTTACTAGAATTTTGTTTTTATTTGAAGTTGTATCTTGCCTTGTCTCGTAAGGCTTAAGAATGTTGTAAAACTTTATTTTGATGAAATAAGAGTATCCATTTCTTCTTATCTATTCTTGTGGTTTGGACCCCAATCTTCGTGCTCTGAATGACTTTAGTGTTTCGACTAGTCGCGCCTCGATATTCCGCGTCGGGACGTGACACCGGGGCTATCACCCTCCAACGGAACACTCCCGCCGACATAGCGGGGAACGTTACTCCAACTAAACGGACCCTTCCCTATCGAGGGATGAGGCCCTCGCACCAGGACAACCCCATATAAAAGGGACATCGATGATAGAGAGAGGTACGGTAGATTCTTCTACTAAAAAGCCCCACACGACTACGCAAGAGGATACTTATGCTATCAGAGCTTCCTACTGGGAGGAGAGCAACTCGACTAGCAACCACGACGAGAGGGACGTCCGCTACATCCAGAGAGCTTCTTCCCCCTGCGCGGCCTTACCACCCAGCGAGCACTCTCCGAGAGCCCACTGGGAGCGGCAAGCACGCGTACAGAGGATCTACACGTCTCCTGGATCGACGACTACGGCTTCTATATCTCTCTTACTTTACTCCTCTCTATTACTCATTAATCCCTTGCTAACTTAAGCATCGGAGGGTTGTCCCCTGGGGTAACACCCGTGACTCCTTCTGACGCCCTTCTGGTTCCTTGGTGTGTGCAGGCATCCACGGGCGCGAGACGATTTCCCGAACAAATAAATAGAGAAGGTGGTACATGATGGTGAAAAAATGTACGTCGTTAATACGCCCCGCTACCAAATTAAAATATCCGACCCACAAATTAAATAAATGAAATAGTTAAGTGGTGAGACCGAGTCGAATCCACAGGGAGAAGTAGATTTGAAAGTTGAAAATCTTGAGTTTTTATGATTTAAAAATCATGAAAATTGAATTAAAACCGTGTTAGGGAGATTTGGATGTAATTTAGAAGGGGTGGAATGGATAGAAGAACACATGGAAAATTATAATGAAAATAGGGTGAGTTAAGAAGAGAAATAACTTTAAAATAAGATAAAATTAGAAGAAGCGACAGAAGACAAAGTTGAATATCGGAGGGTTAGGAAAAAGTTTAAGAGTGTAGAGACAGAAAATGAAAGGAAGATAGTGTAAAAAATGAAACACTGACATCTATCGACGCGGATGAACAGTAAATATGTAAAAAATAGAACTGTGGGAAAATAAAAATAACTTAAAAATGAAGAAGAATTAGAGGTAATGGTAGAAGAAGAAAATCTAGATATATAAGAGAGGAAGAACTTTTATGAAGAATTCAGAAAGAAAAGAGGATTGGAAAGGCTTCAAAATAGAAGAATGGCAGCGATTATCACCTCGGATGAACAGTAATATGCAGAATCGCCCCTTGAAAATTAGAGAATAACTTGAGAACTAAAGAGAATTGGAGGAAGCGATAGAAGAAGAAAGTGAAGATCACTTAAAGATGGACAACTTTGCTGAAGAAGGCAATTCGAAATAAAAAACACAAATATATATAAATGGACTATGAAGGGCCAAAATGACTAAGATTAAAATAACATTAATGCAACACACTAACAACAATCTCAAAACCCATAACCAAAGCTCTCCAAAAATTCTCCTACGTGACTCTCCAAAGGCCAAAAAAAACTCTCTCCCCTCCACAATAGAATCCCATTTTATAGGGCCAAAAATCACCCCCATTCCAATGCGAATATGTTTGAGATGCTATTGTTGAAAATTAAGCCCACCACCTTGTCTTTCTACCCACTTTGAAGAACTTATGTGCAGGGCCAGCAGTCCTTATTGAATACATTGCCCGTCAACCGCCTCTTTCTTTTTTTTTTCTTGCCGACGTGAAGAGCCGCTGGCCTTTTGGCCTTGTCGACTGGGTGAGAGCCTCTGCTACTTTTGCATGTGGAATGGTAGGCCGACTTGCACTGCCGTGGTGAAGAGTCCAGCCGCTTTTGCCTTGTGTTGAAGACCTCCCTTGTTTGTATGTGGAGCCCAGGGTGGAGTGTTGAAAAGGGAGCCACCAGCTACACCATTGTGGGGAATAGCCGACATGTGAAGATGTGGACCCTTCCTAGCCGCTTTGAAGCCAAGCCCTGTTCGTGGCCTTGTCCACTTTGTGAAGCCCTTGTATGCCCCACGTGAATGGTGGCCCTCCATATTGAGAAGCTTTGCATTTGGCTTCTTCCTACGTGAAGGGGCATACAAGGTTTGAAGAGAGGTCACTTTGTCATGTTACGTAGCAACCTCGTGTGAAGACAAGAATGGCCATCTGCATAATATCTAATACATATCTAACGTGAAGCTTATATATATGATACATATACAATATATATTGTATAATGTATATGCATATATAATGTCATGTATGAATACATATATATATATATGTGTGTGTGTGTGTGTGTGTGTGTGTGTGTGTGTGTGTGAATACATTATAAAAATCTATAAAAATCTATTTATTTTTTTCTTTTTTCTTTCTTTTTCTTTATTTGAACTAAGATTGGACTTGGTTGAGCATGGGCTTTTCGATGTGTAAATGGGCTTTGGCCCATTTGTCTTCTTACTTTTTGTTGTGATTTTCTTTATGCCTGCAAAATATAATCAAAGTTTAATTAAATCAGGCAATTAAACATTTTGATCTGAAATTAAAATTAAGTGTGATAAATGCATAGTGATGCATATTAAAGCTCATAAAAGTGTGTTATAACATTAATTAACATGTAAAATTATACACTTATCACACCCCCTAACTTACTCATTGCCACTCCCTTAGCAATGCAAACAATTAAAAATTCAAGACCAACAGAAGTTTATAAAATTCATACTTTCATATCCAACCTTTCCTTCACAGAAATAACTACGGATTAGGAATTCGGAATCATTAACACACACTAGCCTTATGTAGGAAATTAAAACACATGATCAAGAATTCTCATCAAAATTCAATAGCACTTGTGCATGTGAAATGCTAAGTCCACAGTGAAGACAATTGCATTCCCCATTTGCTATTCCAAACAAGTGCCTTTCCACCCTACACTTCTTAATCAGAGCGTTAAGAATACTCACTTTTTGTCTGCCTTATAGTCCCTTAGGGATCTTTTTTTTTTATTTTTCTACACACATGATGTTGCACCACCTTTCACTGTTTAACACGAACCTCGAAGTAAGTCTGATTCCTAGATCAATGTTCCCTTATCCTTTTGACATAAACCTCAACACGTCTTAGGTGAAGTAGGCCCAGTTACTAAGATTCAGAGCATTTTTCATGGTGTTTTCTTTTCTCAATTTTTTTTTTCAATTGTACTTTTGCATTAATTTTTGATAGATAACTTGGCAGAAAGTATATACAAGATCTCTTCTTTTTAAGAAGTGCAGAATATCAGGTAACACACCCAAAATAGTAGAAGGCTTGTCCTACATGTTTCATTAGCGTGCAACGTGATTTTCATTTTTCCAAAGTGCACATGAACTTTTAAAGAGATTCTTAGATCAATTTTCCATGGCTAGATTAAATAAAATTGTCCATCATCCTTCTCCTAGTCTTTTCTATTCTAGAATAATTTTTCAAAGGAAGCATGAATCATAAAACTCAAAATGGGGATTTCATCTTTTCATTAATGCAGAATATCAAGCAAGAACTCATTGGAGTTAAAGGAATTTGTTATTTTTCTCCCCCCAACTTGAATGACATTGTCCTCAATGGCATATGCAATAGAAAGATCAGAGAACAAGTAAACAGAGAATATGGTTGGGATGGAAGGATACAACCTGGTGGGAGAGGCAAAATGACGATGGCTCCTTCTCTTTTTGGCATGACAATTGAAAAATAAATACACTAAAATAAAACATCAAATCTCAAAAACCTTGGGTTACCTCCCAGAAGCGCTAAGTTTACCGTCTTCAGCCAGACGCATGAAAGCTCAAAAGGAATTCATTCCTTGATCACATAATGCTATGGATTCTTTTGGTGATAACAACTCATTTTCCAGGTATGGTTTCAACCTTTGACCGTTAACAGTAAAAATGTGACCATTTTGTGGATTCAGAATTTGAACGGCTCCATGGTCAAATGCTTTAACAACTATGAACGGTCCATCCCATCTGGATTTCAACTTACCAGGGAACAAACGTAGCCGTGAATTGAAAAGCCAAACCTTTTGATTAGCATGAAAAGTTTTCCTATGAATATGCTTATTATGGAAAGCCTTGGTTTTAGCTTTATAAATCCTGGAATTTTCATAGGCTTCGTTCCTTAGTTCCTCCAGTTCATTGAGTTGTAAGGCTCTTTGGACTCCAGCTTGAGTTAAGTCAAAATTGACTTGTTTAATGGCCCAATAGGCTCTATGTTCAAGCTCTACAGGCAAGTGGCAGGCTTTTCCAAAAATGAGACGAAATGGAGACATACCAATAGGAGTTTTGAATGCAGTTCTATAGGCCCAAAGTGCATCATCTAGTCTCTCGGACCAGTCTTTCCTATCTGGCCTAATTGTCTTATGCAAGATGTTCTTTATCTCCCTATTGGAAACCTCCACCTGACCACTGGTTTGGGGATGATAGGGGGTAGCGAGCTTATGAGTGATGCCATATTTACGAATCAAAGCTCGGAATTGGAAGTTCGTGAAATGGGACCCACCATCACTAATCATAGCCCTGGGACATCCAAATCTGGAGAAGATGTTCTTCTTGATAAATTTTATCACCACCTTATGATCATTGGTTCTTGTGGCTACAACTTCAATCCATTTTGAAACATAATCGACCGCCACCAAGATATATTCATTCTCAAAGGAGGTCTAGAAATGCTCCCATGAAGTCGATTCCCTAAACATCAAAGATTTCAACAACCAGAATGGGATTAAGCGGCATCATATCTCTCTTCGAATTATTACCCACAGCTTGACACCTCAAACATATTTTGGAAAATTCATAAGCATCTTTGAATAAGGTGGGCCAATAGAATCCACTCTGCAAAACTTTCGCCGATGTTCTCTTTCGTGAAAAATATCCCCCACAGGCGAGATTATGACAAAAGTTCAAAACAGATTGTTGTTCCTCTTCGAGGACACATCTTCTGATGATCTGATCAGGACCCATATGAAACAGTTCCGGGTCCTCCCAAAAATAGTGCTTGACCTTATCAAAGAACTGATCATTTTCCTACTTAGTCCACCCACCCGGGATCTGTCCAACTGCCAAGAAGTTGACAATGTGAGCGTACCAGGGAGTTGAGGTGTTAGAGATAGATAACAGTTGTTCATCTGGAAAAGAATCAGACATGGGAGCACTCTCAGGTTTCACTATTCTGGACAAATGATCAGCCACAACAATCTCTAACCCCTTCTTGTCTTTGATTTCTAAATCAAATTCTTGCAGTAATAAAATCCATCGAATCAGACGGGGTTTAGCATCTTTCTTAGTGAGTAAATATTTTAAAGCAACGTGATCGGAATAGACAATGACTTTGGCCCCCAAAAGATATGAGCGAAATTTCTCTAGAGCAAAAACAACGGCCAGAAGTTCTTTCTCTATGGTGGTATAATTCAATTGAGCATCGGCGAGAGTGCGACTCGCATAATAGATCACCACATGTTTCCTATCAATCCTCTGCCCCAAGACAGCTCCTATGGCATAGTCTGAGGCATCGCACATGATTTCGAATGGTTGGGACCAATCCGGTGATTGAAGAATCAGAGCTTGGGTCAGGGCTGCCTTCAGGGAATGGAAAGTCTCAAGACAAGACTCATCTAGCTAGAATGGAGTGTCCTTGGCTAGCAGCTTAGTGAGCGGGCGAGTACTGGTAGAGAAGTTCTGAATGAATCTTCTATAAAAACCCGCATGGCCAAGAAAATAGCGAGTTTGCCTGACAGACGAAGGGGGAGGAAGATTAGAAATCAGATCAACCTTAGCCTTATCTACTTCTATCCCCCTCTCTGAAACAATGTGTCCTAGCACAATGCCTTCTCTTACCATGAAGTGACTTTTCTCCCAGCTAAGCACCAGATTAGATTTAATGCATCGTGCTAGTACTCTCTGCAAATTCTCCAAGCAGCACTCAAATGAGTCTCCAAAAACTGAGAAGTCATCTATGAAAACTTCTAAGAATTCTCCCACCATTTCAGAAAATATTGCCATCATGCACCGCTGAAAGGTGACATGGGCATTGCAAAGCCCAAACGACATTCTCCTGAAAGCAAACGTGCCATAAGGACACGTGAATGTAGTTTTCTCTTAATTTTCCGGGTAGATAGTAACCTGATTGTACCCGGAGTATCCATCCAAAAAGCATAAATATCTTTGTCCAGCTAATTTCTCCAAAATTTGATCAATAAACGGGAGAGGGAAATGATCATTCTTTGTCATTGAGTTCAATTTTCTGTAATCAATACAGATTCTCCATCCCGTTTATAGTCTCATTGGCATCTCTTCACCCTTCTCATTTTGAATCACAGTCAGCCCAGATTTCTTTGGAACAACTTGTGTGGGGCTGACCCACTTGCTATCAGAGATGTGATATATAATCCCGGCATCCAACCATTTCACCACTTCCTGCTTAACCACCTCTTTCATGTTAGGATTCAACCGGCGCTGCATCTCCCGGCTCGGCTTGGCATTGTCCTCTAAGTAAATGTGGTGCATACAAACATCTGGACTAATCCCCTTGAGATCCGCCACCGACTAACCAATTGCCCCCCTATGCTCTTTAAAGACATCTAAGAGCTGAGCTTCTTGAGCAGAAGTGAGATTAGAAGTAATAATCACGGGCAGAGTTTGGTCAGGACCTAGATAAGCATACTTTAGAGAATCCGATAAAGATTTCAATTCAAGAGTGGGTGGATGAGTCAGAGATGGAAGAGCAGGTTCGAATTATAATGGAGGAAGTGGCTCTACCCTAGACCAGAGTGCAGAAGCGGGATAAGAATCTTGAAGCTTCCTACCCTCCTCTAGGGTGTCCTTAACGTCATCCGAACTTTCATCAATCACATCCTCAAAGATATCAATGATATTGTGGTGCGGACACCAGAGCGATCGAGAAGCATGAACCGACGAGCCGCCGGTACCGTACGCGGAGCACCACTCGAGCTACATCAGCTTCCATCTGGCTCGGAGACAGTCTGGAGACTCCCCCTTGAGTCTTAGTATTTATCATATTTACTGGGATTTTATTTGCATGTAATGTGTGTTTATTTGGCTTTATTCGAATTGTAATTCGGATTGTAAAAGGGATTTATTTATAATTTAGGACCACCTGGGTCCCGCGGGCCCCCCATCCCTTCTCCCATTGATCCACCTCAACTCTTGGGTCCATGTGGGGTCAGTCAACCCTCCAAGGTGGGCTTCTAGAAGGGTTGGACCAAGGGGGGACAAAGGGTAACAAAATTCTAAATTTGGAACACATAAGTCAAGGGGGTGCCCCATGTATAATATAGTTTATTAGGATTGAAATATTATTTTATTTGTTCCAAACCACATGGGAGAAATAAATTGTGGACTCCCTCTTTTACGCCCCACTGTAAGCGACATCACGCAGTTGAGGAATGATGTGCGGAGCGCGCGGGCTCGTTTTTTTTGCTGCAACACAGAAATAAGAGAAAAGAGAAGAGGCCACCACGGGAGATTACTCCAGCGGGGAGTGCGGGACAGATGAAATATAACAAGATATGGAGGTTAAACGGCCATAGCGGGAAGTGACTCGCCGCGGCCTCGGAGGATGGGAATGGTGCGAGAATTAAATAACAGGAATTGAAATGGCCATTACGGGAAGTGACTCGCCGCGGCCTCGAGATTATAGCAGGCAGATATAGAAGCAATTTAAGATATACAAGCGAAAGGACAGAATTCAAACGGCCATTGCGGGAAGTGACTCACCGCGGCCTCAAGAATATAGCAGGCAGATATAGAAGCAATTCAAGATATACAAGTAGGAGGACAGAATTCAAACGGCCATTGCGAGAAGTGACTCATCGCGGCCACGATAATATAGCAAGCAGATATAGAAGCAATTCAAGATATACAAGCGGGAGGACAGAATTCAAACGGCCATTGTGGGAAGTGACTCGCCGCGGCCTCGAGAATATGAGCAGATAAGAGATATAACAAGATATAAAAAGAAGCAGAATTCAAACGGCCATTGCGGGAAATGACTCGCCGCGGCCTCGAGATTATGATGTGATCGCCAGGGACCAAAGACCCCAAAATAAAGAGTGATTGCGCCTACCTCACTAGCAGGAAGTGGCGGGTTGCTTCTTCCTCCCCCTTCGGCCAGCCGACGGAGAGGGCTTTCTTCAGTTACCCTTGTAAAATAACAGACAGTAGGTAAACAGAATTAGAAAATGGCAGTGTAGTATCAATCCCTTGCAATGAAAATAACGAAATCGTGACAGAACACACATCTGGTTGGTGTGGTTTTAAACCCCTCTCGGACTCGAGTAGGAGGAAAGTGCGATGATGAATGTAAGAAGTATATAAGAGAAGGCGCCCTTATGAAGGGAGATAGAGGATGCGAGATGATGAATACAAAGAACTACGGAGAAAAAGGGGAGAGAATTGGCTTATTGGATGTGTCGATGGCGAGATCTGGCGGAGCTTCGGCGGCGTAGGGACGACGTGGAAGCGCGGTGGACGAAGACGACGTTCCTCTCGCGAGCGTGGGCACCCGAGAAGCCGGCAGAACCTCCCCCTACAAAAGATCCCACGGGTTAGAAATGGCTCCGGCAGCCTCTGGGCTCCAGCAGGCTATCGAACCTCTCAAAAGCTCTCCTCGGACTGAGGGGGGGGTCTCTATTTATAGGGTTCCAGAGGATGGAGGCGTCCAGGACCCTGGACGCCTTCATTAGGGCAAAAATAATATTTTATATTATTTTTATTTTTTTATTTCGAGTATTTTCAAGGAGGCGTCCAGTTGGACGCCTCCATAAAAGCCTACCGAACCCCCGCCGAAAGCCGCACGCGGTTTGGCACAATGCGTGGCTTTGATCGGCGCCCGTGATTCACGAATGGGCGCGTCTAGTTAGCAGGACGTCTTCACAATTTGGATTTTTTCTCGAACGACAAACCGACAGGCGGACGGGGGGCGCTCGTGAGCCAGATGATGGAGGCGTCCAGGCACCTGGACGCCTCCATGAAATTATTTTTTTATATTTTATATTTTTTTATTATTATTATTATTATATTTTTGCATTGACGAAGGCGTCCAGCCAAGTGGACGCCTTCATTATTTTATTATTTGTTTTTTAAATATTTTTGTATATTTGAAAGTTATGGAGGCGTCCAGGGGCCTGGACGCCTTCATGAAGACCCCCCGGATTCCCCGAAAGGACGTCGGTAGCCGTCCGCCAGACATTCTCCTGGTTCCGGAAACTTTCGATGCGTCTGATTGGGGGTGATGCCGTCCGAATGCAGCATGATTTCTGCAACGAGGCAATTTCCGGATGCCAAAAAGTCAGAAGAAGACTCAATAATAGAAAGCATTCAAGTGATTCAAAATGCGAGAGCCGCTGCGGGGCGTCGCATAGTAATATGAGATTTTCTCAGAGGATGTCAGAAATAGCGTGTCTACAGCTGCCCCGCCTTGACGTCTGCTTTGCAAGGGAGTGACACGTAATGGAATGGTATTGAAGTGGAGTGAAATGGAGTGGGAATGGACTAATAAGTCGATGCTAAGGTGTGATGAGACACGCTTTTGACATTACTGTTTGGAATCTTTCCTGTAGTTTCGATGAGGCGACCTTGAAGAAGGTCTTTCAAATTTGACGATTGTTTGGACGGAGATCAAATAAGGGAGGGTGAGATGTGCGCTCAGGCACAAAAATAAAGGAGACCAACTTCTCGGTGTGGAAGTACCTAGGTCGTAAACCTGCATGTTTCACCTTTGGAGAGCGGTTACCAGCCAATGTGGAAGTGTCGCGGCCAAGGTGGGTCAAACAAGGTAAAAAGCAAAGGAATATCTGAGGGTCTGTCCAAACAAGGGTCTCCTTTGGAAGGGCAGCGTAGGGCCGTTTCAAGGAAACTCAGTATTTCATTCAGAGTGGAATATCTCATATTTGTAAGAATTGAAGCACAACGGCTTTCACAATTGCATCGCTTGAATGATCTTCCGTAAAAAATTCAAAGTCCTATATGAATGCATGCAGGGTTTAAAGAAAATTTAAAACAAACTAAAATAGAAAATAGTCGAGGATAATATTGTCAATTTGTTAAGAATGGGTCAGGATACCGATCTGGTGAGCTGATATTGAGCCGGGGCCCGTTTATCCATGTACCAACTCACTGAACGGAACCGTCGTCCCCATGCTACCATAAATTAACGGCCTATCCGTACAACCCAAATTCTTCCGGAATCATCACCGTTTTTTTTGAAGGGGAACTCAAATCCCAGATTTGTTCGGGTCGCAGGGTCCTTGACATGTTCTAGTAGCGTAGGTATCATATAATATGATGCATGACATGGTGGGACCAACCACCGAAAGGTGGGACAGGAGATGGGACAAAGACGTCCGTTAGTAAAACCTGCACAGACTAACATAGATTAAATACATCAGAAAGTAGCAGAATTACATTAGAATCGCACCACAGTACAAGGGGATCCAGACAAAACCCTGACGACTGACCACTGATGTGAAGTGTTTCGTCCTGTAGCGCCTCTCCTTTCCTATAAGTACCTCCCTTAGGCTAGTTCATCCAAATGCACCAAGGAGAGTTTTGAAAGCTCAGGAGGAGAAGGAGGGGAGAATCTAGGGATTTCAGGATGGAAGGAGAGTCTTCCCTCGTTATGAAGAGGAGCAGGCCTAGCAGCGAGATCAGGCGACTCTCCGACCTCGAGGGTCACCTCAGTGGGACGATCCAGTCGCATATGGTAAGATGATTCATTTCAAATTCTCCACGTGAACCTTCTTTTCACTTTTTTCCCTTTCTCTTCTTCTTTCCAGCCATATCCACTCTTCCCAGGCCCGAGGAAGTTTTCCAAACTGCCATGGCTTTCAAAGTTAACTTCCAACATCTCCATCAGCATGAGGGCCATACTCTCGAGGTGGCATCTTCAGGGGCTCCTTATTCATGCCAAGCACTATGAGAGGATTCACATGGACTGGGCGGCTATGGGCGCACTAGTGGAGATCTGGCATCCCTAGACCCATACTTTCATCTTCCCGACCTTCGAAGCGACCATCCTACTCGAGGAGGTGGAACTTCTGCTCGGACTGAAGAAATTCAAGAGTGATGGGAAGGTAAAGGCTATGTGGATGCTGACAAGGGGGACTTCCGAGAGCGTGCTTGGAAGCTTCATGCCGCCCGATGCAGCCAAAAAGGTCCGCACTCAAAAGGGAATTGATTTGCAAAGGCTCGCGGAATGGGTCATGGATGCCCTGAGAGGGTCACCAGATGATGACCACTTGGAAGGAATTATGAAAGGGTTCACCATTTATCTGGCGGGTGCTCTCTTGTTTCCATATACCGACAACATAGTGGAGGAGGACCAACTGAGTGCTATCTGCGGGATTTGGAGTGGAAAGAGGGTGGGACCCGCCGTCCTTGCCTACCTTTACAGTGGCCTTACTGCCTCGAGCATGGGTAAGCCTCCTATCGGTTGCGCACTTGTTCTGAATTGCTGGGTTGATTTGCACTTCAAATTTGACCACCGTGAGGGGATGCCGACTGCTTCGAAGCTCTTCCAACAAAGCCCTCTTCATCACATAGCCGATGTGTTAGGCTTCGGTGGCACCGTGGCGAACCGTGTTCCGTGGCTGAAGAAGCGTGAAGACTGGCGGTCTCACTTTCGAACCATGACACAAAGCTTCTTTACTTGCGCGCCGACATGTCTACTCTCACTTGAACTCCTCATGAGGTCTTCTCCCGAAGTTGAACTCCAACTGATCGGCGCGACTGAGTTTGTCCTTTACAACGCGCATCGGTGCTGCCTCCAGATCGGCATTCCACGCGACTCGTTCCCATTGTTAACCGGCATCGTTCCTTTGAAGAAGAGGGAGTTGGGCGTGGAAGTGGACGCGAAGGAAGCGAAGGCCATTACAGCACCCTGGAAGACAAGTGTTGCGGGAAAGGCCTTAGTGCATGTAGGGGAAGAATGCGAGCTGTGGAGGGCCTATGTAACCAAACTGGGGAAGTTAAGGCCTAAAGCGCCTAAGCCCCTGATGTAGCTCACTCTGCTTTCTGATAGAATAAAATCTGGAATTTGACATTTTAGACCATTGTTCCCCTTTGTTATTATTATTTTTCTTTTTTATTTTTAATTTTATGATCGTACACACACACACACACACACACACACACACACACACACACACACACACACACACACATATATATATATATATATATACATACATCTTATTATTTTTGAATGGGGGCGTCCAGAGACCTGGACGCCCCTATTTTTGAATTTTTAAATAAAATTTTGTTGTTGTGGGGGTGTCCGGAGGCCTGGACGCCCCAATATTTTAAATAACAATTTTTTTGTTGTGGGGGCGTCCAGAGGCATGGGCGCCCCAATATTTTCCTTTTTTATTTTTTTTTATTTTTTGATATGGGGGCGTCCAGGGAACTGGACGCCCCTATATTTTCTTTTTTATTATTATTTTTTTGATTTTTGATATGGGGGCGTCTAGGCGCCTGGACGCCCCTATAAGTTTGAATTTGGATATAAAGGGTGCCCTCACGCCTTTTCCTATTCATTTCAACGAGTTGCTTGGCCCTGAACAACTTGCTATTGGTTCCCGATGGAGCACGGAGGCCCGAGCCAAGGTGGAGAGAAGCGGAAACGACTTGCTCGTCGTCCGAGAAGGTCGAGGGATCGTGCAGAGGAGGCTGCCGTGGAGGAGGATGTTGCCGCGGAGGAGGAGGCCCCTCCCTTGACCGTGGAGGGTCCTGAGGGTCCTGGCGACGCGGGGGAGGATGAGCATGACCCGGTAAGCCCCTTAAGACTTCACTCTGTTGAGTTATTGAATGATTTCTAGCGTAGAAAGGGGCCGAGGGACGCAGTTCAGAAGGGGGTGGTGTGAGGGATGGAGGCGTCCGGGGCCTGAACGCCTCCATATTCTCTTTTTTAATTTGTTTTATTATTTTTTAATTTTTTTATGGGTTATTACGTAATATATATGTAGATGTAAAGAGGCGTCCACCTAAGTGGACACCTTCAAAAATTTTATTATTATTATTATATATATATATATATATATTAATTATTAAATTCAAAAAGGAAAGCAAAATATGGAGGCATCCACAAGGGTGGACGCCTTCATATGTTATTATATATACTATACACATAAAATAAGTAAATAAATAATAAAACGTCCAAGAGGCTAGACGCCTTAAAAAAAAATTTTTTTGGGAAAATAAATAGAAAATAAATATGTGCAGTCTTTGTTATTTATCATTCATGATTCTGATGTGTTCCCTTTTTGTTTGTTTTGTGGTGTGCAGGGCGTGATGAAGAGCCGGATCAGCTGGTCCCTGGTGGTGGCGGCGTACCGTGGGCTGCCGGACTTTCAGAGGGCGCGGGTGGACGCCATGGGGTTTGGAGCCTTCCTCAGGATCGAGCCCTTCCGGCTTGACCTTCCTCTTATTCAGGAGTTGAGGGAGCAGTGGCACGCGCCGAGCCGGGCGTTACTGATGCCCTGGGGGCACATGGTGCCGACACTGGAGGACGTATCTCGGATCACCGGGCTACGAGTTGACGGAGAGGCAGTCAGCGGGGTCACTTACCCCGATTACCGAGAGAGTGCCTTGGACCTGCTGTGGCTAGAAACGAGTGCGACTGACAGAGACAGCAGGGTAGTCGGCCGAGTGGAGATTATGGAGGCGCTCGGATTCGTTGACCCTCGCCAGTGGGTTAGCAAGACTGGAGCGGAGTTTCTGGCACGACTGGAGGGAGACGCCCTGTAGATCTCTTTAAAATCCACTTAAATATAAAAAGCAATAGATAGGATGAAAGCAATAAAATAGCACGAGGTGCTAAAAGGAGGTTGTGATCGCCAGAGACGCGAACGCCTCAAATGATAATAATGAAAATCATGGAGGGATCGCGAAAAATACCTTTAAAAGCGCGGGTGATTGTGAGTGCTCCTTTCTCTTCAAATCGGCCGGCCGATGAAGAGAGTTCTTCTTTAAGGATTACCCTTGCAAAAAGACACAAACACCAAAAGAGAAATTGAATTAGAACATGGTGAGTGTGGCATCAAATCCTTAATGAAAATATGAGCATGATAACATGGTGAAGAACACACCTTAAGGGTGTTGGCCCTTAAACCCCTATGCAAAGAGGGTGTGGGAGATGAATGATATGATGAATGTAAAATAAAATAAGGGGAAAGAGTGCAATAGTTGCACTATGGGGAGATCTCAATATGGTTGAGTATAAAAAATTTAAAAGAATGATGAATGCATGTGAATGTATTAATCACAAATAAAGAAAAAGAGAATATAAGGGAGATAAGAAAAATCTGCTTGTATTGGCTCCTTTGGCTTTAATTCTCAATGGGGAGGAAACTTCAAAAGGATGAAGACTTTAACATGGAAGCTTCTCCTTCAGCCACAAGCCGCATCAACTCCTTCGGTTCCCTGTAGAAAGAAAAGAAGAAGAAGAAGAAGAAGAAGAAGAAAACATAACAGAAGAAGAAAAAGAAAAAGCAGAAGAAGAAAAACGTAGGAAGAAGAAGAAACAGAAGAAGAAAAGATAGAAAAAGAAGAAACAAACAGAAGAAGGACGAGGGGAGAAGAAGAAATCCGGAATCCAACCGATTAATAGAGCTCGGAAGCTCTATTAATAAGATAGAAAAGAAATAAGAAGGAAAGAGTCCAAAGGAGGAAGAGATAAGAACGGGTAAGAGTCCAAAATAGGGGAGGATTAGACTGGGCAAGAACCCAAACGAAGCAGTGACTCTCTGGGGAAAGGTTGCATCCGTTCGGAACATAAAAATGAAACACGACCTGGACAAAGGCGTCAATTCAAGAATTGACGACCTGTCAGAGGGCGTCTTTTAAAAACACGACTTAGATTAAGGCGTTAATTCAAAAATCAAATTTTAGAATTTATTTGAAAATTGTGAAACACGTCTGAGTCAAAGGCGTTAATTAAAACGCGCCTTAACCAAGGACGTTAATTCAAAATATTCAAAATAGGGTCATTTTTCATTTCTCAATATTATTTTCTCATTTTTTAGGTGAAGGTGCATCTCGTCGCCCTGATTCCAACGACTATTTTTGTGAATTTTTCTGACACCCGGAAGGCCACCAAATCACCTCTGGAAGAGAGTGGAAAATAATATTAAAAAATCAATTTGAAAAAGTGACGACCGTGTGTAAGGCGTGAATTCAATTTTTGATTTTTTTATTCTTTTCAAATTCAAAGTAACGTCTTATGTTAAGTCGTTAATTCTCGAAAAATTCTGAAAAATTCTCAAAAAAATCCAGAAAAATGGAAAATGAGTGGAATTGACGCCCTCACTATATGTCGTCAATTTCTTAAGAAACGCCCAAGCCTAAGTCGTTATTTAAAAGACGCCCCACGTCAAGTCGTTAATTCGGAAAAATAGAGAAAAATACCCAGAAAATCTAGAAAAATCTAGAAAAATCCAGAAAAATAGAAAAAAATAAGAAAATGGTGAAAAAAAGGGAGAAATCTAAGAAAAGTGAGAAAAATCACTCAAATAGAACTAATTTGAGGGTCAAATTGGGACATTACAAGGCAATATGAGATATACTCACAGTAACGTCAATTTTGGCGTGTCTACACGCCCGTGCAGCTTTCACCTAGGACCCGAGCGAGCGGGAGCTGGTGGATCTAGACCTCCGGAGGTTCCTCTTCTTCTTCCTGGGCCACCTTCTGCTGGGAACGAAGGGGGACGGCATCCACTGTCGCTTCCTTGGGATCCTGCCGGACCTGGACAGAGTGGGGAACTATGCGTGGGGAGCGGCTCTGCTTGCCTATTTGATCGCCGATCTCTCCCAGACTTCAGAGAGGGAGACGACAGTCAGCGGCTTCGCACCTTTTCTCCAGGTAAACATTTTATTTATGCATTTTACCGTAGTTAAATATGCAATTATTCGTGCTAATGATGTATGATGGATGCAGGTGTGGAGCTACTACTACTTCCCGATGGGAAGAGCCAGAAAGGGGAACAGGAGAGCCGTGCCTTTGGCGCGACGGTGGAGGCCGGTCATGGTCGCGGCACCCCACGGCTACCAGCTAGCGTCGCTTCGTCGGGAGTTGAGCGAGTACCCCGAGGCTATGGTATGATGCGTATGATTTTTATGTTTTTATGCATGTGACTTAATTTAGTAAAATGGCAACTAACATGATGCATGTATGGTGATGCAGGTGGTATGGAGGCCCTACCTAGGCATGGCCGACGCTGGCCAGCCTTGGGTTGTAGCGGGTCGTCCTCGTTTCGGGCGGGACATGTGGGTCCATTGCCTGAACGAGATCGAGGCGCTGCAGCTCAGGCTGGTCATGAGGACGTTGGGGCTAGCCCAGGAGTGGGTCGACGTAGATGAGCCGATCCGTGTCGGACGGAAGACCAAGGGGAAGGCAAAGATCGTGGACTGACGTACGCGCTTTTCTGTACAGTACCAGGACTAGCAGTAGGGCGGGGTCCCAGTGGTGTCCCATGTACAGGACAGCACTGACTACTTGAGACGGTACCGGGCCACGTACGGGGAGCGCCTCTTCCTCGATGGTGCGGCAGCGGTAAGCGTGAAATGACAGTGTTTTCCTTTTCTATATGTATACATATGGGACACTAACTTATATGTAATGCAGGATGCTCGTGATAACATGATTGCTGACCAGCGGGCCCAGCTGGCAGACGCCAAGCGGCAGTTGGTGGCCATCCGACAGGAGTTAGAGATCCTGGTGAGTCTATGCAATGCATTTTTTATGACCTGGATTTCGATGCTTAGCCTCTGACTATCATTTGATTTGTGTTTCAGCGGGCCCATCAGGCAGCGGCAGCCGGGATGGCTGGTGGAGTGGGTTCCAGTTCGTGGGGCCCTCCTCCGGAGGTTTCTGCCCTTCAGGAGCAGCTGACGTACGCGGTGGCCCGGGCTGAGGAGGCCGAGCGGGATCACGCGGCTCGAGTGAGTTCTTGCTTGGCCCCGATCCTCTTTCCAGTTGCTCTTCTTCCTTCACTGTTCTCTTATGGGGTACGTGGCCTTTGGCAGGTGGCGGAGATTCGGGATGCCCTGGACCGTGCGGTCCGTGTCGAGCAGGAGCGTGATGCCTGGGTGGCAGAGCGTGACGCGCGGATAGCAGAGCTAGAGGAGGAGCGACGACGGGAGGCTGAGGAGCTTCCTCGCGACGTGCTGGAGCTACGATTTGCCCTTGAGCTGTCGCGGAGTGAGGCGATGAGAGAGAGAGAGGAGAGGGAGGACAGGAGGGCGGAGCGACAGCGAGATTGGGACGAGAGGAGGGCTCTGGAGGCCTAGATGATGGAGCTCCGATTGAGTCTCGGCTCAGCAAAGGGGAGGCTTCGAGAGAGTGAGGAGCGGTACCAGAGGGCGAAGGAGCGTGGGGCGCGACTTCGTCAGTCTAGTTCCTTCTCCATGGGCAGCTTCCTGGTTTCTTCAGCTGAGGAGCGTCGCCGCGCCTTCGAGGCTGGCGTGGCCCCACAGGGCGAGGCGAGCACCGCCTCTCAGGGCTCACGGAGGCCCCCTATGGACCCTCGTCAGAGGAGGGAGGAGAGCGATGATCAGGAGAGTGGCAGCGAGAGTTTGAGAGTTACTTGTACACCCCACCCTCCTCACTGTATGATGTACTACTGACTATTATATGAAATGAAATGGTTTCTTTATGGTGTGCACTTTTCCTTTCCCACACTTTTTTCTCTTGCACCAAGTTGTTTCGAAGCATGCTTCACGAGGCCTTGCTCTTAAAAGTAGGGAATTACGGTTTGCACGGAGGGATCCTGTTTCTTTTCTTCCCCTTTTGGGCGCGTCCAGGCGCGATGACGCGTCTTAACTTTCGAATTCAAATTTAAAGCGTCGGGCGGCCTTTCTTCTCCCGTGCCTTACCCGCAAACGAGCCCGCCTCCCGTCGAGATTTACTCGCCTATCTTCGTCTTCTTCCACTCTCAATCGATGGAGTTTGGTGGGCCAAATTGTGATGAAGGGAGAGAGGGGCGAGGAACTCCTCGCCCGAGGAGGGACGCGCAAGAGCACGGAGAGGCGTCCATGGAAGAGGAAGGGCCGCTTCGGGCACCCGAACGACCCGAGGGACCCGATGGCGAGGAGGGAGGTGAACACGGTCTGGTAGGTCCTTCGATCTCCTCCTCTTTGATTCATGTGGAGTTTGGTGCGAGCCATGCGAGAGGGGAAAAGGGTTCGGCGAGTGTTGCACTCAAATGAAGGACACGTCTTTGACAGGAGACGCGTTCTCATTGTTGACGCAAGACCCTTCTTTCTTGATGTAGGGCATGGCATGGACCCCGGGCTTGGCTGATGAATGGGCGAGTGCAGATGAGCCGAGCCATGTCAGGAAGGAGAGTCACGACAAGGCGAAGCTCGAGGACTGGCACATACGTCTCCCTGGACAACAAGGGAGCATATTGGTGCAGGACAGTGCCGACTTCCTGCGGCAGTAGAGAGAGAGTTGTGTGGGGCTTCCCCAAGCCGGGGATACGCGCGACATCAACGGCTTGCGTGCCCAACTGGCAGAGGCTAGGCGCCAGCTGGCCGTCACTCAACAGGAACTGTCGCTCCTGGTAAGTTAAGTGTTGCATTTTTTTTGTTTTTAAATTTGGAGCTTAGCTGATGGCTGTTGTTTGTTTGTTCCAGCATGCCCAGCGGACAGCGATGGTGGGAATGGCCGGCGGCGCATCTTCCAGTTCCTCGGCCCCTTTTCTTGAGATTGCCTCCCTCCGGGAGCAACTTGCCGGTGCGGTGGCCTGTGCGGCCCTGGCGGAAGAGGAGCGTGATGCCTGGGTGGCAGCTGTAGCGGAGCTGCAACGTTGCGGTGGGGAGAGGCCTTCTCCAGACATCCTGGAGTTAAGGGTCCTTCTCCAGGTGACGAGGATAGAGGCAGAGAGAGAGAGAGAGGAGAGAAGGGCCGAGCGACAGTGAGATCAGGTCGAGAGGAAGGCCTTGGAGGCCCAGGTGAGGGAGCTTCAGCTAGGCCTTCAGGTCATGGTGCAGAGGCTAGGAGCAATGGAGACGCGCTACGAGAGAGCGCGAGAGTTCGGGGAGCGACTCCACCAGTCTGGCCGCTTTTCTGTTGGCGGCTTCTTCGCCACGCCAGGGGAGGAGCAGCGAGCCACTATTGTGGAGCAGGCGCCACGAGGCGAGGCGAGTGCTGCTGCACAGGGATCCAGAAGGCTTCTGAGGGACCCTCACCTCAGGGGAGAGGAGAGGGACGTCTAGAGGGACGAGCATGAAGATAATGGCGAGAGTTGGCGAGCCAGTGGACCCGCCTCCTCTCTATGATTGTGGTGTTTATGACTGCCTATGTAGGCTTATGAATAGAGTGATTTGATTTTCTGCTGCTTGCTTGTTCTCTTGTGCGTTACTTCTTCCCTACACTTCTTCTCCTTTGCACTGCTCCCATGTGATGTGTCTGCCGAGACTCCGCCCTAAACGGAGAATCGCGTCTTGCTGTGACCGTTTTTCTACAGAAATCTGTCGTCGAGGCCAATAATGACGGCCCTGGCCCCTTCTCCTGGATGATGTTTCAAATTTTGCGGACGACCTCCAAAACATGATCGGGCATCCCTAGACAACATAGGGGGCGGGTCGTCATATTACACCGTCCAATCAATCACCCTACGCGAGCGGTGAAGTGACACATGAGACCGTAGGGCAGGTGCCCCATCTCAAGGGCTATCGTTAAAGGTGATGGAGGTAATCTTGGCCCGCACTCCCTTCCATTTCTATAAATGCCTGTCTCTTTTGTTCTCCCAGGTATATCGAGAGCTAACTCGAGGAGTACAAGTTCCCACGGGAGAGGAGGAGCTCAAAATTCTGAGGTCTGCATGGAGGGCGAATCTTCCCACTCCTCGAAGAGAAGCAGATCCAGCGGTAGCAGTTCCAGGAAGCTCTCGGACCTGGAAGGGCACTTCAGCGAAAGGGCCCAATCACAACTCGTAAGCTGAGCTTTCCTGCACTTTTCTCATTCTTTCTTCCTTCCTTTTGACAACACCCTTCTCCATTCCTTATGCACGCGCAGAGTGTGATGAAATCACACATTTCATGGGAGTTAGCAGTGGCAGCATACAGGGGTCTCCCAAATTTTCAGAAGGCCAGGCTAGACGTGATGGGATTTGGTGCCTTTCTTCGGATCGAGCCGATCAAGCTCGACTTGGTCCTCATCCAAGCCTTGTGCGAAATATGGGACCCAGTAAGTCGGGCATTCTTGATGCCCTGGGGGCACATGGTGCCCAGTCTGGAAGATGTGGTCCGAATCACGAGTCTCAAGGTAGATGGCGAGGCAGTGACTGGAGTCACCTACGCGGACTACCGAGAAGGTGCCCAGAAGCTACTGGGTTTGGGCTTAGATGGTCGGAAGAATAGGTCAGTAACTAGGGCATCTATCATGGAGGCATTAGGGCTCACTGATACTCGTCGACGGGACGATGAGTCCTTAGAAGAATTCATGGAAAGGATGGAAAGAGGATGTCGTGCTGTGTACTACACGGATTTTGGCAATTGGGAAAGATCCAACATAGATTTGAAGAGATTTCTCCTCTTTTTACCGGGAAGATTGATACTGAGCTCGAAAGGAGACGGTATCTATTGTCGTTGCCTGGAGCTGCTATCAGACCTCGAAAGAGTAGGGCACTATGCCTGGGGAGCTGCCATGCTGGCGCATTTGTTTAAAGGTCTATTCCAAGAGGTGGACCGTGAGATGACTGTGAATGGTTTCACACCATTCATCCAGGTATTTTTATTTATTTATTATTTATTGTTTTTGTTTGTTTTTTGTAATAGTCCACTTAAGGTACTGATGACATGTGCTAAAGCAGCTGTGGAGCTATTATTACCTCCCGATGGGGAGAGCTCGACATTGGCGACCAGTGATGGTGCTGCTAGCCAGGCGGTGGCAACCTATCATGAGTGCGGCACCCCTAACCTACCAACTGATGGTGTTAAGGCGGGAGCTACAGGAGTTCCCTGCAGCGATGGTGAGATTTTTTTTGGAATTATTTTCATTTTGTTTTTGGTTTTGACCGGCTAAACAGGTATGTACAACCTAACCTAGGTAAACTGGAGCCCTACTCAGGCATGGTCGATGCCGACCAACCATGGGTTCTAACAAGTCATGCCCGGTTCGGACGGGAACTGTGGATGCACTGCCTGAATGAAATCAAGTCGCTTCGGCTACGATTGGTTATGATGACTTTAGGACTAGCTCAAGAATGGGTGGATACGGCTGCGCCACCTCGCGTCGGGAGAAAGACACGGGGACTGGCAACCTACATTGATTGGCGTGTGCGGTTCCCTGAGCAGTATGAAGACTGGCAATGGGGCGGCACAATCATGGAATCGCATGCGCAGGATAGTGAAGACTACCTGCGTCTGTATAAGACAATGTATGTAGAGCGGCTCCAACCCCGGAAACTTGTGGAGGTAGGTCTCCCCTTTTCTCTTGCTCTTTTTTGTTGTTGTTTTTTTTTTGGAATGTTGACTTGTATGGCGTGGCTGTAGGATGTCCGTGATACCATCATAGCGAATTTACGAGCTCGCTTGGCAGAGACGGAGCAACAGTTGGGCGATGCCCGCGGAGGTATGAGTGTCTCGGTAGGTGTACAGTGCACGCTCCTAATCAAGGCCCTAGATTCATGGTGTTCGGCCACTAACTATCACATGTGTGGTCATAGCGCGCCCATATTGACGCGGCCTCCTCAGCGATGGGAGCGGGTGGTGTCTCTAGCTTATGGATCCCTACCTCAGAACTTGATTTGCTTCACGAGCAACTTGCTCGTGCTACGCAGCGTGCCGCGGAGGCAGAAGGAATGCTCTCTATACAGGTAAGAGTCTCTGTGTTGAGTTCTCCTTGTTTATGCTTTGCCGCATATCTGAGATGGTATATCTGGCAGGAAAAGGAGACGCAAGAGTCACTTGCCCAAGCTGAGCAGAGGGAGGCTAGAATAGTAGAGGTGGAGGAGGAACTGCGACGTCGTCCAGATGACGACTCTTCTAGGGATGCCATAGAGTTGAGGATCACTCTCCAGTTGGAGAGGGAAGACCGTGAGAGAGAACGGGCAGAGAGAGAAAGAGACAGAGAGAGAGAAAGAGCCGACAGATTGGCTGAAAGGGAGGAACGAAGGGCCATGGAGGCCCAATTGTTCAAACTCCGAACCAGCCTTGGTCTTGCTGAACAGTGGCTGAGAGATGGTGAGGAGCGCTACCGAAGAGCACGAGAGCGTGACTTTCATGTTGGTTGCTTCTTTGCTACTCCCATGGATCAACGCCGGGGTGTGGTGATGGGAAGAGGAGTACAGAGCGGTAAGAGTACTGCTTTTCGTAGTTGGGTAGCACCCTTGAGAGCGTTTTGCCCGGAGAGTAGTGGGACGAGTAATGCAGAGAGAGAGGGTGGAACTTGATGTAATTTTTTTATTTTGGAAAGGAATAAAATGTTTGATTCTTGGATTCTTACCTCTTTTTTACTTTCTCGAATTCCTGCATACATCACTTAAACAAACAAGTTAGAATATCTGCTCTGAGTTGGCCCCTTACCTAATATGCGAGGTTTGTTTTGATATGTCCTTGATAACGGGTCAAGGGGCCAAGCCTTTATTAACGAAGGCAAGGGAAAGATGCGGTGATGATGAATGCGATAGACAAGCACATGAATGCAAGCGATATTAAAAAGTGGAATGCTGCATTCAAATGCAATCATGCGAAATTTATTTGTTTTTTCTTTTTATATTTGGCATTTTTTTGTTTTGTTATATTCACTTTTTTATGTACATTTTTTCTTTTTCCCTTTTTTGTTGTTATTTTTACCATTTTTTTTGTTGCTAACGCCTGGCAAGTATCCAAACGGCACCTAACCTACATGAGGATAGGGGTTTCTTACTAACATCCCAGGTATCCTAAGTGCACATCTAGGTTGATTCGGGCCTCTAGACCCCTCGAATGATAATCCCGTCGGCTAAGACTTACCCTGATGACAATACCTTCATGGCATGCTTAGGCTCCCAGTCGCTTCCGGCCACATGGATTCACCCAAAAGGTTTTCGTGGTAAATGATTTGCCCGACCCGGGTCTATTTTCTCACAACTCTAGATAGTATATGATGGAACACCCTGGAACCCTAACGACCAACCACGCGACGCTGACCCGGAATCAGACGCCGTCGCACCCATAGGTGACGCGCTTGCATTGGCCTAAGCCCAAGGTTAAATAAGAACACATCAAGGTGGTAAACAGGGGTCTTGACCGGCCAGAAACACAGAGACTCCTTCGCAGCGATAGCTTTTACTTTTCAAAGTAGGCAACCATATGTGTATATTAAAATAAGGTCGCAAACCTTGGCGGGTTTCACCCTTCATAAATTCCATCTAGCTTTCATCTTTAGAGGAGGAAGGAAGAGTGCATGGGGTAAACCTCCTGAGAGGACCGGCAAAACCGTTAACTCGGCGAGCCAATAAGGGCCCATTTACTCTCCTCTTTCGGACAACTTCGGACCAAATCTCGAGCATTTACATTCCATGGCCCCTTTTGTGGATTCAGACTTTTGCTTTGAGGGATTCCCTTTATCGCATCAGGCACGGTCACGACCAGGCTTTTCTCTTGATTTTGATTTTGTGCTTCTTTTTTTGCGAGGGAGATATAATTGTTCGTCGTTGTGGGCTCCATTTTGTATGCCTGCGGGGACACTGCCCTCTTCTCGTACTCTGATCGATGCTCGAGGAAATGGATCCTAGTCTTGCCTTAAGGGGTTTGCGTTTTAGTTTCTCATGCTCAGCGTTTTAAGGGCGCCGACTGTCTCCTTTGGTCGAAGAGAAAAGAATAAAGATTATAGCTTCTGAAGATCTTCTGGGTGAGGCCCCACCGTAGGTGATGCTACCAACTTTTTTGGATAAAATACGTAAGTGAGTACATGTTGGCTTCCTTTGAGCGAGCATAGGCCGATGTGGCCGGACATGGATCTCCACGGTTCTGGCAAACCAAGACTCGGTGCCTACCAAGCCTTAATGGGCCCTATCCTAACATGGAGGTTGGACGCAGCGACTTAACTACATGGTGACCACCAGGCATCGGCATTTTAAGATTATATTTTTTTAGTGATTTTCAATATTTTTTGATTTTTTTTGTTTTCTTTCTTTTCATCATTTTTTTTGACATTTTGACACTATGCTAAGGGTAGTACTTTTTAAGATAAAGCCCATTCCAAGGGTGGGATAACTCAGTCCCTTCGGCGTTGACTAGCTTATAGGCGTTGCCAGGGTACACGGCTTGAATTACAAATGGTCCTTCCCAATTGGGTTGGAGCTTAGAATGCATCCCTCCAGGTTTGACAAAAATTCTTTTCACAACCATCTCACCGACTTTGAATTTTCTCTCAACGACTTTCTTTTGGTAAAAACGTGCGAGTCTATTTTGATACATACGCGTATGCTCGGCAGCGGCCAGCCGTTTCTCATCTAAGAGTTCTAACTGGGTGAGGAGTGAATTACGACGTTCGTCGAGGGGAAATTTCTCGTCCAATTGTATCCTGAGAGAAGGGATCAGAGTCTCGTACGGGACTACCGCTTCCATACCATAAGTCAGGGCAAACGGAGTCTGCCAGGTGGGGGTACGGATTGAAGTGCGATAGGCCCATAGAGCTTCGATAAGCTTTTCTGGCCAGTCTGAAAACTTACTGGACTCGCAGGTTTTCTTGATAATTTTGATCAATATTTTATTGGTGGCCTCTGCTTGGCCATTACCTTGTGGGTAATAAGGTGATGAATGATGCAATACAATTACGTACCTTTTGCAGAGGTCCTGAAGGTCCTGAGAAATGAACTGTGGCCCATTGTCGGTGACGATTGTGCTTGGGACGTCGAACCTGGTGAGGATGTTCTTCATGATGAACTTGCAGACTGTTGACGCCTTGATTTCCGCGTAAGCTTCGACTTTAGCCCATTTGGTGAAGTATTCCGTCGCAGTAAGGATGAAAGATTTCTGCTTGGTGAGGGAATTGGGATCACCTAGGGGACCAATGATGTCGAATGCCCACATGGATAAAGGCCATGGGGAGGATATTGGACGAAGTGAGGAAGATGGTGAATGGATTTTATCGACGTGGAGTTGACACTTGACACACCTACGGACATAGACAACACAATCCTCTTCCATAGTGGGCCAGTAAAAACCCTCCTGAATGATCTTCTTGGCGAGCATCTGACTATTAACATGGCCACCGCACACACCCGAGTGTGTCTCCTCTACACATTTCCAGACCTCATCATCATCGTGACATCTTAGTAGAACCCCAGTAAGGCTTCTCCTATAGAGTAGACTTCCAACCAATGTGTACTTCTGGGCCACTCTTTTTATGGCTTTCTTATCCTCTGTGGTGGCTCCTTCAGGGTAAGACTAATCTTTGCAGTATTTGACAATTTCATAGAACCATGGGTTCTCCTCATCAGTCAATTCTTCTTCAAAATCCACCAACATGATTTCCTTCTTCTCAAGAATTTCTCCCTCCTGGATCTTCTGTATGACTCTTTTCTTGATCTTTAAGAGGTAAGGGTCCTGAATGGCAGGGACAAGACACTTGTAGAGAATGATGGATCTAAACCATACACCTAAAGGGAATTTGAAGGATGATGCCAAGGAGGCGAGGGCATCGGCCAGAATGTTTTGTTCGCGAGGAACTTGGACAAAGATCAGCTTGGTGAATAATTTGGCATAAGCGGAGACCAGCTCCTGATAGGGTTTGAGCTTGGGATCGAGGGTGCGATATTTGGTAAGCACCCGACGGAGAACAAGTTGACTATCACCCACGACTCACAACTCAGTGATGTAGAAAGAACGGGCTAGTTCCAGACCAGCTAGAAGAGTCTCGTATTCAGCAATGTTGTTGGTGACTGGGAACGCGAGATGAAATGCCTCTGGGATGGTAACGCCTTCGGGCGTTAGGAGGACAATGTCGATACCCTTCCCTTGGGAATTTAGAGCTCCATCAAAATATAATGTCCACATTGGCTCGTCAGACTGGGCGATCGTCATTAGTTCCTCATCTGAAAACTCTGATTGGACAGGATCGAATTTGGGAAGACGATGGTGAGCGAGATGCTCAGCTATGGCATAGCCTTTAATCACCTTTTGCTGGATATAAGTGATGTCAAATTGAGAGAGGAAACTCTGCCAGCGTGGTAGCCTATCAGTAAGGATGGATTTCTCTAAAAGGAACTAGATAGGGTTCATGCGAGCAATCAGATGGACCTCATGAGCTAGGAAGTAGTGCTTCAACTTTTGCACTATCCGAACAAGGGTAGCACAAGTTTTCTCCATAGATGTGTACTTATGCTCACAGGGATTGAGGAGTTTGTACAAGTAATAGGTTACCCGTTCCTTGCCTTCTTCATCGGCTTGTGCGAGGACAGCTCCTACGGAGTCGTCCAAGACTGAGATGTAGAGGATCAAAGGTTTTTCTGGTTTGGGTGGAATGAGAACAGGTGGACTAGCCAGATATTCTTTTAACCCTTCGAACGTTTTCTGGAATTTAGAATCCCAGTGGAATTGTACTCCTGGCTTGGTCAACTCATAGAAAGGTCTACACCTTTGTGAGTGTTGGGACACAAATCGACGAATGGACTGCAACCTCCCGATTAAACCTCGGACTTCCCTCAAATTTTTGGGAGGCGGCATATCCCTGATGGCCTTAGCTTTGTCGGGATCTATCTCGATCCCTCTTTTACTCACAATGAAACCCAGTAATTTGCCCGATGACACACCAAACACACACTTCTTCGGGTTCATTTTCAATTGGAACCCCCTTGATCTCTACAAGACCTTAGCCAAAACCCTTGGATGTTCCATCCTGGTTCTTGATTTCACCAATAAATCATCCACATACACCTCCATATATATGTGCATCATGTCGTGAAATATGGCCATCATAGCTCTTTGTTAAGTAGCTCCAGTATTTTTTAACCCAAACGGCATGACCACGTAACAATATGTTTCCCAAGGTGTAGTGAATGACGTCTTCTCTTGATCCTCTTCTGCCAAACGAATTTGATTATATCCCGAAAATCCATCCATAAATGAGAGGGTCTCATACCCTGCTGTGTTATCGATTAACACATCAATGTGAGGCAAGGGAAAATCATCCTTTGGACATGCGCGGTTAAGGTCCCGGAAGTCGATACAAATCCTGACTTTCCCATCCTTCTTCATAACCGGGACAATGTTCGCCACTCATTGAGGATAAAGGATGACTCTAATGAACCTGGCTTTATGGAGCTTATCGACCTATTCTTTCATTTTCAAAGCCATCTGAGGGTGGAAACACCTTAATCTTTGTTTTACCAAGACAGACCCTGGTTTTAGGGTTAAGCGGTGTTCGACCAGGGTTGAATCAAGACCCGGCATATCCTCATAGCTCCATGCAAACGTGTCCTTATATTCATTGAGAACTTCAATTAATGTCTCTTCTTCAGAGGGTGGTAGATTATCACTTATGAGGATGATCCTAGGGTCTTCCTCAGTTCCCAAGTTGACTTCTTTGGTGGACTCTTCTACGGCGGTTGACGGTTCGTCGAATCTCCTTATTCCACTAGCATATGCGCCAGCCGCATCCTCATATTCTTCACCCTCATCTTCAGTAGGGTATTCTTCATCCGTGATCTCGTAGACTCCATACCCCTCATCAATTGCACAGTTGCCCTCATATTCTGTTTCCGATAGCTGGATGGGATTTTCTAGCAACTGAGGGATGGCAAGAAGGGCCTGACACCTGGCGGCTAAATCCAGAAGGAACCGACGAGGGATATGCCTACCCTTGGATTTCTTCCTAAGTACTACCTTTGACTTATTATTCCTATATTGACTGACATTATTTACAGAAGAAGAAAAAGATGAAGAGGATGGTGAAGAATGTACAGGGAAAGACCCCTCAGAGGAGGGGTCGAAAAGGTCGCTCATCGGACCTTGGACGGGTGGTCCGCAGGGCGGGACGCACCCGTGGGAGATGTAGGAGGTTTCCTCAACGATGATGTGTTGTTGAGGAGTTTAAAAATTGGCGCTTTTTTTTTATTTTCATTTTTGATGACAAAACGGTGAAAAGAGATCGGAGGAAAGAGAAAAGTGGTTATGGCTAGAGGATTGGAAGGCTCGTAGAGCAGATCATGATTGAAGACCTGGCGCGGGTTGAGAAACCCGCGCAGGTATGTAAGTAGAGAAGGGGATCTGGGAAGATCGTCAGACAACCGTCTGGCCCAGGAAGATGACAACAACAAAGGCTATGACGAGTGAATGGAGAAGATGACGGCTAATGAGTCGTCGGTGGTGATGGTGATGGCGGATGAAGATCCGCTGGTGACAGGGTCCTTCTGACGAGGACGAGGATAGTTTGGAACCTTGGCAACAGTGGTGATATTATCTAGCATTCCGGAGATCAATGGCGGTCCTTCAAGCTGTGGAGACGAGAACATCCTTTCCAGTGCAATGAAAATGTCCCGTATATCAAACCATTTGTCCCACTCGCATTCCGAATCTTTGATCTTGCCTCTTTTGGTGACCCTCGGACATTTTTCAGTCGAATATACAGCATGTGATCCCCCATGTGCTTCTTGCGGGTAATCTCCCATCTGAACAACGGGCCCTTTGTTGAAGTGGTTTCATAGGGTCCATGTGAGGGGCTTACAATTCGCCTTGAATGGTCCTTTGAAGCCTAGGCCAAACCTGCGGTTCGGCCTAATCTCCTGTGGTGGTTCAGCCTACCTTGTAGCTGTGCGCCCAGACCTTTACCCTGTTGATAGTCGAAGTTCATCATAATCTCTCAACCTTTGGAGTGAAAAGGGAGATATGGCGTGGTTGCCTTGATCGGCTTCTTTGGTGCTGGCGGAATGTGAGATGAATCACACACATCCAGCAATGATAATTTGGGCCGATGAGACGGCCAAACAGAGGGCAGAGAGGTGTTGATAGCATCCACCGTGTGAAGGACATGTGTGCTGACCACTTTAATAATTCTTCCATTGTAAGGAAACTTCAAGCACTGATGGTTGGTGGAAGGCACAACATCCATGGCTTCAATGTAGGGGCGACCCAGTATGGCCTTGAATGTGGGGTCCATGTCGAGGACATGGAATTCCGTGGGGACTGACATAGGGCCTAGGTCTGCCCTCAGAATAATCATACCTTGCGGCGGCCTCTTGCTATTGTCATAAGCCGTGACTGTGATCGAGGAAGGTCTTATTTGTTCCTCGTCGACCCCACACAACTGAAGGGTGATCATGGAGATCACATTTATGGACGCACCCGTGTCTACAAGGCACGGGTTTATGGATACCCCATTAATTTTTATTGAAATGCACAATGCATATTTCCGAGCTTCCTTGGGAGCGAGCTCGTAGTTGTGGAACATGATGTCCGGTTCCGTGTCCGTTGGGGTCAGGACGGCAGAGATCTTTTCTACAGGGAGGTCCTCATTCACCATGACATTTTGAAGATACTCCATTAAGGCTGCCTGATGGGATGTGGATCTCTGAAGCAGCTCCAGAATGGAGATCCAAGAAGGCGTCTTGTCTAAGTGTTTCAACAGATCATACTGTGTTCCAGGGATAGATTTTTCCGGTTGTTCTCCATCGTCCTTCTCTGGCTGAGACTACTCAGGATTCTGACTGTTCTGGCGGAAAACCCTGTGGAAAATCCTTCCACTCCGGAGCACCATTACCTGCGGCATTTGTACCTCTATAGGGGTAGTAGTGGGTTTTAACAGAGGTTTGAGGGGCAGTGGTGGAGGAATGGTTGACGAAGCTGGAGTAGCAATGGGAGCAGGGATTCTGATGAGAGGTTTGTTCGGTGGAGACATGGTGGAGGTAGAGGGAATATCATATGGGCGATGAAGGATAAGGGGTTTGGAAGGTAGAGGTGGAGGCAAAGTGGAACTGGATAAGGCTTGAGGCGGGTAATGGTTTTGAGAGGGATGGTGGGTGATGAGTGGTTTTGAAGGCATTGGTGATGGTATTGTGGAGATATGCGGGGTCAGGTATGGTTGACGGATGATGAGATGTTTGGAAGGCGTAGGGGTAGATGTAGTAGAGGTGGACGGCAAAATGGAGGAATGAGAGAAGATGAGAGGGTGTGGGGGCGTAGTGGAGGGTGTTGGCTGATAGGTCAATGGGGTGCGAATGAGAGGACGTGATGGCAGTGGAAATGGTGAAGGCGGTACTGATGCGGATTGATGAGAGAGAGGTGCTACCCGGGTAAGGCGAGGGGGTTGCATGACGATAGGGTTGGCGATAGAAAGAATAGAGGTATTTTCTGGGTGCCACACCTGCTCTCTCCCGACTTTCGGGAAGGAGGAGATGGGGTTGACCTGGTGATTGGGCTGTTGGTACTCCGGCAATGGATTCTGAATTATACCCATGTTGGGCTGTTGTTGTTGTTGTGCCTGCTGAGACTGTTGCTGTTGTAACTGCTGATGTTGTAATTGCTGCTGCTGTTGGAACTGTTGTCTAGGAAGGGGTCTCCTGGCTTTGAGAGTGGCGACGTATCGCCTCATTTCATCTCATTCAATCCCACCCTCATCATTCATATCATAGATGTAGTCCTTAAAGTGAAAACAATTCTCTATTGTGTGTCCTGGCTGCATGTGGTAGACACAGTATCTGGAAGTGTCAACATTCGGGGGCCATGTGAGCCTCTCCCTAGGTAAGACGAGTGTATTTGAGGCCATGAGGGCATTGAAAATATCTGCTAAAGTTTCTGGCAACGGTGGGTAATGGGCTCTCTTGGGGCCGATTGGTCTCCTTTGTTGCTGTGGGGGTCCATAATTCCATGGGGGTGGAACTTGGTGGTATGGAGGTGGTGGTTGTTGTTGCTGGGGTTGGGGTTGTTGCTGGGGGTGAAAAGGTGGAGCCATGTTGTTCTGGGGTGGATTGTTTTGGGGTGTAGGACGAGAGGGAAAAGGACCTTACTAGAGGGGAAGTCGAGGCATTTGTGGGAACCTTGGGTTGGCTGCATAGTTGGCATTATTGACTACACTCACTTGCTCATTTGTTACGACCCCTTCTGTCGCTCCACTCAGGACACCAGTGCCTGTCTTTCTGACTATCTTGGGCTTTGACGGCTCAAACATGTGCATGATAGGGGAATCTTTTAACTGGGTTTGGATATACCGGACCCTCTCATAGAGCTCTTCCATTGTGGCCAACTTGTTCATGGCCAGGACATGTCTGAACTGTGGGGTTGCATTGGACACAATCATCTTCACTTGTTCAGGCTCTGAGAGGGTATCCCTTATCCTTTCTGCCAGAGACCTCCATCTATCAGCATAACGGACGAAATCTTCGTCGGGCTTCATTTTCTCGGCAACTAGGTCGGTAATGGAAAGAGAGGGACCGACCCTATCCCGATACTTTTGTAAAAATCTTCTCTGGACTGTTTCAAAATTTTTGGCCTCGCTGGGCTCCAAAGAATAGAACCACTCTAGCACAGGACCATCCAATGACCTCCGAAAGAGGTATGCCAGGGATCTCTGATCATTTTGCCAATAGGAGGACTCATACATGAAGTCCTTGAGGTGAATAAAGGGGTTACCAGTGCCATTGTACCTGCGGTACGTGGGTATTTCGGAGGGAGGAAGATGGATGACCGAATGGATTGGCAAAGCAACCTCCGGGGTGGATTTCACGTCCACCATTTTCTTCAAATTTTGAAATTGTTCGTCCATTCTATTGAACCTGTTGAGGAGCGATTGGGCGAGCTCCTCGGGAGGTGAAGGTGGCACCTGCCACTGGGGAGGAAAATGTCTCCCGGTGACTTGAGGGGGAAACCACGAATGAGAGGGAGCTGCCGGGCAGTCGGTAGTTGGCCCCGGTTGGAGCGGTATATGGAGAACAGCAGGGGTTTGAGATTGTGAAGAGAATTGGAACGAGGGTGGTTGTTGACTCGCCTGCCCTTGAAGCGAGGGAGACTGGATGGCTTGCGCCAGTGAAGGAGATGGGATGGCCTGCACCGATTCTTGGACGGGTGCTATGGCTGGGGTTGACTCCTGGGGTGTAGGAGAAACAGACTTTCCTTTCAGAATGGCCTGGAAGGCCCGGAGCTGCTCAGAGGTAAGCTCCGTGTTGGCGAGGACACCTAGTAGGGAGGAGATGTCCTGTGGTGGGGATGTGTCCCCTGCGGTAACATGCACCTCACGTGAGGGCTCATGGGAAGGACCCGAGTCCATAGCATGGACTCGCGGCTCGACTGACTCACCACGACCAGGGTGGTTCTCCTCAAAAGACTCGTGAGCCATGCTCAGAGTTTTTCCGGAATGTAAAAACATACACCGGCAAGCAAATAGCAAAGATTATCAAACAAGTGAATGCCTTTACGCCTTTTTTTGTGTTTTGCTTTTCATGATTTTTTTTTGTGTTTTTAACCAAATCTAAATTTCTCACAAAATAGGGACCCTAGTTCATTTTTATTTCACCGCCGTGTCAGCTAGGGGCTCTCGTCTCACCACGAATGGGTCGACTAACTCCGGGGAACTTCAATAGTACAACAATCCCAGTGAACGAAGAGGAGATTCTTCGATGTCGGGGACTTACGGAGGTCCCAGTGGAGGAGATTCTAGTCCGTCGAGAGGAATTCCCGAACGGAGAGTCCTTCCTTCACCGAGAGAGGGTGATCCTTAGAAAAAAATAAAAAGAATAGAAAAGAGGGATGGATGTATGCAATGAAATGCTGACAGATATATGGAGCGCAACAGAACAATGAAACAATCAAGATATCACAACACGCAAGAGACAATAAAGCAAATTACAAGAAACTGCAAGGGTAACCGAAAGAAAGCAACCAGAAGTCCCACCGTGATCGCCAATCTGTGAGCGACGTCACGCGGTTGAGGAATGATGTGCGGAGCGCGCGAGCTCGTTTTGTTTGCTGCAACACAGAAATAAGAGAAAAGAGAAGAGGCCACCACGGGAGATTGCTCCGGCGAGGCGTGCGGGACAGATGCAATATAGCAAGATATGGGGGTTAAACGGCCATAGCGGGAAGTGACTCGTCGCGGCCTCGGGGGATGGGAATGGTGCGAGAATTAAATAACAGGAATTGAAACGGCCATTGCGGGAAGTGACTCGCCGCGGCCTCGAGAATATAGCAGGCAGATATAGCAGGCAGATATAGAAGTAATTCAAGATATACAAGCGAAAGGACAGAATTCAAACGGCAATTGCGGGAAGTGACTCGCCGCGGCCTCAAGAATATAGCAGGCAGATATAGAAGCAGTTCAAGATATACAAGTAGGAGGACAGAATTCAAACGGCCATTGCGGGATGTGACTCGCCGCGGCCTCGAGAATATGAGCAGATAAGAGATATAACATGATATAAAAAGAAGCAGAATTCAAACGGCCATTGCGGGAAATGACTCGCCGCGGCCTCGAGATTATGATGTGATCGCCAGGGGCCAAAGACCCCAAAATAAAGAGTGATCACGCCTACCTCACTAGCAGGAAGTGACGGGTTGTTTCTTCCTCCCCCTTCGGCCGGCCGACGGAGAGGGCTTTCTTCAGTTACCCTTGCAAAATAACAGATAATAGGTTAACATAATTAGAAAATGGCAGTGTAGTATCAATCCCTTGCAATGAAAATAACAAAATCGTGACAGAACACACACCTGGTTGGTGTGGTTTTAAACCCCTCTCGGACTCGAGTAGGAGGAAAGTGCGATGATGAATGCAAGGAAAGTAGATAGAGGATGCGAGATGATGAATGCAAAGAACTACGTAGAAAAAGGGGAGAGAATTGGCTTATTGGATGTGCCGATGGCGAGATCCGGCAGAGCTTCGGTGGCGTAGGGACGACGTGGAAGCGCGGTGGATGAAGACGACGTTCCTCTCGCGAGTGTGGGCACCCGAGAAGCCGGTAGAACCTCCCCCTACAAAAGACCCCATGGGTTAGAAATGGCTCCGGCAGCCTCTAGGCTCCAGCAGCCTATCAGACCTCTCAAAAGCTCTCCTCGGACTGAGGGGGGGGTCTCTATTTATAGGGCTCCAGAGGATGGAGACGTCCAGGACCCTGGACGCCTCCATCAGGGCAAAACTAATATTTTTTTATTTTTTTTTATTTTTTTATTTTGAATATTTTCAAGGAGGCGTCCAGGCAACTAGACGCCTCCATAAAAGCCCACCGAACCCCCGCCGAAAGCCGCACGCGATTTGGCACAACGCGTGGCTTTGATCGGCGCCCGTGATTAACGAATGGGCGCGTCTAGTTGGCAGGACGTCTTCACAATTTAGATTTTTTCTCAAACGAGAAACCGACCGGCGGACGGGGGGCGCTCGTGAGCCAGATGCTCCGTGAAATTATTTTTTTATATTTTATTATTATTATTATTATTATTATTATTATTGCATTGATGAAGGCGTCCAGCCAAGTGGACGCCTTCATTATTTTATTATTTTATTATTTGTTTTTTTAATATTTTTGTATATTTGAAAGTTATGGAGGCGTCCAGGGGCCTGGACGCCTTCATGAAGACCCCCCGGATTCCCCGAAAGGACGTCGGTAGCCGTCCGCCAGACATTCTCCTGGTTTCGGAAACTTCCGATGCATCCGATTGGGGGTGATGCCGTCCGAATGCCGCATGATTTCTACAACGAGGTAGTTTCCGGATGCCGAAAAGTCGGAAGAAGACTCAATAATAGAAAGCATTCAAGCGTTTCAAAATGCGAGAGCCGCAGCGGGGCGTCGCATAATAATATGAGATTTTCTCAGAGGATGTCAGAAATAACGTGTCTACACCCACCAATCCTAGATCTAAGGATAGAACTAGTCTTTTTGTATTTTCTATAAGAACCTTGTATTTTCATTTTGAGTAAAATTAATGCAAAGAAAATTGAAGAATTTCCTCCAAGGAGCAAGGGCCACCCCCTATCTCTCTCCTCTCTCTCCCTTATGCAGTTGGGAGGGCTATGTTCTTGAGGTGTGAAGCCTCTTCTATCAGGTGTGAAGATCGTCGCCGCCGCCACCGCCATCGTGCCGCCGTCGCACCACCGCCATCGTCACCGGAGTTCTGTCCATTCAGGACAACCACTTGATCTCAGATTTCTTGCTCTCAGCCATGAGTTCTTCTGGAGCCCAAACTTTCATGGTGAGTTCCAGGGGTCATCACCACGTCCTAAAAAAATCGGTGGAGCTTTTAGTTTTTATTTTCTATTTTTCAATTTTCATTCTCCACCTCCTTTCAGATCTGCCAGCAGTCTGCCCAAATTTTCAGAACCCTAATAGGTCGTTCATGAACCCACCTTATAGTGACCCAAATGACTTGATATTTTTATTGGAGGTTATTTTCACCTAATACCACGTCCAAAAATTTTCTTGTGAATTTAGAATCTCGTTCATATTTTCTAAAAATTCACTTTAGATCCCAACTCAGTTCTGTCTGCCACAGTCCAGATCCAACCACCCAGCAGTATAAAATACATTTCCCCATCCAAACCACTCTTAAATCGGTCATAAAAATTATTACCGTTTTTTTCTCTCTCCCCTCTACAATTTTCATGAAGAGTTTGAGGTCTGAATCGGAGATCTACTTTACGGTCAAAGCCAACTCTCAGAAAACTTTCTTTACGCCCGGCCAGATCTGAAACAGAGATCAGTCCGGTTCATAAATCTGCCAACAAAAGTACAGTCCCAACGAATTTTCTGGATCACAGAGGGTCGAAGGACTTCAAGAGAGCTTTCCAACAGTACCTCTTGTACGTCGATCCGACGTCAATGCTGATCGCAGCGACAGATCTCGTCGGAACGCGCGCTGTAAAATAGAAGTAGTAGATCCGTGGGCAGCAACTCCAAGACTTGGAGATCGGAGCCGATCGGCCTCCGACCGGTGTTCCAGCCCGACCGTCGTCTAGGGGAGCGCACCACCAGGTGTCACCATCATAACAGGACCCACCCCGCCAGATCCGGAGAACTGAGCAGCACGTGGGCCCCACGTACCCGCAGATCGCGCTGTCCGGACAGCACCAAAATGCGGGTTTCGGCACCGTCGGAGCGACATCAAGATGCTGCCCGTCAACCCAATTCCTGCTACTCCCGGACCCCACATGTGACCTGTTACCTCCCTGCGTGGAGTGGGTCAAAACTTTGTACCGCTGTAAAAATTTGTTAACCGGGAGTACAGATTTAGCCGGGGTTGTCTTCCCCACGCCGGGTGCGTGGAGGTACGATCTTAACTTCTTGGCATTACGCTTGCTTAGCTAGTATATGGTCATATGCCGCTGTGAGTGCGTAGGATTCTAGCCCGTGAGTTCATGTCACCGCTGTGAGCGAGAGAGTGACCTGTCCCGTGGCTCGATCTGAGCACGGAAGTGAGTCGACCACCCTTGATTCTGCCGGGTTCTCAACCGCGCGAATCCGTGTTTCCCCTCGCTTGGGATGACGAGTGAGCTTGCGTTTCTGTTAGCGACGTATAGCCCATAGGAACTCTTAGTGTCAGGCCGAAGTGTCATTCATACTCGTATGTTACTTGTCGCGTCTGCATTTAGAGTCCGAGGTCCGCATCACTTAGAGTCGATCCCCGTGTTCGTCCCGCATCATATAGCATTCTTCTTCGTGGTCCGGGTATTGAGAAGTCTTAAAAACATTTAATGCAACCTTCTCTCCTACAAATGATATATCCATCATTCCCGTGGCACAATTTATATTAGCCTTTGCCGTAGCTAAAAACGGACATCCCAAAATGATAGATGTATACTTTAGATCCTGGGACAAGGCCATATCTAGAATGAGAAAATCCACCGGGAAATAACATTCATGCACTTTGATAATAACATCCTCTAACAGACCCCTTGGTGTTTTAACCGACCTATCTGCCAATTGAAGGATGATTGAAGTGGGTTTTAACTCCCCCAGATCAAACTGCTCATAGATAAAGGTGGGCAAAAGATTCACGCTAACACCTAAGTCTAGCAATGCTCGATCAAAAGTGACTCCACCTATATCACATGAGATTAAAGGGGCTCCGGGGTCCTTCAATTTTTTAGGCAAATGATTCATTAAAACAGCACTCACATCCTCAGACAAGCGGATCTTTTGAGTCACCGCCCTTGACTCCCTCTTTGGAGTACAAAGCTCTTTCAAAAACTTTGCATACGCCGACACATACTTGATTGCATCCAAGAGTGGAATATTGATATTCACATGTTTAAATAATTCCACTAATTCTTCCCGATTGTACCGGTGGTTTCTTATGAGCTTTCGGCTTTAGAGCATCGGGAAAAGGGACTTTAGGCACATAGTTTTGGCGTCCTTCATCAACTTTTGCCTTTCCTTTATCCAACCTCTTCTCTCCACCCTCCGGCTTCTTCATTTCTTTAACAATTACATGCTCCTCTTCCTCATCACTCTCCTCTTGGGCCTTTTGGCCCGAACTACTGCCAACTTCCTTTGTCCTATCAGGATTATCTAAAGTCTTCCCGCTCCTAAGAGAAGAGATTGCTTTAGCATTTTCAAATTGGGGACCTGCAGGAGGAGGCGGCTGAGGTTGGTTTGGTTGAGGAAGAATAGGAACTCTTTTAGGAAAACCCGGAGGTTGGTTCCTTGGGTTAGCCATAGGCTGGCTAGGAAGCTGACCCACCTCTCTCATTACATTACTTGCTGCTAATTGCCCTACCTGACCTTCCAACTTAGCAATAGATTGTTGCTGAGAAAGAATGAGTTGTTGGAGTTGGTCGAATTTTTCATCAAAATTGGGCTGCGGAGGTTAAGGAAGGAGAGGTTGGAAAGGAACTTGATTGAATCGATTAGAAGGATATTGATGATATTGGCCCTGAGAAAATTGAGCTTGCTGATACGGGGCCTGAGAATAATGTGATGGGTGTTGAGATTGTTGTGGAAAAGGTGCATTAGATTGATAAAAATTATGATGAGCTTGGTGAGTTGGGTGTTGAGTTTGGTGAAAAGGAGATTGATAATGTTGGTGAGATTAAACTGGAGCATGAAAGGGTTGTTTTTGAAAAGAAGGATTAGATTGGGTAGATGGACCTTGCTGAGATTTCCAAAAAAAATTCGGGTGGTTTCTCCAGCCTGGATTGTAGGTGTTAGAATAAGGATCATAAGGAGGCTTAGAGACACCCTGAGCAGCGAAGATTTGGTCTTGGATGAACGGGAGAAGTTGGGCTGCAGTGGGACAATCAGTTACCACATGATCAGGGCTAGCACAAAGAGCACAAATCTCTTCATGACTGAGAGCTGAGAATGGTTGAGATCGAGGACCTGAAGAAGAAGGTTCCTGCCTAGATAGCAACAGATCTAGCTTTTGAGCTACAAGATCAACCTTCTCTATCTTCTGCGCCAACAATTCTATTTTGTTCAATTTCTGAGTCAAGGTATTGATGTCCATCCTATTCTCACACTCAACTTGACTCTTCACTTCATAAAGTCCACCCTTCTTAGCCAGCCCAATCATTCTCTCATAGGATGAGAGCGAGGCATGACTAATTAAATTTTCACTGAGCATTTCAAACAAATCATATGCCTCATCTTCGCTCTTACTCATAAAAGCTCCCCCACATGAAGCATCTACCATTTGCTTGTAACCATCAGTCAATCCCTCATAGAATGCTTGAACTATTTGCCATCTTGACAGACCGTGATGTGGGCATTTCCTTAACAAATCTTTCAACATATCCCATGCCTCATGGATTTGGTCCCCAAGATTTTATGTGAATCCAGTTATCGCTCTCCTCATGGTATTGGTTCACCCTATGGGATAGAATTTCTTCAAAAATTCTTTTTAGATTTCTGCCCAAGTGTCAATTGATCTACCCAAGGCTCCTAACCAATATTTAGCTTTGTCTTTCAGAGAGAATGGGAAAAGAGTCAGCCTGAGAGCATCATCAGAGAAGTTCAGGATTTTCATAGTTGAGCAAATCTGGAGGAACTCATCCAGATGCCTGTAAGGATCCTCATTGGTATTGCCATAGAAGGATGTCAACATTTGAATGGTGCTTGATTTAATTTCATATTGGGTTGCTTGATTTTGAGGTGTTTGGGTATAAAATAAAGGTTGGTATTGATCGGACAAGAAATATTCCTTCATTTGCTTGGGAGTGACTTGTTGAACTTGCTGTTGATTTTGGTTGTGGTCTGCCATGAGGTTAGGTTGATGGTGAGTTCTAGAATGCACTAACCTCTCAATCTCTCTTGGGTCCTAACAAAGGTGGGTGTAGGGATCTCCTACCTTGCATAAACTAGGACAAAATGAGAGAGAGATTTTTTTTATGATGATTTTGTTTGTTTGTTTATTTTTTTTTTATTTTGACACAACTAAGACGAAGAGAGAGAAGGGAATGATGTTTTTCCTTTTTTAATTTTTTTAATTTTATTTTTATCCAAACACAAACAAGTTGTCACACAAATTACCCTAATGACCTAGATGTGTCATAAACCTACAAATGGGGTTTCACAAAATGATTAAAGTGAAACTTAAGTTCACCCTCAATATTTTCACCGGCCAAGTAAGGGGTGGAGTAGTGGGAGGCTCCCCCTACTTTCGTAGGGACCTAATTATGTCAAACCACTAACCCGCTTAAGGCGTTTCCCATCCGACCGTCTTACCTTAGGCACCGGTTTTCATAAGAGAGTAAACCCAAATAACACAAGAACCACAGTGTGATCCTAGGGCCAACGTCTACTGAATTTTATTTATGGTTTATGTGATGCAAAGATGAAGAAAATTATGCTTTGTGGGCTAAGGAAGGGTGATGAAATCCCCACCTTATCTTGTTTAGGGGTAGTTGATGCGCTCGACAGTCGTCGTTTAAAAATACCGTGCCACACAAATTTCAAAATTGATAATACCGCACTCACTCACTTAAATGATTTTGAAAATACGAGTAAAGTGGTAAATACGGGTCGATCCCACGGGGAGGAAAATTTGAATATAAGTTAGAAAATACCCTTATGTTTAAAAAAAAAAACAATTACTTTTGTTTGATTTGAGTGCGATTACAACTAACGGAAATGAATTTGCAATTTTAAAGAACAAGAGATAAGTTTAAAGGAATAATTAGCCAATGAATAGAAGAACGCCGTCGTTTCCTCGCCGAGCCTTTGATGAAGATCACTCCGCCTTGGAAGTCGATGCCGTGAGATGATTTGAAGAAGACCACCGCATTGGGTGTGAGTGAAACACTTAAGAAGAAATGATTTGAATATAACAAGTTTGAAAACTTAAGTTTGAAAACATAACAGAATTTCAGTGAAAATAGGGGTTGAAAAAAAATTAAATAACTTACAATCTAGATGGAATTAGACAAAGTGGAATACATAAAAGTTGTAGAGAATTGAAAGATGAAGAACTTTGATGAAGAACACAGAATCATAAAACGAGAGGAAGACAATGAAAAACTTGAAAAATCAAAATCTATTGCTACAGGTGAACAGTAACTGACAGAAAAATAGAATAGTAAAGAATTAATTCTAGAGCTCAAACTAAGAAGAACTAGACGAAGTGCAAGAGGAACAAAAGTTAGATCGACAAGAGGGGAATAACTTTCATGAAGAGCTCCGAATACAATTATGCGTGTAAAGGCTTCAAAATGACAAATTGGTGGAGACTATCACTTCGGATGAACAGTAACTGACACGGGATAGCACTTAGAAACATTGAGAATAACTTTTAAAATAGAAGGTATTGGATAAAATGATGAAAATAGAAGTTTAAGAACACTCAAAGATGAACAACTTTCATGAAGACAGGAAATTGAAACTGAGATTAGAACAATAAGTTATGAGACTAAGAAGAGGCTGAATGCTTAAACAAAACTTTTCATTAAAACAACTTGAACATACAAAGCTTGTAACAAAAGTCTTCAAACCAATATCTTCAAACCCCAAAACAAAAGCCAACAAGAATGAAACTCAAGAATACCAAGCACCCCTTACAAATTCTTCATAATCCCCTTGCTAGCTACTCCTTCCTTCCCTTTTGCATTACATTGAAGCCCTTTATATAGGGTAACACAACAACCTCATTACATGTGAACACTCTTGCTAATGTGAACACCTAATTGCTGCATTTGTTGACTCCAAATTATGTGCTAGCATGTGCTGCACACTTTGCCATTTTTTTCTGATTTTTTTCCATTTTTTTCGGATTTTTTTATGGCCCCTTTCTCTTCCTCTTTCTCTCATTTCCTGGTTGCCGGCGCGTTGCGCCGCCCGCCTCTGCCGCATGAAGACCGCCGCCGTGGGCCCGCCGTGCGCCGACGCCTCCTGCTGCGTCCGCCCCCCTTTCGCCATCGTCTGCCACGCCCCCCCCCTTTTCGCCATCGTCGCCCGTGCCATTGGCGCGGGCGGCGAAGGCGGGAGGGGGTGGGTTTAAACTTTTTTTATTTTATTATATATATAATATATATATCTATATATATATATATCTAGTATATATCATTAGAAAAATCTAAAAAAATATCAACTAATTTTATTTTTTTCTATTTTTTTTCTTTTTGAACAAGTGCTTGGGCTTTTGGCCCATTTTTACATATATTTTTATTTTCTTTTTCTCTTTTTTTCTTGGAGCTTTCCTCGTATTGCGTGCCTGCATAAATACATAAAAATCATTAGTAAAACTATTTAATTTCAAAAAATTAAATATTTGATTCTAAATCAACAGTAAGTGTGAGCAGTGTATATTTATTATTATTTAAGCTCATAAAAATATATATAATGATGAATTAAGATGTAAAAATACACACTTATCAGTAGTACCCTTAGAGTGTTTTGAAGAATGAGATGCAACAAATATGTTCAAACAAGGGATTTAATATGCAAATGCATGAACAATTATTTTCTAAAACACAAATATGGAATTAATGCAACCTACATGATGCATGACATAGAACATGATGTGTGTGGTTTCTACTCTTGGAATGAGATTTTTTTTATTTTGGTGTAAGTATTGTTTCTTTTTATAGTTAATGAACCGATCTAAACAACATAATTTTTTTTTGGTTTTTTGATTTTTTTGAATTTTTCTAATTTTTTTAACAAGATATGAATAAAAGAAATTATGAACTAAAAATAATAAACCTCATGCAAAACTACTACAAAATAAAGCCTAAAATCATGTTTTGAAGTTTTCTGGATTTCTGATTTTTTTTTAGATTTTTCAAGAAATTTTTAGATTTTTTTGAAGATTTTCTAGAAATTAGAAAAAACAAGACTTGTACCTACATTTACTGACCTTTAGCGACGTTTGATTTTCCAGGATTTTTTAAAATTCCAGAATATCTACGTTGGCATACCTTTAGCGACGCTTCTTGACTTTCTGCGACCGATTATTTCTCTTGAATTTCAGGTCCGAATTTGCAATATGTCTTTGATTTTCTGAATTTTTTTCCTGCAAAAGTAAAAAATAGAAAAATTAATATACAAATATACAAATCAAACACAAGAATATCCAACAATTAAAAATTATTTCATCCCCGGCAATGACACCAAAAATTGATGGCGGAAAAACGCACGTCGTTAATACGCCCCGCTATCAAATTAAAATATCCGGCCCACAAATTAAATAAATGGAATAGTTAAGTGGTGAGACCGAGTTGAATCCACATGGAGAAGTACATTTGAAAGTTGAAAACCTTGAGTTTTTAAGATTTAAAAATCATGAAAATTGAATTGAAACCGCCTTAGGGAGATTTGGATGTAATTTAGAAGGGGTGGAATGGATAGAAGAACATATGGAAAATTATAATGAAAATAGGGTGAGTTAAGAAGAGAAATAACTTTAAAACCAAACAAAATTAGAAGAAGTGACAGAAGACAAAGGTGAACATCGGAGGGTTAGAGAAAAGTTTAATGAAGAGTGCAGAGACAGAAAATGAGAGGAAGACAGTGAAAAATATGAAACACTGACATCTATCGGCGCGGATGAACAGTAAACACGTAAAAGATAAAACCGTGGGAAAATAAAAATAACTTTACAATGAATAAGAATTAGAAGTAATGGTAGAAGAAGAAAATCTAGATCTATAAGAGAGGAACAATTTTCATGATGAATTCAGAAAGAAAAGAGGAATGGAAGGACTTCAAAATGGAAGAATGGCAGCGACTATCACCTCGGATGAACAGTAACATGCAGAACCGCCCCTTGAAAATTATAGAATAATTTGAGAGTTAAAGAGAATTGGAGGAAGTGGTATAAGAAGAAAGTGAAGATCACTTAAAGATGGACAACTTTGCTGAAGAATGCAATTCGAAATAAAAAATGCAAATATATATAAATGGACTATGAAGGGCCAAAATGACTAAGATTACAATAACATTAATGCAACACACTAACAACAATCTCAAAACCCATAACCAAAGCTCTCCAAAAATTCTCCTACGTGACTCTCCAAAGGCAAAAAAAAAAAAACTCTATCCCCTCCACAATAGAACCCCATTTTATAGGGCCAAAAATCACCCCCATTCCAATGTGAATATGTTTGAGATGCTATTGTTGAAAATTAAGCCCACCACCTTGTCTTTCTACCCACTTTGAAGAACTTATGTGCATGGCCAGCAGTCCTTGTTGAATACATTGCCCGCCAGCCGCTTCTTTCTATTTTTTTTTTCTTGTCGACGTGAAGAGCCACTGGCCTTTTGGCCTTGCCGACTGGGTGAGAGCCTCTGCTAATTTTGCATGTGGACTGGTAGGCCGACTTGCACTGCCGTGGTGAAGAGTCCAGCCGCTTTTGCCTTGTGTTGAAGACCTCCCTTGTTTGTATGTGGAGCCCAGCGTGGAGTGTTGAAAAGGGAGCCACCAGCTGCACCATTGTAGGGAATAGCCGACATGTGAAGATGTGGAGCCTTCCTAGCCACTTTGAAGCCAAGCCCTGTTCATGGCCTTGTCCACTTTGTGAAGCCCATGTATGCCCCACGTGAATGGTAGCCCTCCATATTGAGAAGCTTTGCATTTGGCTTCTTCCTACGTGAAGGGGCCTGTAAGGTTTGAAGAGAGGTCACTTTGTCATGTTACGTAGCAACCTCATGTGAAGACAAGAATGGCCATCTGCATAATATCTAATACATATCTAACGTGAAACTTATATATATGATACATAGTATAATGTATATAATATATATGCATATATAATGTCATGTATGAATACATACATATATATATATGTGTGTGTGTGTGTGTGCGCGCGCGCGCGCGCGCGCGCGTGTGTGTGTGTATGTGTGTGTGTGTGTGTGAATACATTATAAACATCTATTTATTTTTTTATTTTTTTCTTTCTTTTTCTTTTTTTTCTTTATTTGAACTAAAATTGGACTTGGTTGAGCATGGGCTTTACGATATGTAAATGGGCTTTGGCCCATTTGTCTTCTTACTTCTTGTTGTGATCTTCTTTATGCCTATAAAATATAATCAAAGTTTAATTAAATCAGGTAATTAATCATTTTGATCTGAAATTAAAATTAAGTGTGATAAATACATATTAAAGCTCATAAAAGTGTGTTATAACATTAATTAACATGTAAAATTACACACTTATCAGTACGTGGCCTAGGAACCATTTTCCTGCCGCTACACTTCTTGGCGCCATCTGTGGGAACTCGAGCGAAAAGCTATGGCGCCCTGTGGAAGCCTTCGCAACGCCAGCAACTGCGGGCGGGGATCCCATCAGGGACCCAATTCCCACCGGGGGTCGCAAGAAGCTTCTTCCGTGCACCACCGACAGGAGGTCACCCTAGGTGATCTAGACAAGCTCCGCTAGGAAGTCCGAGTCCTGGCGGAATTATGCCGAGAACTCCGGGACCAAAGGCCCCAGCACGCCCCACCCGAGCGACGGGAAGGCGAAGGAGGTTAGGCCGGAGAAAACTTCCGGCAGGCACGGGAGGCATCCCGCGCCTCCATCACAAGAAGCCGGCGATCGCACAGCGTACCGGCGTGTAGGGGACGCAGCCCCCTCCAGTCCAATCCGGAGATGGACCGCCAGCTCCAACGATTCGATGAGATAGAGGACAAGGCCCACTACCTGGACGACGTCCTCCTGGCCGCCAAGAATCGCGGTCTCATCGACGATGACCAAGCCTTCCACGCTCCCTTTTCTAGGAAGATCATGGAAGCCCCCATCCCGCCGAAGCTTCAGTTGCCGCCGTTCGTCTACTACGAAGGCACCACCGATCCGGCCGACCACCTGCATGGCTTCGAGTCCCACCTGGTGTTCCACCGGGCCTCAGACACCGTAAAATGCCTCGCGTTCGACACCACTCTTCGGGAGAACGCCCGGGCGTGGTTTGAGTCCCTGCCGGCCGGGACAATCTCCTCCTTCCAGCAGCTCAAGAGGCTGTTCAAGGAGAACTTTGTGGGCTGCCGAAAGGTAGCCAAATCTGTAGTAACCCTGCTCACCCTCAGGCAGGGGAAGGAGGAGGCGCTATGGGACTTTGTCTCTCGCTTCCGCATGGAGGCTCTCCGGATCCCCTACCTCGACGTCGGCATCGCCACCACGGCACTCACTCAGGGGACGCGAGATCACATCCTCCAACAAGCGCTCAGAGTCAAAGCCCCAACGACCCTTCCAGATCTCCTCGCGCTAGCCCAGAAGCACGCGCATTGCGAGGAGAACACCGCGGCCCTACGTCGCGACGCCGGGACCGACCAGCCAGATCGCAAAAGAACCGCCGACCCACCGCGCGAGGGTCGGAACAAGCGAGAGCGGCGCGATGGAGACCACCGCGACCGCTCCGAGAAGGAAAGGGGCGGCTACCGCCACTACACTCCCCTGACAGCTCCGCCCGACCAGATCTTGATGGAGATTCGCGAGGAGCCGTTCCTCAAGTGGCCCTCGCGGTTGAAGCCAGACCCCAATTCACGGAATAAGAAGAAGTACTGCCAGTTCCACCGGGATCATGGCCACGATACTGTCGATTGCATCAACCTGAAGGATGCCATCGAGGACCTCGTACGCAGATGGCTCCTCGATAAGTTCCTCGCCAAGGCCGCCGAGAGACGACAAAAGATGCCTCCCCCGATCGACAACAGACCCAACGGAAAGGAGATCATGATGATCTCTGGGGGACCCGTAGTCGGGGGAGATAGCGCGAGCAGGAGGCGTCGGTACACGACGGCCCTCAAAGCGGCAGAACAGGGTGAAGGGACCCCAAGGGGATTGTCCCCCCCATGCCACCCGAGAGACCCCATAGTCTTCTCCGAGGATGACCTTGAAGACGTCACGACGCCCCACTCCGATGCTCTGGTGGTTTCCGCCACCATCAATCAATGTACTATGCGACGCATTTTGGTGGATAATGGAAGTGGACCCGATGTTATTGCGTACGACTGTCTAGTACTCATGGGAGTGGATGTATCACGACTCGCGCCATTGCACACACCACTATACGGATTCTCCAGCACGACTGTTCGCCCAAAAGGGTGCATCACGCTCCCGATCACATTCGGGACGGCACCGAGGGAGGTAACTTTCCTCGCCAACTTTACCGTGATCCATGCAATGACAGGATACAATGCCATCATCGGCCGAGGAATCCTTGGTACGCTTCGAGGCGTCCCTTCCTCCTACCACCAGAAGCTGAGATTCCCCACCCCTCATGGGGTAGGGGAAGTCCGGGGTGATCAACGGGAATGTAGGAGGTGTTACCTCATTTCCACCCGTGACCGACGTTCCGAGGAGGCGCCATGCGAGAAGAAGGCGAGGATCGAAGATCCTGGTCTGAGCACGACTGCACCGGCTGAGGATCTAAACCTCATCCAAGTTGGGGATGACCCAAGCAGATCACTGAAGATCGGCGCTACCTTGTCCGAGCAGGATAAACAAGCATAAACGAGCTTCCTCACAGCCAATCAAGACGTGTTCGCTTGGTTTGAAGACGAGCTCCCCGGAATCCCCCCGGAAGTTATCACACGCCAACTAAGGTTGGACCCCAACTGCCGCCCAGTGTAGCAGCGCCAAAGATGATGCAACCTCGAGCGACATGCCGTCATCAGGCAACAAGTGGGCGAGAAATTACGATCGGGACTACTCCGGCCTACCCAGTACCCGGATTGGGTGGCTAACGTGGTCCTGGTCCCTAAGAGCAATGTGAAGTGGTGAATGTGCGTGGACTACACCGACCTCAACAAAGCCACGCCCAAGGACAGCTTCCCCATGCCACGAATCGACCAGCTGGTCAACGCCACGGCCGGGCACGAGATGCTGAGCTTCCTCGATGCCTATTCAGTGTACCATCAGATCAGCATGCACCAGCCCGACCAAGACTAGATCGCGTTCATCACCGACCACGGCCTTTACTGCTACACTCGTATGCCATTCGGGCTAATGAACGCCGGAGCTACGTTTCAATGCCTAGTCAACCATATGTTTGACTCGCAAATCGGCCGCAACATGGAGGTCTACATCGATGACATGCTCATGAAGAGCCTCCGAGCAGTCGAGCACCTGCGCGACTTGGCTGAGACCTTCACTACGCTTAGAAGGTACAATATGAAACTCAACCCTGCTAAATGTGCGTTCGGGGTACGATCAGGCAAGTTCTTAGGGTTCCTCGTAACCCACCGAGGAATCGAAGCCAACACTGACCAGATCAAAGTAGTGTTGGAGATGGAGCGACCACGGCGGGTGAGAGATGTGCAGTGTCTCACCGAACGCGTCGCCGCTCTGGCCCGGTTCCTATTCTGAGCCTCCGAATGATGTCTACCCTTCTTCCGGCTGATCAAGTAGGCCAACCTGGCGCCAGAGAAGAAAGGATGGATCAATTGGGACCAGGGGTGCGAGCAGGCATTCGAAGAATTGAAGCGATACCTGATGACGCCTCCTGTCCTTGCCAACCCCCTAGGGGGGGAACTACTGCTCCTATACCTGTCCGTAACTCCCAGCACCATGAGTGATGTGCTCACAATAGAGGAAGCATGAGTCATGAAGCCCGTCTACTATGTCAGCCGAGCATTACAAGGGTCGGAATTTCGATACTCGCGGATTGAAAAGTTTGCCCTCGCGTTGGTTACGACTATTTGCAAGCTATATGTCGACAGATCCTCGAGGATTCACCCGAGTAGACCTCGGGTCCGGCCTGGGAGCTATACGTCGACAGATCCTCCTGCGCCGCTGGCAGCGGCGCGGGGCTGGTTTTACTCTCACCAGAAGGTATAGAGTTACAGTACGCCCTACGCTTCAATTTCCCGACCACGAACAATGTGGCCGAGTACGAGGCGCTCCTCTCCGGTTTGTGAATGGCGAAACACCTGGGGGCGTCCAGCGTACGAGCGTACAACGACTCCATGCTCGTCGCCAACCAGGTCAGAGGGGAGTTCGAGGCCCGAGACCCCTCTATGACGAAGTATCTGGAGAAGGCCAAGGCAGCGGTGGGCGAGTTCGCCCACTTCGAAGTGGTCCACATCCCACTCAAAGAAAATGCCCGAGTGGACGCCCTCTCCCGTTTGGCATCAGCCACTACGGTCTCCAGCTCGAGATCGATCCTGATAGAGGAATTGTCAGCACCGAGCATAGATGATCCAGCACTCCAGGTAAACGCCATCGACTACGAACCCTCCTGGATGGATCCCCTGCTCGATTTCCTCCTCCGGCAATAGCTCCCCGGCGATCACACCGAAGCGCGGCGCACGCCGGCGAGAGCGGCCCACTTCACTATAGTAGACGACATGATGTATCGTCGGTCCCTCTCAGCTCCTCTACTCAAGTGTCTCTTCCCCACGAAAGCCAGCCGGGCCATCCAAGAAGTCCATGAAGGACTCTGCGGAAGTCATGTGGGAGGGCGAGCACTCGTGAGGACGCTAATCCGACAAGGGTACTGGTGGCCCACCTTGCAGCAGGACTGCCTCAACTACGTCTGAAGGTGCCCCCAATGCCAAAAATACTCCCACCTGCACCACCAGCCCGTGACGCAGCTACATGCCTTGATGGAGCCTCGCCCATTTGCTCGGTGGGGGATCGACATATTGGGACCTTTCCCTGAAGCGCAAGGGAGGAAGAAATTCCTCATAGTCGCCATAGACTACTTCACCAAATGGATTGAAGCCGAGCCATTGGGAAAGATAACAAGCGAGGTAGCTTGGAAATTCATGCTACAAAACATCATTTGCCGGTTTGGGATGCCACGAGTTCTCACAACCGACAACGGCAGACAGTTTGCGAGCACTGCCTTTCAAGAAAAGTGCTCGGAATTGGGGATCTAGAACCACTACACCTCGGTGGGACATCCCCAAGCCAACGGGTTGGTGGAAAATGCCAACCGAACTCTACTCCACAGCATCAAGATGCGCCTGGACCAGGCAGGCGATGCATGTATTGATTCGATCCCCAGCATCCTATGGGCTCACCGGACCACCGCCAGAGCCGCCACCGGGGAGACACCCTTCCACCTCACGTATGGAGCTGAGGCAGTAGTCCCGGTGGAAGTATCCAACCCCTCGTTACGAGTGGGACATTTTGATGAGGCCAGAAACAACCAAGCGTTGCAGGAGAACCTGGACTTGCTCGAGGAAAGAAGAGCCAACGCCCAAATAAAACTCGCGGCATATCAGCAGAAGCTGGCGCAGTATTACAATGCCCGGGTTAAGGAACGACACTTCTTCCCCGGGGACCTGGTTCTACGGCGAGTGAGCGTGGCCGATCCGCGAGGAGCCACAGGAAAACTCGCACCCAACTGGGATGGCCCATACCGGGTAGCAGGAGCACTCGGCAAAGGAGCGTACATGCTAGTGACGCTTGGGGGGAGAGAGGTACCCAGGACGTGGAACTCCATCAACCTCAGAAAATACTTCCAGTAAAACGTCACCAGCAGTGCTCCACTAGGGTAAGTTGCCCACAAATAATGATGAGGTGACCTATGGGTTCCCTAGAGGCGAGCACCACTCCCCTTGAAAACAACGAGGTGACCTACGGGTTCCCTAGAGACGAGCACCGCTCCCCTTGAAAAGTGGAGAGGTAACCTACGGGTTTCCTAGAGGCGAGCACCGCTCCCCTTGAAAACAACGAGGTGACCTATGGGTTCCCTAGAGGCAAGCACCACTCCCCTTGAAAATGAAATAGCGACCTAAGGGTCCATACAGAGGACACAAACACCGTGGAAGATGAGCACGGAGAATTGCCCAGAGAAGCGCGCAGAAGAACTCTAGTAAAAGGTACACATCAATATCGGCTCAGAATAAAAGAATTCGTATTTCGTTAGTCAAAATACAAGATGCCAGAAAATTGGCAAAGTACCCTCGCACGGGCTGGATATAAGTACATGGGAGAGAAAAAGCGCTCGACGATGGCGACGAATGAGTCCAACAGCTTGCGTCCCAGGTACCATCCTCTGTCGACAATCACGCTAAATCTTCAAGCAAGCGTAGGTACCCAATTTTTGTTCTGTGGAAGGGTACCCACGGAGAAGTCTCCTATGCCAGAGAAGAGGGACAAGATCCCCGGCCCAACAAAAGGCTTCACTGGTAGAAGGCCCACAGGAGGAAAACCTGGCCAGTAGCTCCGGCCACCCGTGCTCGGAGGAAGGCCAGCGAGATCCACCCGTTACAGGGAACCAGCAGAACGACGCAAGCAACCGGCGGCGGTACCATGAGGCCAACACATTAGGAAGGCCACCCCAGTGAACTGGCCATGTTTCCAGACTAGCGAACAAGGCCCTGCTGCCCCGGCTACCATCAGCACCTCTCCTGAATGGAGAGGTTGTCTTATGCCTCATCACGAACAGCGCACGACAGCAGTGGTGGAGAGGCCTACTGATCAGGCCTCCAAACCGAGGAGCCCACCGCCGTCGTTCAAGCCGCATGGCCAGGCCCACCAAGTGGAAGAATGGAAGACAGACTCCACCCTTCCTTACGATCCTTCCTACCAGAAAGTAGGAAGATGTTCCAGCAACGAGGAGCATCTCACCGAGCACCTGCAAGAAGCGAACAACAGTCATGCACCACGAAGACGAGCAAGAAGGAGATGGCTAAAGTCTGGAAGACAGCTCTACCCTGACTCTTCTCGTCCCGTCAAGGACGGAACCTAGCCAACTCAAGAAGCAGGACTCCCCTGCCAGCGTACAAGCGGTTAACCTTCTCCAAGGCCTCCCGCCAGCCGTCCAGGTACCTGAGCCTGTACTGCTCAGAGGCCGGACCACCCTCTCCAGGCTCAGGCCATGGTCGCCAGGGTGCCGGCGCGGGGTTCCTCCGGAGGACCAAAGGTTGACGACAAATCGGCAGAGATCCATCATCCGACGAAGTACCAGACTCTCCTGAGGACATCCTCAGTGGAGCCTACCTACTACGATTTGTTAGCGCATGACGACCGCTGGGACGCTACGTAGGACCACTATTTATAGTGGGAGATTAAGTCCCCAGAAGCAGAAGGACTCCTATCGCCTCAATCCAATCCGTGGAAGCCGAAGCGACGGATCCCGAAAGTCACGCTCCTTCAGAAGGTCTCATTAAGGGCGCCGTTTCGTATCCCCGAGGATCTCGCGACGGTTCAGAGAGAGGAAGTACACAGGAGGAATCTCGAAGATTTGCGAAGAAAAGAAGGAAAGCCTTTTCATTTCCAAAAAAAGGACTAATTACAAAAGGAGGCTACTGCCTCGGAGAGCGCGGGAAAAGGAAAGGAGAAGACAACTAGGGGCATCCTTTCAAGGGTCTACCCCGGTTACATCATCACGTGCCCTGGGTTCAGCAAGCGCACGCGCAACAGCAGCATCAGCGGCACTAGGAGGAGGTGGCTCGTCACTCAAGTCCACCACGACAGTATTGACGGGTGCCCGCTCGCCCGCGCTCGACACCGACTGCTCGGCGCCCGCTCCCACGGGACCGGTCCCCTCTTCTTCATCCTCGGCCCCCGAGCCATAAGGATCTGGAGGAGGAGTGAGGACGGGAGCCTCGAGGTCAAAGTACCCCGAGGTGGCCTTCACAGCGGCACTCCAACCCTCCTGGAAGCCACGGTCACGGGCCGGCCCATAATACTGTAGGGCCGCCTCCATCAACTCGGCCCGATAAGTCGAGGAGGAGCGGAAGGCCTCCACAGCCTCATCCCCCGCCGAAGACAGGGACATGCGCGCCCTAGCGAGCTTCGCCTCGATCTCCTGGCAGCGGGCCTTCATGGCTTGGGTCTCCGCCTCCAGCTTGGCCGCTCTCTCACCAGCCGGGTCAGCCCGCACCATGAAGGAGTCCCGGTCATGCTCCATGCCCATCAAGGCTGACTCCAGGTGAGACAACTGCTCCCAAAGTCCAGCGTTCGCGGCCTCGGACTCCGCCAGACGTCCCTCGGCCCCTGCCTCATGAGCCCGACTGGTCTCCAGGTCACGCACGACATCCAGGAAACGGTGCCTCCATAGCCCGAAGGCGCTGGTGACCAAGAACACGCTCTTCGCCGCGATGGCCGTCAACTCGTCCACAATGCCAGGGCCCAGCTCCCCGACGTGCTCGTGCCAGCGAGCGCTCCGCATCATGAGGACGACGACACCCGGGACCCCAGGCACCCCCGTCGATAAATCCTCAAGCCGCGAGGATTGATCACGCGGAGACAAAGATCGACCGTGCAGAGGAACCCTCTGTGGAGAAGGAGGATCAACCTCAGCAACAGCAGGGGCCTTGCCCCTTTCACACCCCCGGTTACAGGAGGCGGATGCAGGAGTAGCAGCTGCCGACGCTGCCGGCGACGGCGACAGGCGAACACTGGGGGGAGGCGCCCCAGGCGAGGGTGGGACCTGGCCCCTGGCTGGAGTCGAATCCCTCCCCCTCTTCCGCGACCAGCGGCGACTGTCGATCGCCGCCAACTCATTCTCAGTCAGATAGGTCTGACCACCACCAACCATGGTAGACTCTTCTCCAGGCACACTGGGAACAGCCTCGGAGGGACTCCGTCGGGAACTAGACCCTCCACTGGCCACCGACACCTCAGGCGTACGCGCCAGAGGGATGCCAACGGGAGCCGGATACTGCAGTCTCCCTGGGGCAAAAGCAACCTGGACTGGGGGGGCGACGACCGACACCTGTCCGGTTCCCGGAGCAACGTGATCCACGGGACGAGGAACAAGCCGCGGCAGCCGGACGGTCTCAGGGGTCCAACCTAGCACTTCAGTCGCCCCTGAAAATGCAAGGACAAGGTTAGTCCGACATTAGCCACTACTGCCACATCCCTACGAGGAGACAGGACCAGTACCCTGAGGCAAGGGGGGACATAACCCCAGCTCTCGGAGCAGCGCCGGGGTCAAGACGTGGTCTGCATCGACTAGAGGATACCGAGAGACTGCCTTCAGATCCCGACGGCCCTCGACGTTGAGGGGAGGCTTCGTATCCTGCCAAGGGCGAGGAAAGCCGCCTCACATCCAACCATCGGAAGCTCTCTCCCAGTCCTTCGACTTGATCAGGTATACATACTGCTCCACCCATCTCTTACGGTTGGATGCAGTGCGGGAGACAGAGATGAAGTGGTTATTGGACCGAGCCTTGAAATAGGCGAAATAAGTATCAAACGGGCAACTCTGGAGGAGGAAAAATTGCCGGAACAAGTCGACGATCGGCTTCACCGACGCTCTATGGCAAGCATAGACAAACACCATAGAGGATGCTATAAGAATTGGGAGTTATGCCCCCAGGGTTCCGCCCATAATGGCGGAGGACGGCCGAGATGAAAGGATGGACCGGAATACGGAGACCAGTCTGGAAGGAGGCCACCGGGATCATAATCCCACCTAGAGGGTGACTCGTTAGGTCGTCTCCCATAGCAGGGAAGACGATGTCGTACTCGGGGGGCATCTGGAAGGTCTCCCGCAAACCACGAAATACCCTATAGGCCACTAAGGGCTGAGAGTCAGACCGACTGGTGCCCGCACCTGAGGTGCTCGGCACACCGCCTCGGCTCTGAGGTGACTCCTCCGAGGAAGACTCGACGATGAGAGCTCTCCTGCGTGGAGGCATCGCTACTACAGAAAGAAGAACCGAGAAGGAAGGATCATCACCAGGCAAAGGGAGGAAGAGGCCTACGATGAAGCATGGCGACCGGCGAGATGTGGGTATGGTTTTGAAAGAGCCTCACAGCTCTCCTTATAAATCGCCCACTACGATCCGACGGTTGCCCCCTAAGGGTCAGGCGAAGAGGCGACTGCCGCTACGGTGGTACGGCTACCAAGGCTAGGCGACCGTTCTGAGCCCACATCCCTAAAACAAGACAAGACAGGGCGTCATCATTACCAGCGTGGCCTCTGCCGCCGTCAGAGGCGCCTTGCGCGCCAAGCGGGCCTCGAAGCTACCAACTCCCACCGTACGAGGAAATCGCCCTCAGATCACGCCCTCCAGAAGAACCCTCTCTTGGGTTACTCTCAGTCCCCTGCGAGTGCTCGGCAACTAAGAGTAAGGGGGGAAGTGAGGAGGATAAATCTGGTTTGACCCAGGAACGGCCCAGGCACGAGCTGCCCATTAAGGTTCGGACGCGCTGAGCCCAGTAGAGGAACGAACACACATGTTCGGCCCGATAAGAAGATGACCGGACCAACGAGGCATCAGATTCCGCAACGACGGTGAGGCCGGCCCAAGCGTAGTTCCCACCGGAGGGCACTCCGACGATCGACCGTTGCCCCCACGACGTCGGCCTTGACCCCGTAACGGGCGAGCACGCGCCATGAGTGCCGTAAGACTCGTCCAGGGACGGGCCGACGCCGGGGTTATCGCCCTCCAACGGAAAACTCCCGCCGACATAGCGGGGAACGTTACTCCAACTAAACGGACCCTTCCCTATCAAGGGATGAGGCCCTCGCACCAGGACAACCCCATATAAAAGGGACATCGACGATAGAGAGAGGTACGGTAGATTCTTCTACTAAAAAGCCCCACATGACTACGCAAGAGGATACTTCTGCTATCAGAGCTTCCTACTGGGAGGAGAGCAACTCGATTAGCAACCACGACGAGAGGGACGTTCGCTACATCCAGCGAGCTTCTTCCCCCTGCGCGGCCTTACCACCCAGCGAGCACTCTCCGAGAGCCCACTGGGAGCGGCGAGCACGCGTACAGAGGATCTACACGTCTCCTGGATCGACGACTACGGCCTCTATATCTCTCTTACGTTGCTCCTCTCTATTACTCTTTAATCCCTTGCTGACTTAAGCATCGGAGGGTTGTCCCCTGGGGTAACACCCGGGACTCCTTCTGACGCCCTTCTGGTTGCTTAGTGTGTGCAGGCATCCACGGGCGCGAGACGATTTCCCTAACAAATAAATAGAGGAGGTGGTACGTGGCCTAGGAACCATTTTCCTGCCGCTACAATTATTATTTTACCTGTTATCGGTCCTGAATTTAAAAAGAGATAAACTGAGTTTAAATAGATGCACATAGGAGTAATAGCCGTTGGTTTAAGAAAGGTATAGGAGCTTCCGTCCATATCTGTATCTATGATGACCGATTTACAACTCATGAACAAGCACAATTAACAATAATAAAAATCAATCTAAATCCAAAACATGTAGTAATAAGTTTTTTTGATAGGTACTTTTTATTTTTTTATTTTAAAGAGGGAGGGGGAACCGGGTATTGAACCCAAGACCTTCCCCTTGCAAAGAGGGAGGGTATGCACTCTACCAATATAAGTTATAAGTTTTAAGCTATGCCATTATAAGTTATATTCCAAACTATGCCATTATAAGTTCTGAACTCATTAACCAATTAAAAATAGCAGTAAATACTAAAAATGTAAACATGATTTTTGATATCAAAAACTTAGCAATACTCGTAGACTTTATTGGTCGAAGATTTGATGATCATAATATTAAGTTTACATTAGAAACACGAAAATTTATGGACAGTTTTCAAAATAGCTTTAGTCAAATGATAATAACACAAAAGTTATCAATAGAAATAGATATTACTTGGGAATTAATGAATCTAAAAGAAACACATGAAGTTTTAGAAATTTTCCATATAAGTAGTATATATATAGGTTTTGAAAGAAGTAGTAGTATGCGCTGTAGTGATTATAAGATGACTATTAGACAATATAAACTCAATGAAGAAGAAGAGGAAGAAGAGTTCGTAAAAATTAGTCAAATAAATATGATATTAGAACATAAAATCTTTAATTCTTACGAAGAACTCTATAATTCTGAATTATATAATAAATTTGACAAACTATTAAGTACTCAGATAGAACATTTGAACAATGAACAAATTTTTTTTGTAAATTCATATAAGTTTGACTGGACATATACAGATATCATAACTAGTCTCCAACATTATGATTTTGAAACACTTTTTGAAGAACATGCACAAGTCATAGCAAAATCATAAAGAGAACAATCTCATATGATAAATACCTTCTTAGCAGAATATGATAACACCTCGTCTGAGAGTACTCAAGAAGATGTTGATAATGATATTTATATAAATCAAATAATCGAAACATATAAACAATAGGAACAATAAAATCTGAACCATCTATTAATTCACATCCTCTAGGACAATTCTATTTGAACTTAAATATAAAAAAGTACCCAAATATGGTAGTACTTTAAATCTTGACAATGCTTATATTATGAGTTAGGGAAAAAAGAGACAGATGAATGACAAAGGAATATTCTTTTGATGTTTTTTAACTCTAAAGTTAGTAATAATGATATATCTTGGATAATTTTAAATACACTTAAAGGAATAACATGTCAAATCATGTCACTCTATAAAAATACAAAAGAGCCAAATTTGGAAAATGTTAAAGTAGAAGGAAAACTTGCTAGACTTACTAATTTTATTAGAGCTTTTTTTTAGGCGATTTTCTAGGAAGTGACAAAAAAGCACAGATAAAATATTATAGATAAAATTAAAAATAGTAAATATTGAAATCTAAAGAAAATATCACTATTTTTTATCTTTCATATATGACCAAAGCTCAGTTAAATAATGCTAATATAATAGATGTCTACGTCATGAAAATATTAGATCCAATAGGTAGAAAACTCTATATCAAATGACTTGAATATAAAAATAACATAACTATTTACACAATAGGACAAGTAATTAATTTTGTTTGCAAAGAATGTCTACAACTTTGTCAAGACTATAAAACAGATAAAATTGCAAAAGACTTATAAAATAAATTAGAGACAAAGAAAAATATTTATGTAAAATGTTTTCGTATGATAAAGAAGATTTTGGAAAGAAATATGATCATTCAAAAAAAATGAAACACAAACATCATTATAAAAAATCACATAAACACTATAAAATTAAAAAAAGTATTTGGTTTCTAAAACACTCTCATATTCAACCACCAATCCCATGGCATCTTAAGAAAAAAAAAACTTACTTCAAAAAGAATTGACAGAGTAGACAATGTTCTATTGAGACCAAAGAATCTAAAGAAGTAAAAAGAGTATTTACAGATAGTTGTACATGTTATTTACGTGGACAGAAAGAGCACATCTGACCTAATTGCTCACAGTTAAACAAAGCCTTAAATCTAATTGAAATTGAATATTTAGATCTTACCCCTATCATGAACCTACAAGATATTGATAATGATAACATTTATAATCTTGAGAGGGGGAAATTCGCGGCCCACTGTGCATACGGCCCAAATGGCCCATCACGGCCTGTTCAGCCCTTTAAGTGGCAACCTCTGCCAAGCCCACTTATTTTGAGGCCCCATTCGCCCAAGGTCTGTTTCGCCCAATGAGCCTTGGCTCGACGTCCGATTTATCGGCCCCCCTCCTGCCCGGGTAAGGCCAGCAGATCACACTGAGCGATCCCAGGGTCGAACGCACGCCCCCGGCGAAAGAAAAGTGTTCCTCCGTTTATCCTTATGGATTAGCTCGGGATCAGGACTCCTTAGCAGGTTGGGACTAGGTCCTCGCCGTTTGCACCTATCTGAGCGAGGATTACGCTGATATCAGGGAATAGAGATAAGGAGGAGGGGAGATGTAGTGTCCCGGATCTTTTGGACCCTTCCTTGTGGGTCCCGGATCTGATTTATCGGGGTGTCCAACCCTGTTGTGTCCGAAATTTTGTTTCGGACATCTTTCGTGTTCGGATCGGCAAGATCCGGAGTTGTTTTGGAGGCCCGGAGTGTGTCCGTGACTTTTCCGTGCGCGTTTTCCGATTTCCGCGTACGGGTTTCGGCGAATCCTTCGGAACCCTATAGCGATCAGCGCGTCGAGGCGATCGAGGAGGTGTATTTTTCTATTTTTTTTGGTATTTTTAGCATTTTCCGGATTTTCTATAAATACCCCCCTATTTTCTCTTTTCCTTTTTCCCTTTTTCTTCTTTTCTTCTTCTTCTTTCTTCCTCCCGTGAGCGCAACGGTCATCTCCCCCCCCCTTCTTGCCCGTTGGACCTCGCGGCGCCCCTTCCTCCTCCGGCGACGGGTGGTGGACGACGGCGACGGCGACGGCGCGGTGACGACGGCGGTGGCGAGAGGATCGTGGCGGTGTCCCCATTGGTGCGTGCGAGAGGAGTTCGTGGTTGAGCTAGATTTTGAGATCGGCGGCGATTCGGTGGATTTCGAGCTTCCTTGAGGTAGGGGGACGGATCCTTGCCCTCTTCATAGCATTCCCTGTGATTTCTAGGCCGTGGAGAGGCCGAGTGGGGTTAAATCCATGCCGGGAGGGTCGTTTTCATGCTTGGGATTTGAGCGCCGGATCCGTCGATTCGTGGAGTTTTTGATCGATTTGGGGGCTCTAGATGCATGCTAGGACGTTGTGGGGTGATCCCCCGTTGTTTTCCCTTCACCATGGGTGGTGAATGGGCGTGGTTTTACGTTTTCTGGGCGTATTTCGCGAACCGGGCTCGGCCCGTTGTCGCGCTATAGTCCAGTGGCGCGTTCTTGATGAACGCGCCGTGTCGTCCGAGCGTGTCCGTCTGAGAAGACGAATAGTAAGGCGGTGGGGAACACGTCTGGTTCTGGTAGCGCGATCTCCAGATCGCGCTATCCAAGACTAGCGCGTTCAGGTGTGAACGCGCTAGCTTTGGGCAGCGCGACATGGAAGATCACGCTAGCCATAGCTAGCGCGTTCTTCGGTGTCGCGCTAGGGGTACCTAGCGCGACCATCCCCCTCCCCCGAACCGTGTTCTTGCGGGTAGCGTGACCTCCGGTTGGGCGAGTTATGGACCCGGTTGTGGCGTGTGGCCCTAGGGATGCCGTGGGCACCCAGTGAGAGCCACAGGGGCGCCCGGGGTTCCCCGGAGAATCAGTTACCTCGGTAGGGGTGCCACGTGACTTGAGAGACGGTTGGACCTCATGCGTGTCCCCGGCATCCGTGCCTATCGTATGGTCATCGAGAGTCTGTGCTAGTGTTTGGTCGGTGGTTTCCGTGGATTAGTCCTTACTTCCAGTGACCCTACCACTAGTCGTAGCTTTCCCACGGCACGCGTGTGCTGGCTCGCCTGGGAGTGGCTGAGCGACGTACCCGAGAGATGCGGTGAGTAGGCTGGTTACCGTAGGGCCCCCGCGTACTTCCGAGTCCGGGTTTAGGGGGAAATACCAGCTAGAGGACATGCCTAGGGCGTACGGTCTGAGTGTGCACACGAGGCTGAGGGTTCGGACCCGCGCTGACGAGCGTGACCTCAGCTAGTCCTTGTTTTGCGGTTACTTCTGGTTACTGAGTGTGTCTGAGTCTCACGCTAGGGGCGTAGTAGCTAGACACTTGTGACGCGGTATAAGACGTCAGGGGACGCATCCGGTCGTTCTTCTAGTGGGTGGTGCTCCTGTTCACTGGCAGGTGTGGACTCGCGTTTTGTTGGACCGAGGTTCCGTAGTGCGGTACTGTTAGAGTAGTCGGCTTTTCCGTTTATTTATTTTAGCTTGTCGGTTCTACCGTACTCTTGTTTGGTAGGGTTATCTTCTTCTTTCTCATTTTCCGTGCGAGGTGGGAATTCGCGGGATCCCTACTGGGCCAATGAGATGAGGCTCACCCCTGCTCTTCAGGTGAGGCGGGGTCGACGGGAGGCGCGGCAGAGTTTCAGCGTGGTTCTTCTAGCCAGGGTTAGTCGCCAGTCTGCTAGAGCCGGGGGATGCCCCGTGTAGTTGTACTCCGGGGGATGCCCCGTGTAGTTGTACTCCGGGGGATGCCCCGTGTTGTTGTACTTTCTTTCCCGTTGACTGTACTTTCCTTTGGACATGAGACACTGTGGACCTTGTAGTAGTTTATTTATTTATATTATTATGTGCATTTTATTTTAGATTATTGTGCTATCTCTGTGGTCGTTGCAACTTCTCTTGTACGCCCACACCACTCCTTTCTACCCTTCCGAGTCTTCGGGCTCGTGGGTTGGCGGACCGAGATTCGAGACGCGCCAGTTCCTTTCCGGTACTCGGATCCTCGGGTCGTCACAGCTGGTATCAGAGCCTAGGTTGTGGAGGTATATTGGAACTTGGAACAAATTGTAGTGGCCCAGAAGGTCCATGAATGTGCTGTACAGTCGGCGACTGGCTTAGGGTCGTGTGTTTTATTGATTTCCGGTTGCTTTTCTTTGATGCCAAGTGTTATGGCGCCACGGAGGAGGGCTCGTGCCCAGCAGGGAGAGTCTAGTGGTGGTCCGGAGGAGCAGAGCAGGGCTTCAGTTTCCGAGGGAGTATCTGGAGATGCGAGAGCTCCAGGGATGGACGATTTCTTCCGAGGCATGTTTGAGTATGTGTTTCAGCGGCAGCAGGGAGACCAGCGGCAACAGGGCGGCGAAGCTGGTGAGGATCAGGCTCGTGGTGGTCATGGCCACGTGCTGAAGGAGTTCTTGCTGTTTCAACCTCCTTCTTTCAGTGGGCAGCCAGATCCTGAGGTGGCCAGAGAGTGGCTGGATGATGTTCAGCGGATTTTCAGTGCGATGGAGTGTTCCGAGGAGGAGCAGGTGGCGCTGGCTACTCATCGTCTTCAGGGATCGGCCCGTACTTGGTGGATGTCAGAGTGGGGTTCAGCGTTCCGATCTCGTCCTCTTCGACAGATTACTTGGCAGGAGTTCGTCACGGCTTTCGAGCGTGCCTTCTGTGTTGGTTATGTATGTCCTCAAGCCAATCATAACATATACAATCTTGTTCATTAATAATGATAAAGGCTTTTAACATTCATTATGTATGATTCATTTATCGTTTCATAATGAAGTCCATGAATATGTGCAATGGATATTAATTATGATGAGATCATAACAATGAGATTAGTATCCTTTAAACGCATATTCTTAATTGTTCCTAGTTGGGGATATCTGAGAAGGACATCAGATATCCAATGAAACTAGTACAGGTTGCACCTGCTCATATGATGAGGGTGGATGGTCTCATAGACACTTGTGTGGAGACACTAAGGTGAACCTGTAGGTGCTCATTGATGAATGAGTTCACTGAATTGATCCGACATGAATCACTGGATGGTAATATTACCTGACTGTCAACCAGTTAGATTCATCGTCACAGTGGCGTGATTGGTTCTTTGACCTGAGACACCAAGGACATCTTGTCGGTAGACTTCTGGGTTTTGACCTTAGCTTATAGATCTCTGCACATGAGGTCTCAATCAGTTATGTGATCGGATCCAGTGGAATACCTTCGAAGGTGATTGTATGATCAATACGGGATCATTCGCTCTCGGTAATTGAGAGAGAATGCTCTAGGGAGTGATGCCTAGGAGTCCCTGGCCAGGGCAAGACAACATATCAGAAAAGGAGTTTTCTGGTAATGCTTTTATGGCATCTAATCCAAGTGAGTCTGTGTTCTTGGGTTTGACAGTTAACCATACCCACAAGCATACTCGAGAGCATTGTATGAGTGAAGGACTATAGTCACATGGTAACTGTTGACGGAAGGGTTCCTTGAGCGGGTTGTTGAACCCCATTGCCTTCTAGGGTCATGCGGTGTTGCTTGGCACCCAACATGATTAGAAGCCCAATCAATTATCATGAGATGATAATGAGATGAAGTGTTTATTTAATATAAGATATTAAATAGACTCATTTTAGCAATAAAGGGGTTATTGGGCTATTGGGCTGAAAATTGGACTGGCACTTGGGCCTAGAGGGTCACACGCATAGAGGTTCTTTAGTTAGGGGATATTAAGTGGGTGTTCATATTAATCCAGGGGCTTTTATGAAAAGTGGAATGGATTGATATATATATATATGTGCCAAAGAGAAACCCTGGCCAAGCTCTAGGGTATTCCCACGTTGTGGCAACCGCCCCTCCTCCATCTCTTCTCTCTGGTCTCCCTTTCTCTCTCCTACAGGAGCACAAGGTCGCATGCCTCCTCGAGTGCCCTTGACGAGGAGTCGAGCGAGAGATTAGCCGGTGAGAGACGAGACGAGGACGATCCCTCAACCTGAGAACCGCGTGGATAGCGCTGGAGGCCGGGCACCTGCGCGGCTAGCGGCGTCGCTCGGAAGGAATCAACCCTCGGTCGCGGATCTGACTCCGCGCAAGGTGAAGATCTGATCTTCTATCGTTTAGGTTTGTAGAAACGGATCAAGGGTCACGGGGATCTGAGAGGAGAAAATTTTTAAATTCCGCTGCATTTTCTGATCACTCATTATTATCTAGTCCCGTCAAGATCCTTACATTCTGCCCGTCTTTTGTCAGGTCGCAGAGGTTACGTGAGTTTATGGAGTTGACTCAGGGTGACATGATGGTGATGCAGTACCGTGCCAGGTTTATCGAGTTGGGCCGTTATGCTCCTCATATCGTGGCAGATGAGGAGGTCAGGACCGATCAGTTTGTGGGTGGTTTGAGGCTAGAGTTGAGGCATCATCTTCTTGCGTCAGGATTGACCACTTTGGATGCGGCGTGCAAGGCAGCATCGGCACTGGAGAGAGATTTGCAGAAGGTTCGAGGGCAGGGCAGTGCTAGTCAGGTGCAGGTAGGTTTTGGCCAGCCGTCAGCAGTGCAGCAGCAGAGTACCGTCCAGCTCTCGGCATGTGGTTCAGTGGCGACGCAGTCTGTGGCTCCTGTGCCAGAGTCTTCGTCCTTTGGCTCGAGGCTCAAGAAGTTACTCAAGTAGGCGGGCCTTGGCGGGAGACGCCGGGGTAAGAAGGGGCAGTCACAGCAGGAGTCATCGGCCAGTGATCAGCAGTCCGTAGCTTTGCAGTGTCTGGGTTCGGTGTCAGGTGCTCGGGGCGGTTGTCCCAAGTGCGGTGGTTCTCATCCAGGCAGACCGTGTTCGGCGCCCGTGATTTGCTTCAGGTGCGACCAGCCAGGGCACATGGCACGTGACTGTCCGCAGAGACCGCGCCAGCCGCACGAATTTCAGCAGCAGCAGCAGTTTCGGCCCCAGCAGTCGTCAGCACAGCCGCAGCAGTACCATCAGCAGGGACAGTTTCCTCAGTTGTCACGGTCAGCTACTGTGGGGAGACAGAGATCCCGAGGCAGAGTGACTCTCATGACCAAGGCGGAGGCTGAGGCATCGCATTTGGTGGAAGGTACTCTTTCGATTTTGGGTTGTGCGGCTCGTGTTTTGTTTGATTCAGGTGCTTCTCATTCGTTCATCTAGGAGGATTTTGCCCAGAGCGTGGAGGACCCGGTGACCGAGGTGTCCTGTGACTTGGCGGTAGAGTTGCCTACCGGTGACTTCATGATCACCCCGTACTGCTTTGAGAAGGTACCTGTGTGGGTGGAAGGGCGGAACTTGCCGGCTAGACTCTACGTGTTACCGCTTCAGGACTTTGATGTGATTTTGGGCATGGATTGGCTCGAGGTTCATCATGCTTTGGTAGATTGCGGCTCGAAGAAGGTCTACTTCCGATAGCTTCGTGGACCCACCTTCTATTTCCAAGGTATTCGGTCTTCCTCTTCCCGCTTGCTTATTTCGGCTATCCGTGCGCGTCGTTTGCTTGATGCAGGTTGTCAGGGCTTTCTCGCATCCGTGGTTTTGGTCGAGCGGCAAGGCCCTGAGGTAGAGGATGTTCCTGTCGTGTGCGAGTTCCCCGATGTTTTTCCCGAGGAGCTACCAGGGTTGCCACCGCAGCGAGAGATTGATTTCGTGATTGAGGTGGTGCCGGGCACGACGCCTATGTCGAAGGCCCCTTATCGGATGGCGCCTGCCGAGTTGCGAGAGCTGAATGCGCAATTGCAGGAGTTGTTGGCCAAGGGGTATATTCGTCCTATTTATTCCCTATGGGGTGCGCCGGTGTTGTTTGTGAAGAAGAAGGATGGTAGTTTGAGGCTGTGCATCGACTACCGCCAGTTGAACCAGGCGACTGTTAAGAACAAGTATCCGTTGCCTCGGATTGATGACTTGTTCGATCAGCTTCAATCGGCCCGAGTGTTTTCGAGGATCGATTTGAGATCGGGTTATTACTAGCTGCGGATCCGAGAGTCGGACGTGGAGAAGACGGCGTTTCGGTGGAGGTATGGGCATTATGAGTTCTTGGTGATGCCGTTCGGGCTCACCAATGCCCCCGTTGCATTTATGGATTTGATGCATAGGGTGTTTCGTCCGTACTTGGACCAGTTTGTGGTCGTGTTTGTGGACGATATCCTTGTGTATTCGCGGTCTGCTGAGGAGCATGTGCAGCATTTGAGAGCGGTGTTGCTGTAACGACCCGAGAATCCGATTACCGGGAAGGCCCGATAACCCGAGACTCGCACCGCCACCCACGAGTCCGAAGACTCGAAAGGGTTAAAAGGATGGTGTGGAAACTACATAGTTATCACAAGTAATTGCAGAAATTAAACAGTTATGATATTAAGTAGGAAATAAGATAACAATTTACATGGTCCACAAAATAAAATAACCACGACAACAGTCCACGACTAGTACAGTGACAAGAAAGAAAAGTACAGCTACACGGGGCATCCCCCGGCTCAGACCTCTGGCACTACCTCTGGGCACCCGCACCACGCTGCGCTCCTGACGCGCTCCCCGAAGGTGGCGTCTCACCTGAAACACGGTGAAAACACGCAGGGAATGAGTCTCGGAACAAGACTCAGTAGGGATCACTCGAACCCTACCTCGCAAAGCGAGAAACCACTACTCTAGCGGTAGGAGAGTACCTCGGAAAGGAAAGCCCTGTACTCTACAAAGCAAGACTCTACGGCACACAAACCGACACACGTGCTACGAAGAGAAGACCGAAGCTCAACGGTCACCGACAAACCCGAAGGTCAGAAACACACGACTGATAGTCTGACACTCCGTACTCGACAGGAGTACCACCCACTAGAAGCACAGCCGGTAGCGTCCCCTGACGTCTTACACCGCACCGCAGGTGAACCGCCTGACGTGGTAGGTCGTACCCGAGGCGCAAACACCGAAAAGTAACTCACAACAAGTGACTAGCTGGGGTCACGCCCGTCGACGTGGGTCCAACCGCCCCCAACCACGTGTGCACACACAGACCACGCGTCCTAGGTCTGGCCCTCTGACCAGTTTTCCCCCGCAGCCGGACTCTGGCTACGACGAGGGGCCTACGGTAACCGGTCCACAAACCGTCTCGAAAGGTGGGTGCCCGTACACCACTCCCAGGTGAGACCAGCACCGCGTACTGGTGGGCTACGACTAGTGGAGGGTCGCTAAAGGAGTAGACTCTCAAGTCACGGAAAACAACGCCCAAGCCCGACAACGTGTGGGAATCACCCCACGCACTAGTCCCGTCACACGGAGACCACGGTCGGAGAAAAGTAAGGTTGCCACCCTCATGGGGCAACTCAGGAAGGGGCGGTCTACCCTCAGACCGTCACTGCCAAATGGCGGTCCACTCTAGGGCCGTCACTTAAAATGGCGATCTAAGGCGGACCGTCACTCAACACGGGGGAAAGGGAAGTAACGGCCCAGGTCCAGCGCGTTACACGGATGTAACGCGCTTAGCCTAGCGCGTTACACGCCCCTCCACGGCACAGATTCAAAAAGGGATGTAACGGCCCTGCCCGGGCGCGTTACTCACATGTAACGCACCTGGACCAGCGCGTTACATGGCCTTCACGCCTGGGGTAAACACAGGAAGTAACGCTCCTGCCCCAGGGCGTTACACGCATATAACGCACCTAGAATGGCGCGTCACATGGCCTGACCCCCAACGGTCAAAACCAACGGTCGAAAAGCATGTGACGGCCCAGCCCAGGGGCGTCACTAGCAAACGGCGGCCAGTCGCAAGACCGTTACAGCCCTCGACCCCAAAGGCCAACACCCAGGGAAGTAACGCACCCCTCTAGGGGCGTTACAAGCATGTGACGGTCACTGGAGTGACCGTCGCTTGCCCCAGAGCACGCTACGGCGGGAAAACCCCAAAAACACCAACCACGCCCCCGTACCTCCACCGGAGAGGGGGAAAATAAGGGGGAAGACCCCTGGGGACCCCTAGCATGCATCTAAGCCACCAAAACATAGAATCATGGGCTAAAACCATAGATCGGGCGGCTCACCCCCAAAACATGGAAAAACCCCAAAAATGCCCAAACATGCCTCTCTCGGCCTCCCCGCGGCCTACAAACCACGGAAAAGAACGGCGAAGAGCTAGGGAACGTCACCCTACCTCAATGGAGCGAATGCTCTGCCGGATCGTCCACGAATCGCGAAGAACGCTTGAAAACCCTCGTTCTTCCTTAAGCTTCCCACGCTCGCCGCACGCCCCCACGACCGCCTCGCCGCCGCCCACGTCACCGCGCCGTCGCCCCGCCGCCGTCTGCAGCCGGAGGGGAGCTCGCCGTGGCCAACCGAGAGGAAGAGAGGGAGAGGGAGGGAGACACGGTGGAGGAGGAAGGAGGAAGAAGAAGAGAGGAAGAAGAAGATGGTGGGGGAGAGAGAAAAGAAAAAGGGTTTTATAGAAAAATCCGAAAAATACGGAAAATACCAAAAATTAGGAAATTACACCCCCACGATCCTCGGAACGTACCGATCGCAACGGTACCACTCGTGCCCGTGTGAACAGCCCGGTTCACCCGCAGCGAGCGTCCGAAGAGAAAAGCCGAAACCCGCGCCGGAAGTCGGAAATCACGCACGGGAAAAGCCGCGGAACGCCTCCGGGCCTCCGAAACGACTCCGGATCGCGCCGATCTGAACACGAAAGATGTCCGAAACGAAATTTCGGACACAACAGAGCCGAACGCTCCGAAAACCAGATCCGGGACCCACGAAGAAGGGTCCGAAAGGTCCGGGATATTACAGTTGCAGACCCTGCGCGATCACCAGTTGTATGCCAAGTACAGCAAGTGCGAGTTCTGGCTCCGAGAGGTGCACTTTCTGGGGCATGTTATTTCTGGTGATGGTGTTTCCGTGAACTCGGCCAAGGTCGAGACGGTGGTGCAGTGGCCGAGGCCGAGTTCTGTCACGGAGATTCAGAGTTTCTTGGGGCTTGCAGGCTATTATCGGAGGTTTATTCAGGATCTCTCTCGTATTGCGGCCCCGATGACCAGGCTTACGCGGAAAGAGGTGCCGTTCGTCTTGACGGAGGAGTGTGAGCGGAGCTTCACGGAGCTGAAGAGATTGCTTACCACTGCTCCGGTTTTGGTGTTGCCATCTGGCTCGGGTGGTTTCGTGGCGTGTACAGATGCTTCCGGGGTAGGCCTCGGTGCTGTGTTGATGCAGCATGGGAGAGTTGTGGCGTATGCGTCGCGGCAGTTGAAGCCACATGAGGCGAACTACCCTACTCATGATCTTGAGTTGGCAGCGGTGATCTTCGCTCTGAAGATCTTGAGGCATTATTTGTACGGAGAGAGGTTTGAGCTTTTCACTGACCATCAGAGTTTGAGGTATGTGTTCACACAGAAGGACCTTAACCTCAGGCAGAGGAGATGGATAGAGTACATGAAGGATTATGACGTTACTCTGTCTTATCAGCCTGGCAGGATGAATGTCGTGGCTGATGCTCTGAGTAGAAGAGTGACGGTCAGTCTGATGTTGTTGAGGAAGTGGAAGCTTTGGGAGCAGGTTCCGGCCATGACTTTTAGACTCAAGATCCCGCAGGACCAGGGTTCGGCTGTCCTTGTGAGCCTGACTGTCACGCCCACGGTGCGTCGACAGGTGACTGAGGCCCAGCGAGCGGACCCCGAGCTACCTCGCATTTTGTCGATGGCCGAGGTGGAGCTTGGCGAGGGTGGAGCCGTGAGGTTCAGAGGTAGGTTGTATGTGCCAGCCGAGGGGCAGGTGCGGCGTAACGTATTGCGTGAGGCTCATGGGAGTCGGTATGCCGTGCACCCCGGATCGGTCAAGATGTACCAGAACCTGAAGAGGCAGTTTTGGTGGCCTGGCATGAAGAGAGATGTTGCGGGATTTGTGGCCAGGTGTTTGACCTGTCAGCAAGTGAAGGCTGAGCACCAGCGACCAAGAGGCACACTTCAGCCCTTGGACATTCCCGCGTGGAAGTGGGACCACGTGACCACCGATTTTGTGGTCGGATTGCCGAGGACGTCCAGCGGGGAGGACAATATCTGGTTGCTAGTGGATAGACTGACGAAACGGCGCGGTTGCTGCCAGTCAAGGTCAGTTGGAGCGTGCAACGCTTGGCTCGTCTGTACGTGGAGCGGATCGTCCCGTTGCATGGAGTTCCTATCTCCATCGTGTCCGATCGTGACCCCCGTTTCACTTCTGGATTCTGGAGGAGCTTCCAGAAAGCTCTAGGCACTGAGTTGGCATTCAGCTCGGCCTATCATCCTCAGTCGGACGGTCAGTCTGAGCGGACCATTCAGACTTTAGAGGACATGTTGCGAGCATGTTGCTTGGAGTGGCAGGGGAGTTGGACCCACCATCTGCCATTAGTGGAGTTTACCTACAACAACAGCTATCATTCGAGCATCGGTATGGCTCCCTATGAGGCGTTGTATGGGTGACCTTGTCGGACTACGCTTGATTGGTTCGAGGTGGGCGGGCGTGCCTTGACTGGACCAGATTTGGTACAACAGTGTGTTGAGGTGGTGCATCTCGTTCGGCAGAAGATGTTGGCAGCTCAGAGCCGGCAGAAGAGTTATGCCGATCGGAGGAGGCGACCTCTCAGCTTTGCTGTGGGAGATCGAGTTTTCTTGAGAGTGTCTCCCATGAAGGGCGTGATGCGCTTCGGTAGGCGTGGGAAGTTGAGTCCCTGCTACGTTGGTCCCTTTCCCATCGTTGAGCGTGTTAGGGAAGTTGCTTATCGGTTGCAGCTACCTCCGGAGCTTTCCGCCGTGCATGATGTGTTCCACGTGTCGATACTTCGGAAGTACATGCCCGATGATTCTCATGTTCTCGAGGATGCCATTTGGCCTGAGGTGACCCCAGATCTGTCCCTTCCGGAGTTTCCTGTTCGCATTGAGGATCGGCGGGAGCAGCGCCTGCGGAACAAGGTTATTCCTTTGGTTAAGGTGGTCTGGTAGCGTCATTCTGGCGGCGAGGCGTCTTGGGAGCACGAGGATGAGATGCGGGAGCTGTATCCTTATTTGTTTGTGTGAGTCTTTCTCCCGTCCTTGTGCCTTGTCCTTGAATTTTGAGGACGAAATTCGTTTAAGGGGGGAGGGCTGTAGTGTCCCGGATCTTTTGGACCCTTCCTTGTGGGTCCCGGATCTGGTTTATCGGGGTGTCCGACCCTGTTGTGTCCGAAATTTTGTTTCGGACATCTTTCGTGTACGGATCGGCATGATCCGGAGTTGTTTCGGAGGCCCGGAGTGTGTTCGCGGCTTTTCCGTGCGCGTTTTCTGATTTCCGCGTATGGGTTTCGTGAAATCCTTCGGAACCCTGTAGCGGGTGAACCGGGTCGTTCACCAGCCCGCGAGTGGTACGGTTGCGATCAGCGCGTCGAGGCGATCGAGGAGGTGTATTTTTCCATTTTTCGGTATTTTTGACATTTTCCGGATTTTCTATAAATACCCCCCTATTTTCCCTTTTCCTTTTTCCCTTTTTCTTCTTTTCTTCTTCTTCTTTCTTCCTCCCGTGAGTGCAACGGTCATCTCCCCCCCCTTCTTGCCCATTGGACCTCGCGGCGCCCCTTCCTCCTCCGGCGATGGGTGGCGGACGAAGGCGACGGCGCGGTGACGACGGCGGTGGCGAGTGGATCGTGGCGGTGTCCCCATTGGTGCGTGGGAGAGGAGTTCGTGGTTGAGCTAGATTTTGAGATCGGCGGCGATTCGGTGGATTTCGAGCTTCCTTGAGGTAGGGGGACGGATCCTTGCCCTCTTCATAGCATTCCCCGTGATTTCTAGGCCGTGGAGAGGCCGAGTGGGGTTAAATCCATGCCGGGAGGGTCGTTTTCATGCTTGGGGTTTGAGCGCCGGATCCGTCGATTCGTGGAGTTTTTGATCGATTTGGGGGCTCTAGATGCATGCTAGGACGTTGTGGGGTGATCCCACGTTGTTTTCCCTTCACCAGGGGTGGTGAATGGGCGTGGTTTTACGTTTTCTGGGCGTATTTCGCGAACCGGGCTCGGCCCGTTGTCGCGCTATAGTCCAGTGGCGCGTTCTTGATGAACGCGCCGTGTCGTCCGAGCGTGTCCGTCTGAGAAGACGAACAGTAAGGCGGTGGGGAACGCGCCTGGTTCTGGTAGCGCGATCTCCAGATCGCGCTATCCAAGACTAGCGCGTTCAGGTGTGAACGCGCTAGCTTTGGGCAGCGCGACATGGAAGATCGCGCTAGCCATAGCTAGCGCGTTCTTCGGTGTCGCGCTAGGGGTACCTAGCGCGACCATCCCCCTCCCCCGAACCGTGTTCTTGCGGGTAGCGTGACCTCCGGTTGGGTGAGTTATGGACCCGGTTGTGGCGTGTGGCCCTAGGGATGCCGTGGGCACCCAGTGAGAGCCACAGGGGCGCCCGGGGTTCCCCGGAGAATCAGTTACCTCGGTAGGGGTGCCGCGTGACTTGAGGGACGGTTGGACCTCATGCGTGTCCCCGGCATCCGTGCCTATCGTATGGTCATCGAGAGTCTGTGCTAGTGTTTGGTCGGTGGTTTCCGTGGATTAGTCCTTACTTCCAGTGACCCTACCACTAGTCGTAGCTTTCCCACGGCACGCGTGTGCTGGCTCGCCTGGGAGTGGCTGAGCGGCGTACCCGAGAGAGGCGGTGAGTAGGCTGGTTACCGCAGGGCCCCCGCGTACTTCCGAGTCCGGGTTTAGGGGGAAATACCAGCTAGAGGACAGGCCTAGGGCGTACGGTCTGAGTGTGCACACGAGGCTGAGGGTTCGGACCCGCGCTGACGAGCGTGACCTCAGCTAGTCCTTGTTTTGCGGTTACTTCTGGTTACTGAGTGTGTCTGAGTCTCACGCCAGGGGCGTAGTAGCTAGACACTTGTGACGCGGTATAAGACGTCAGGGGACGCATCCGGTCGTTCTTCTAGTGGGTGGTGCTCCTGTTCACTGGCAGGTGTGGACTCGCGTTTTGTTGGACCGAGGTTCCGTAGTGCGGTACTGTTAGAGTAGTCGGCTTTTCCGTTTATTTATTTTAGCTTGTCGGTTCTACCGTACTCTTGTTTGGTAGGGTTATCTTCTTCTTTCTCGTTTTCCGTGCGAGGTGGGGATTCGCGGGATCCCTACTGGGCCAATGAGATGAGGCTCACCCCTGCTCTTCAGGTGAGGCGGGGTCGACGGGAGGCGCGGCCGAGTTTCAGCGTGGTTCTTCTAGCCAGGGTTAGTCGCCAGTCTGCCAGAGCCGGGGGATGCCCCGTGTAGTTGTACTCCGGGGATGCCCCGTGTAGTTGTACTCCGGGGGATGCCCCGTGTTGTTGTACTTTCTTTCCCGTTGACTGTACTTTCCTTTGGACATGAGACACTGTGGACCTTGTAGCAGTTTATTTATTTATATTATTATGTGCATTTTATTTTAGATTATTGTGCTATCTCTGTGGTCGTTGCAACTTCTCTTGTACCCCCACACCACTCCTTTCTACCCTTCCGAGTCTTTGGGCTCGTGGGTTGGCGGACCGAGATTCGAGACGCGTCGGTTCCTTTCCGGTACTCGGATCCTCGGGTCGTCACAAGAGAGTCCTTGGATGGGAAGAGTCCCTCACCAGGACGTAGTCCCCTCCGAACCCCATCCTTCTCCTTCCTTGGCGGTGAAACCCACCGTTATATAAACCCAGGGGATCCGAAAGGGAAGTCTACTCTGTGTCACTTCAACTGGTGGAGAGCAATCTCGTGCCCGTCTTCCTCTCCTGCCCCCCTTTGCATCTTGTTTCTACCGTTCGCTGACTTAAGCATTGGAGGGTTTTCCCCCGGGTTAGAACCCTGGGCTCCCTGATCATCTTCTTCCCTCTCTTCAGAATTCTGTATTAGAGTGGCCGCCCCTAGTGATCGCCCTAGATCAGACAGTTCAGAGCTTTGCACGAGATCTAGTCTCTTCATAATCTATGTAGCAACAAGTATATGGACTCTAGTAGTACATAAAGTTCTGACGACGAAGAAACATTTATTAATATCATTATTGAAGAGAATCCTTTATGAGTAACTTTATATAGGGCCCATATGAAAAAAAAGGAAAATAATTTCTTTGAAAAATTAAGACAAATCACTAGAAAAACGACAACCTACGATAAATCATATCAATTGAATATCATATAATTAAAAAATTAATCTAAAATAACATTTAACTACAAAAATCCCAGACATTAATAGAAAAACTTAACCAAAGTTATCTTACCTTAAACGTTGCCCTATACTTTAAAAGCACAAATGTCAATTTTCACGCTATGATAGATACTGGCGCACATAAAAATATTATACACAAAAACAAGTTCCTCAAGTAGAATTAAAACCAATTACTCGTAAAAGTCAAATAATCACTTATGATGGCACAAAAGTATACAATTAATTATTTTATTTCACAAATACCCATAAAAATAAACAACACTAATTTCTTTTTACCATGCACTCTTATTATTGACCTTTTTGTCTCATTTACTTTTATTTTAGGCTTAAACTTAGTCAAATTAATTTGTGATATGCTCATCCAAAATAATACTATTTTGTTATTCTCCTATGTAATAACCTCCAGAGTATCTATCCTTAAAAACACATTGATCAATACCTATCCTCCCGTGTAATATGGAAAGAAGATTTAGATAAAATAATTAGTGATTTAAAAACAGAAAATATTATAGGTGACAAATTTATGCCCCATTGGAATAGAAATAATATAAAAGTTAAACTTGATATCATTAACTCAGATCTTACTATCATAACATCAAACATAAAATTAACTCCTAGAGATTTAAAAGACTTTACAATACATATAAAAAACATATTTAACTTCATGCGATTAGAGAATCTTTCAGTCTCCATTAAAAAAAAAGCAAAGTAAATATTACATGATTATTAATTATAAATAACTTAATGATACTATTAGAGATGACGATTATCAAATTTCAAATAAAGAAGTCATGTTTTCTAGAATTGAGAAAGGTCGGATATATCTTTAACAAATTTGATTGTAAAAGTAATTTTTGACAAGTAAAAATGGCCGAAGAAAACATAAAATAGATAATTTTTTCTAATCACAAAGCACATTATAAATGACTTGTTTTACCCTTTACACTTAAAAATAAACCGACTATATTCCTAATAAAAATAGATTGCATATTTCATGATTGTCAAACTTTTTATTGTGTATGCATCGATAATATCTTAATTTTCTCTACAAACTTAGAAGATTATAGTAAACATTTACAAATTACTTTTATCAAATTTCCTGATAATGGTATTATTGTTAACGAGAAAAAGATGATTCTAGTAGTAGAATAAATTCAATTTTTAGGGTTAGACCTCAAAAAAGGACAAACTAAATCACAGTCTCATGTAGTTACAAAAAATTTAACATTATTTAATAAATAGGAAGATAGAAAATAATTAAACAATTCCTTGTATTGCTTAATTATGCTAACCCTGTCATGAAAAATCTTAGTTCCCTTCTTAAACCCTTATATAATAAATTGAAGAAATCAAGGTAAAATTTTTTTAACCAAGAAGATATATATTAAGCTAATACAATAAATTAAAATCATTGTCAAGAACCTTCTTCTTTTATCTATTTCTCGAAATAATACCCCTAAAATTATAGAAACATATAACTCTCAATAAGACAGGGGAGCAGCTCTCCTATAACTTCGTGAAGAACAAGAAAAATTGTGTGCATATCCCTCTTGGTCATTATAAGACTGCTGTTCATAATAGTATAGAAGTAGAAATCAAATGTGTCATGGAAGTTATCAATAAATTTACAATTTATTTAGACAAAGAATTCACTATCAGAGCAGATTGCAATAATATAGTACCGATTGTTAATTCTCATAAAACTAATCGTTTGATAGAACGAAGATGGACTAAGTTTACAGATTTTATCACTGATAATGACTATAAGCCCAATTTTGTACATATAAAAGGAAAAAATAATAGCTTAATAGATTTACTCTCTAGATTAATATAACCTCCCATGAATAATTAAATAATTATCACTCTCTCTCTCTTACAAATCGAGAAGTTTATCTGTGTCCTTAGTTTCCATTACAAATGATTTACTGTATCTTCATCACCTGACTTTAAATGCAATTCTTTACCCTACATATTAAAATCTAAGAAGAAATAGATTTAGTGTATAATTTTGATTTCTCTCTCTTACTCAAATAAATGCAATTCTTTACCCTACAGATTAAAATCTAAGAAGAAATAGATTTAGTGTATAATTTTAATTTCTCTCTCTTACTCAAACATTATATTTTAGTATATTTCAATATCACGATCATCTAACATATTTTTATTACAAGAAATTTCTCCACTTAACGCATTATCGATATGATCAAAAAAAAGAATAATAAATTTCATTGATTTAAACCACTTCGACGGTTGAGAACCACGATAATGTTAGACTATTCACACAAACAAATAATTATATCTAAATAGCTATTGATGAATAACCCCTTTGTTACTCTAAATAACCTTGTGAAGCTATTGAAGTCAATGTTGATATAGAAATCTTTAAGTCATAACAAATTTTTTTGACAGATCGTCACTACCCCCTTATGTAGTATTATAAGATGTCATCACCAATCTAGTCTACATTTTACCAAAGATCATCCTAACGTCATTTTTCTTAACAACTGTTTACTTATTGATACTAGAGATGATACGATCATCTAACCTCTTGCAGAGTCCAGAGCACTCACAACCTATAGATATATCGTAATATTTTGGATGATATTTTTCATTATGACTTTACTCGCCAACTTTATAAGTTTAATTATTATTTTGTTAAACTAAATCAAAAACAACATTCCTTAGAATCTAAAGCACAATCTTAGAATCTACAGTACAATATTTAGAAAATGAGAATTCTGTTCTCATCCACCATTTTAGCAAATTAAAGAAGCTGCATGATCATCATTTAGTATCTAAAGATTCATTGCATCTTAACTTAGAAAATTTTACTCCGGACAATCTTACAATCAATCCATATCTTAGAAAAAGATATCGTGCATACATCTCCTCTACTCTGTCACTAAAAATAAATGACCATATGTTCACGTTAGTTACAAAACTCGATTTCTTGAACATTCAACAATATTTGCCAAGAGTATTGGATAATTATCTTGAATCCAGCTCGAAGAAATGTACAAAATAGATTTAGATTTTGTGGATCCCAATATCTTCTTCTACAAGTCACAATTCATTGGTAGTATCCACACTCTTCAAGCATGGCCTACTTAATGAGTTATATGTCAACTGCTCCAAATTTCACTTGTTGCAGCACCTTCCGAAAAAGCTGACCAAGCTCATATAAAGTAACATCTTAACAAGGTCAACAGAACAGGTCAAACAGGGATAACTTTATAAATCATCACTCCAATTAAATGGGTTGGCAAAGCCTAAGACTATTACCAGCTTATTCAATGATCTTCCTCCATTTTGGGAAACAGTAACATGGAGTGGATCACATGAAAAAAGATTCCTACCTATCTCTCTTGAAGGACTACGTACAAACCGTCCAAGTAAATATTATTGCAACAATTTAATGATTTTTATCCATATGCTGAACGCATGAAGCTTATTTGCCAAACTACAAACTACGAAGTTCATATTGGTATAGAGCACATCTCAGCTGAAATAATCAGAGACATCCTAGCATCACATGAGGTACAAATGAAAGTTGACTACATAGAAACAAATCACAATCATCATGATTTTCTCACAGATAATGAGTTCTGTGAGGAATATAACATAAATATAGATTAAAGCATCCAGAAGTACTATGTGGAAAAAAGCTACAGGGTGCGTCTTAAAGAATCTCTTTAGAAGAACCTTGCATGGGTACTTCTATAGAGAAAGCAAACTTTTTAGTGTCTTTGAGTCATCAGATTTTATTTTGATAATGACGGTTGAGTCTCGGAAGAGTCGCAACCTTATAATCTTATCACTAAAGAATCTCGAATCCTATCCATTGTGGGCCGGATGTTGTGGGCCGGTTGTGGCTTTGTATGTTCGATGGGTTGCCATTGTGGGCCGGATGTGGCTATGTATGTCTTTGTCCTTCGCTTGTATCTTCTGTCCGAGTTAAATGAATGAATATCTTATGTTTCCAAAAAAAAAAAATGTGAGGTCACTCCTTACGTCTTAGGTCCTGTCTAGACTCTTCCTAAGTTCACTATAAATATGACACCACTATCTTCTCATGAAAGCATGGTGGTGATCGTGGTCTCTCTTCTTGTGCTATCCTAGCCCTCTACTCCTTTGTTCTCTTCTTTGTAAGTTCCCTTCGTGCGCATCTTGCAATCTTGTAATCCTTATGTTTGTATAAAGTTTTCCCTCAGGATAAGAGCTCAGTTCTTATGCTTTGACTATGTGCTTTTCTTGCGATATGTTGTATTGTATTCTGAGGAATGTTGTTGTTGTTGGTTTAGTTCAACAAAAAAAAAACCAAGTCTGTAAAGTTGACGAATAAGGCTTCATCGTATTGTAGGAGTATTAGTAAAGTTATAATGGAAAAATATCATCCATGATATAATATTATATATCTGTAAGTTGTGAGCGCTCTAGACTCTGTGTTAGATGATTATGACATCTCTTGTATCAATAAACAAATAATTGTTAAACAAAATGACGCTAGGATGGTCTATGGTAAAATGTAGACTACATTGGTGATGAAATCCTATAGTACTACCAATAAGCAGGTAGTGATGATCTGTCAAAAATTATTGGTTATGACTTAAGATTTTTATACCAACTTTGACTTCAATAGCTTCAAAGGTTCATTAGAGCAACAAAATGATTGTTCATCAATATTTATTTGGTTACAATTATTTGTTCTTCTAAATAGTCTATCATTATTATGATTCTGTAATAGTGGAAGAGATCTAAACTATTGAAATTTATTATTCATTTCTTCTGAATCATATCGATATTGCATTAAGTGGAGGAATTCTCTCTAACAAAAGTACCAATTAACAACCATTTGAAAAAATGAATAGGTTAGACAATATTCCTTCCTCAGACCCCATTAACATATATTTTCCAAAATACACTACCCTCTCTCTCTCTACGGTAGAGAGATATTGGAGCTCTAGTGCCCCTCTGCACCGATCTGACCTACCTCCGGTTCCGACAGGTCACTTGCGACAGATCCGACATGTCCTTCTCTCTTTCTCCTTGGTCGCTTGTGGCAAATCCTTCTTCCACTACACCCTCGCAGTTGTCCAGCTGCTTGTGGATTGGGACACAGATGAGGTGCTCACCAGGATGAGAGACACCCCATACGAGAAGCTCCTGCCATCCGCTAGCATAGTAGGGTGACTTCTCTAGGTACATCACTCGTGAGATCTCTCTTGCACCGAAGGCACGTCCATTCTTGGTCATCGTCGTCTTGCTCGTCTTTGCCTTCCTCATGGTTGACACGGCAGACAGTAAGGCCAAATCTCCATACCCTCCAACTCCATACAAGGAACCACTGCCTCAACTATGTACATTTTCCCCCACCACTGCCTCCATTGAAATCTCCCCACCACCGTCGCCGTCCAAGGGAGCCAAATCGTCACAAGCCGCAAGGCACCGGAACCACCAAAGGCACCGAAGCCTCTGAAGGCCCCTCAGTAACCCAAGGCACTGAAGGCACCCAAGTCTTCCAATCCTCCCAAACCATCGAGACCGGTGAAGCCCATCAAGGAGAAGTGAAAGAGCAACGCCTTCAAGTATTGCTACAACATCCCCATAGAAGAAGAAGGACCTGTCACAGGCAACGGAGGAGAAGGACCTATCAGACCTGCCATCAGTTTCGGCAGAAGGAGCCATTGAGGAAGAGAGCATCGACGGGGGAGATGACGAGGGAGGACACAACGGTGTTGCAGTCGATGGCAAACACCCTCCCTCTCTCCTTTGTAAGCACCCCCCCAACGAACACCCTCTCTCTCTCTCTCTCTCTCTCTCTCTCTCTCTCTCCTATACAAGCACCTCTCGAAGAACACCCTCCCTTTCTCTCTCTCTCTACAAGCACCCCGATGAACACCCCCTGTCTTTCCTCTGCGAGCTCCCCCCGACGAACATCCTTTCTCTCTCCCCCCCTCTGCGAACACCCCCTGCACCCCCAGCAAACACCCTCCCCCTCTCTTTCTCCCCCCTGTGAGCACCCCGTCGGTAGTTGCCCTCTGCGAATACCCTCCCTCTCTCTCTCTCTCCCCCCTTGCGAGCACCCCTTGATGGTCTAGGCATACCAAATCTCTCTCTCTCTCTCTCTCTCTCTCTCTCTCTCTCTCTCTCTCTCTCTCTCTCTCTCTCTCTCTCTCTCTCTCTCTCTCTCTCTCTCTCTCTCTCTCTCTCTCTCTCTCTCTCTCTCTCTCTCTCTCTCTCTCTCTCTCTCGGGGTTAGACAAAGGTGTTATAGACAAAGGTGTTATGATATTTTTCTCTTCCCAAATTAGACAAGACTATAATTAAGTTAACTTAACTAGATCTAACCTTAAGGAGATATGCGCACTGGCTTTTTCATGCAACGAAGAAGAATTTGAGGGCTTTTGGTTAAATAGGTGGATTAGGGGGGATTTTTATAATTTTGAAAAAAAAGGATCTAAAAATAAAAAAATTATTAAAATTAATGTTAGTCTCCCTTAAAGGAAGGAACTTTCTATGGACTAAGGTCACATTTAGTTGGGCTTCTGTCGGGGATTCCAATCACTAGAATCCCCGGCAAGATTTTAGGCAAACCAAATTCAACCGGAACGCCTAAGCTTTCACGAGGGGAGGGATTCAAGAGGAGAGAGAGGGTAGACACAATGTCTCATTTCTCTCTCATCCGGTTAGAAGCTCGCCCAAACCTGCTTCCCCAACCTCTCGGGTGATTTTTGGTAGCAAAATGCCATATTCGCCCTTCTTCTTCCCCCTTCTCCGCTACAGCAACAGAGCCTTTCTCTGCAAACGTCGCCACCAGCCTTCCCCTGCAAACTCCTTTGTGGAGCTCATCCTCGAGGAGGAGGATACACCCACGGAGCAGTGGAGGACAACAAGCCCCGACGGAGCTCGTCATCGTTGCAGGCCTTCTGTCGAGTATTATTTGGGTTCAACTCGAAATCCAAATCGAATTAATAGATTTAGTTTGGGTTGAAATTTTAAAAAATTCGGTTTGGGTTCAAACCGAAACGTATTAAAAATTTTGATTTTATTCAGTTTTGATTTTCAGGAAACCAAACCGAACCATATAACCCGATTTCAAGGGTATTTTCATCAAGATAATACAAGTGAATAACCTAATAACCCAAATTATAAACTTCAAAGATCCCATGTAGCGACCCGATAATCCGATTACCGGGAAGACCCGATAACCCGAGACTCGAACCGTCGCCCACGAGCCGGGAGGGCTAAAAGGAGTGTGGATGCACAAAGAAATAGGAAATAAAGTAGGACAATTCAACAATTAACAGAAATAAATAAACAACTACAATAACAGAGTCCAGTCCAACAGAAAGTACAGTCTAAAGTAGTAAAAACGTATCACATGTCGAGTGAACACTCGGCCCGGCGAGTTGGCAACTAAGAACCTCTGAACAGCAACCTCGAATCTCGAGGACGAACCGCCACACCTGAAAAGTAAGGGTGAGCCTCCTGTCACTGGCCCAGTAGCGATCTCGCGGAACCCCAACTGAGAACAACGACGACACGGAAAGCTGTAACTACAAGAACAACAGTAACATCAGGAACAGTAAACCCAGTGGCCAGTCGAAACTTGGCACTACAGCTACTCCTATTATACCGGTCAAGCAGAAAGAGAAGTCCCAATCTCACAGTCGGCAACCGGACCATACTAGCACCACTTACCGAAGTAAAAACCCACGGCAACCCCGCCGTAGAGCCATGTCTCCTAGGACACGGCCAACCTGGACACGCTGTCCAAGGTGCAACCCCGACCACCCGGTCGCGGGCACCGCACCAACAAGACGCACCCTCGGTAAAGCTAATAGCACCATACTCACGGCACGAAAATCGACTCACACGTCACGGCGAAACAACCGGAACTCAACGGTCAACGCGACAAAACCCGAAGGTCGAAGTCACACGATTGACTGACAGTCTGTCACTCCCGACTCGACAGGAGTACCTCCCACTAGAAGCACAGTCGGTAGCGTCCCCTGACGTCTTACACCGCACCGCGGGTGAACTGCCTGACGTGGTAGTGCCTACCAGAGGCACAGACACCGTACAAGTAACCACAAACAAGTGACTAGCTGGGGTCACGCCCGTCGACGTGGGTCCAACCGCCCCCAACCACGTGTGCACACACAGACCGTCTGTCCCTGGTCTGGCCCTCTGACTGGTTTTTCCCTCAGCCGGACTCTGGCTGCTAGGCGCGGGGCCCGACGGAAACCAGTCCAAAACCGTCCTCAGGGTAAGCCCGTACACCTACTCCCAGGTGAGACCGGCACACGAGTACTGGTAGGCTACGACTAGTGGAGGGTCATTGAAGGAGTAGACTCTCAAGGCAACGGAAAATAACGTCCGAACCCGACGAAGCACGGGGACCACCCCACGTACCAGCACCGTTGCACGGTGACCACAGTCGGAGAAGAAACGGGACTCACAGTCCACGGGCCACGCACCCGGTCACGCTGAAACGCAGAAACACGGTTCCCAAGGCAGCTCACAGGCCGTCAAACCGAATCCCATTCTCAGGGAAATGCGGGAACCCTCCAGCCCCAGGCTGGGCAACTGGACTCGCAATCCAAGGCCACACACATGGCCCACTCGGAAACCTCTTCCTGGAGAAACTCACGGCGTACAGGGAACCCTCGCCGCACTCACACCGACGTACGGTGACACGAGTCGAGAACACGGCAACCCGGGACCACACCGTACCGTGATGCCTGGCCCCGACGAAGTGCACAACATCCGTCAGGCCACGGGTCGACACGTGGATCGAGACCCACACACCCGGGACTCGAATCGGTCAAAACAGAAACACCGGCTAGACCAGCCCCTTGGGCGGTCCACTCTGGGCCGCTCAGGGACGTACGGCCAGGAAGGGGCTGCACCAGGGGATATACGGCCAACAACATGCCGTTCTTCTCCTAGCTCAAACGAGACACAAGCGGATGGTCTCCAGCCGCACCAAGGTCGAACGGCTGACCCTCAGCCGCAACTGGGGGATGAACGGTCCAACGCGGCTGTTCGTCCTCCAAACGGGGAACACATGTGCGGCTAGCCCTAGCCACGTGGGGGAACGGGCGGCTAGGACCTCACCGTGCAAGGCTTGTGCGGTCAACCTCTGGCCGCACAACAGCCCACGGCACCAGGGGATGTATGGCCAGCTCCTAGCCGTACAAAGGGTTATGCGGCCAGACCCTGGCCCCACAGCCCAGCAACTGTCAAAATCGGAGGGAAAAGACGGCTCAACCCTGGCCGCACCTGGGTTATGCGGTCGCACGATTGACCGCATAACCCTCACTACGCGCCAAGCCGAACGCTGCGCGCCGAGCAGATGAACGGTCAAGACGGGGCCGCCCATGGGGTTGGACGGGCCCTGGTTCGACCGCCCAACCATCACGGCGAGCAAACCGTGGGGTTGGCCCAACGGTGGCCTCCCCACGCCCCATTCGTGCCGAAACGAAGGGGAAACGGCGGTAAATCCCCTAGCAATCATCTAGACTCCGACCGGGGTCAAAACGGCGCATGAATCGCAAGAAACAGACGATTCTACCACGGTCGCCCAAAAAGGGTGTCACGACCTCCCGGAACCCTACCGGCCAAACGGGACCACCAATCGAGACGAGATCGGTGACTATGGAACGCCCTCGTCGCAGAGAGTCTATTGACAGTAACCGATCTGAAAACCGTCACCGTTTCCGGACGAACCCTACGAACTCCACAAAAACGTGATTTCGCTAAACGTGCCCAAATGCCCTCGTTTCTGTGCCGAACGACGTGCAATGACAGGGAAAATGAGCCCGACGCAGTGGTGTTCAGTCACCCTACCCCCACCGAAGAAATCACGCGCTGAAGCGACTAATCCACGCCGAAAACCGCCGAGAACATGATCGCCACCGTCTCAGAATCCATCGAGGGATCACGCCCGCCTCCGCCTCGATCCTCGCCCATCCTCTCCCGCATCCTCGCCCGCGCCGCCTCCGCCTCGCCCCCGCCTCGCTCCGTCGGCCGCCGGAGAAGAGAGGGGAGAAAGAGAGCGTGAGAGAAGAGAGAGGGAGAGAGTGAGAAATGAGAGGGGAGAGAGAGAAATGGTTAATATATATAGAAAAAATTCAAAATTTTTATAATTTTAAAAAATTACGAAAAATGACCTCCGCGATCCTCGGGAGGAACACAATGCAATGGTACTATCCCGGAGTCGGAGAACGTCACGGTTCGCCCTGCACAGAGTTCCGAAGACACATCAGGAAAAAACACGTGTAAAGTACAAAATACACTCTGAGACCCATTAAAATGATCCGAAAAAATCTGAGACATTACACCCCAACCCTAACCGTCCATTGTCCCTGCAACAATCGCACACACCAACGGCGGTCGCTTCTTCTTCCTCTTCTTCCTGTCGCATTCAGGACCCCCTGCAACCCCCACGCCTCCACCTAGTGCCACTATCCGCTTTCATCCTCTTCGAGCCAAGCCGCTACCAGAATTGTCGGACCGTCGCGCCTTGTCTGGCTGCCATGCTTGCCCCTACAGCCGCGCTGCCATCGATCCTAATCGCTCTACAGAGCTTCCATCGGGCATCGTTGCACCATTCTCTATCGCCCTCCCCCCTGGGCTTCGCCTTCCGTTCGCCAATAGGGTCCTTAGACCCCACCACCACTCGCTACCGATTGTGTACGTGCCATAGCCGCCAAAGCCCTATCGTGTCAGCTCGCTATTTACCCCTCTGTACAGTTATAAAACCCCTTCCCCAGCTCTCTCCATCGTGCCAGAGCTCCCCACCGTCATCAATAGCAGCGTGCAACCCTCGTAAGTGTGCCCTTGTTCCTTGAATCCTTCTATTTTAAAGAACTTTCTATAATTTTTATTTGAGCAACTATTTGGAGGTCTTGTGCATGAGATCCGAAGCAGTACTTTTTCATGTCCATATTAGAAGTTCATATGTTAAATCAGAATCACAATGCCAAGTGGCAAGAAATATTTACCTACACCCTATAAAAATTCTTTAAGGGATATTCCTCTATTGATCCACCAATGAGAGCTTAATAGGTCAAGTTTGAGCTAACTTTTGGGGTCAGCTAAGCTAACTCCATTGTTATTCTTTTGGAATTGTGAGAGAGAGAGAGAGAGAGAGATTCCAGAATTCCTACGCTAATTACAAAATCAGATAAAATGGCATCAGCCGTGTTGCCATTCCCTCCGGTGGATGTCATCACTTAATCAAAGCTTGTCGTGAATGCGAATGAGTGATGTGCCAATTTGAGCTATTTAGCTGAAAGACTGATGTCCAAGTCAAGGTCACAGTTATCATTCTGAACTATGTCGAGCCGGTCCGGATTGTAGTAAAGTTGACCTAGGGAAGAAGGGTCTCAAGTTTGACTTGAAGCTTCTTATCTAACAATACTGACCTCAACCTGAATAATATATATCATGTAAATCATTTACTTTTAATATAATAGTGATTTTTAAAGACATTTCATGATATTTTGGAGCTTGTTTATCGGAATAAATAATAAAAAAGAACACAACCTGGCCGGCTCCCTAGAGAATGTCTAGGTGGTCAACCAGCCCAATCAGGACCCCACTCGACCCTTAACAAGGTGGGTTCACGTCCACTTGCTTGTCGGATTGAGCCGATTGAATAGTTTTGAGGTGTGCCCTAATGGTTCAATTTACAGATAAATGGAGTGTAAGTATAGTGGTTTTCAACGGTACATGTCCTTTAAACATGATAAACTGGCATTATTTTTGGCATTGTTTTACTCCTACGTACATCTCTTCGACCTTTTTTCCACTATCATTCTTTTGGGAAAGTGCTTAGACTAGTAGTACACATTTTATGAGTCTAAGGAAGCTCACATGAAAAAACCCCATACGAGGGGAGACACACCCTCGTAACTATGAATTAATCCGTTATTTCGTGTTAACACGAGGTCGGTAAACTAGAAGACCTGATTTGTAAGGCCATGATGTCCTAAGACACTCTGAGAGGGTTGGTAAAAGTTGATGGACCTCAATGGGCTGAAATCTGGTTGCTGCTACAATGGCCACCACTAATTAGTGGGCCGGAAGTAGAGCCAGGCGGTGTCCTTGCTAGAGTCCACTGTGGGCTTCTTGTGGGTCAATGTTGAAAAAACATCGAGGAGAAAAATTTAGGAGCAATACTAGCTACAACTAGCAACAGCATTGATCACAACTAAATACCCTTGTACTCCTAGATTGATGGAATATGTCTTAAGAGTGGTGTTAGAGTAATGCTTTGTGTAACACCTAAGGTAATCACACACTAACGTGTTACTCGTGTAACATTTATTTTTTTTATAATTTTTTTTGAGTGACTCTCACGTTAAACTAATTTTGGTGTGTCAGTCACATCATCAAGTAACATGACGTGATGGTTACGTAAAAAAAAATCTCCATTTTTAATATTCATAAGGTTGAATTTTTTTTTGCACGACTCTCACGCCACACCTTTAGATCATGAGCAAAGAGGCTCGAGTGCTTACGGTGCAAAAGCCATCTCGCAGGAAAGGCCAGTACCGTCTATTAAAAACATCACCGATATCTAATCAAAAGATTCTGCTAAATAATCACCAACATCTATTGGTTTCCGGCCACTTGTACCACATATGTTTTAGGGTACATGCACTTTTAAAATGTTTTAATTAAAGCATTTTATTTTGCAGATCCTCTGGATCAAATCCTCTGCACCTTCAAACACCCGACCAATTCTTCCATTGCACATGAGAAAGTCACACAAAAATGACTTGTTTACTGCAGTATAGTGGATTGTGACTTAATGGAAACTGGCTCAAGATGCAGGAGAATCTAGTACAAAAGATCTTCAAAGAGATTAGAGAGTTTCACAATGTGCTTGTGTTCAAGATTAGGCATGGGTAGGAAGTGGGTCCATATTTCCTTCTTAGAAACCTGTTGGGTCGCCTTCTTATGAGGCTTGGATAAGCTTGAACCTAACTTCTGCCGTTAACTTTGCATGAGACAGTTATGTTGGGCCATCGCCAAGGTCCCCAGATTTGCCCGAATCGGAGTGGGAGGCATTTGGATTTGATGCGCAACATTCAGAATTTTCCGTACTCCAATCTACTTTCGCAGGTCTTTTTTACCATTTGAATTGGTCTAAAAGAGGTGCAGTTGTGCCAAACGAAATCTTGCTATATAGCTATTGTTGGTTCATGCGGCAAGTGATTCAATTAACTTTTGTTGTTGGTTTTTTTTTTTAAAAAAACCGTAATCCCTAATTAGGGCTTCAAAGATTCTAATTCTATTTTCGAGGTTTTTAGTAAAATCAAACAAAATAAAATCGTTAAATAAAAAACCCAAAGCATCCATTAAAAAATTCACCATTCTTGCCAATGCAAAATTAAGCACCCATACCCATTCTTTTGAATCAGTTCTTCCACATTCTTTTATTTGAAAGTACTTTTAGATCTTCATATATTTCAGTCCAATTACTTTGAGAGGAGAACATCGAGGTACGAAAATCATTCACATAGTTTTTTGACCATCCAGCACCTATTGGATCCACTGCTGCAATGTCTTTGTGTAGGATGTGGAAACCAAGAAAAGTAGCTTCTCAAAGGACAAAAAATCCCTTCAAACATGGCCAAACAATTTGGCCACTTCTCTTGCTTCCATCTCTTGCACAGACTGTAAGTGTAGATATGGTCCCCCTTGTTGCAGTGTACAACCTTTTCCCCTTCACATATGTATCCCCTGTAGAGAACAAAAAGAGGGCAACACTGTGGGGGCTTCATGGTCTTAATTACAGCACACAAGTGTCTCCCCTTGTTGCCGCATCTCCCTGCTCCTCCACTGCGAGGCAGGCAAGATGATGGGCACCTCATTATGGGCAATTTGAATTGGATCACACCGGGACACTGGCACGGAGCAAGAGTAAAAGGGTAACCATCCATGGTGAAAGGGATACCCCCCCCTCTCTCTCTCTCTCTTCAGACGTGGGAAGTTGGGAGTTTTAGTGAAAACCCTAATTTGAATTGGATCTCACCGGTACCCTGGCACGGAGCAAGAGTAAAGGGTAACCATCCATGGTAAAAGGGATACCTCTCTCTCTCTCTCTCTCTTCATGCGTGAAAACCCTCTTTAATTTGTCCAGCATGAAAGGGACACCCTATAAGTTGAGGGTCCCCCATCTCTCTCTCTCTCACACGCGCGCGCACACACACATGCACACACAAGATATGGTATGATGCTATACTTTGTATCATCTTTTTTATCGCCATCCTTTCATTTTGAAAATTATATAGCAGAAAAATGACTTAAATTTGATGCTCTGGAACTCGAGTATGGAACCTAAATTATTTACACATTGCATTGTCTAATTGCATGACAGCCCGAGATAAGAGTTGTAAAACAAAGCAATATAAAATATATATAACACTATTACTTAGCTTTACTACTCACTCTCTCTCTCTCTCTCTCTCACACACACACACACACACACACACACACACACACACACACACTGTGTGTGTGAACGAGCCATCTTTTCTCCATCTCACACTTGGCTTTCAAGTGGTGGGGATGGGATTGGAGTAGATAGCCCATGTGAGGTAGCCCAAGCGTGTGAAAGTGTGGCATCTTGTAGGTAACATACGTGGAGTCATGTACGTGCATACAAAAATGTTCAATGCACATCCCGGGGTTATTACAGGTCGAGTGTATAATAGGGTTAATATTTTTTTATTTTTAAAATTTTTATGATACGAGATTTAAGTCATTATAACTTGTGATGTAAGTCACAACTTCATCAGACGATGTAAAAAATTTAAAAAAAAAGCAGATCAAATGAATAGTATTAATTATATATTTTTTTAAATCATTTTTTTATTTTTTAAATTATCAGATGAGGGTGTGATTTATACCATAAATTAAGATGACTCAAATCTCACGTCATAAAAATTTTAAAAAATAAAAAAAATAAATCTAATACACACTAGCGACGTGAAATAATTTAGAACACATAATAACCGTGAGTGTGCACCAAACATTACGCGTGTGCATAAACAAACACCCATACCCTGTCGAAAAGATTATACTCGTTGAGATGACTTATAATTATGTTTGGCTGACTTATTCTCTCTTTTTTTTGTCATTATTTCCTCCATCTTGCAAAGGGAGTATGTAGACCGTGCGCCGTCTCGATGCCTATGTATTTTTACTTGTGCTTCAGCCAGAAAACGATTTAAGAATGAAGTTATAATTCGAGTTGGGTTGAATTGAATTGGGATTAGACTTACGCTAAGGTTGATTTGAGTTCAAATTCACATGTTAAACCCTTAATTTTATGACTCGGTGTGATCCGATTCTATTATGAAAAATTTATTGTATGGAAATTTATATATTATTTATTTTCTTATCTGCGTTAGTTTTTTTTTTAAATTTGCCAATGAAAAAACATCATTTTAACTTGGTCCGATGTGAAGTTAGGATTGAACTCGACCCAAAACTAACCCAACTCCATAAAAGTTGGTCTAACTGAAGCCGACTTTTGGATTTTACTTGAGAATTTTATGGTGATCAACCTCACTTGCAATCGATCTTATTAGCATTGAAGTTTAGCAAGTCTAATCATGTCTTCGTATTGGCACTTCATCTCTAGCCAGCCATCCAACACAGAGACATGCTTAATTAGTGACTCCTTTGTCGTCTCTCCTTCCCCGATAATGGGATCTCTTGATTCAAGGGAGAACTGAAAGAAATTCCCGGAGTCAAAAAGAGAAAGTGGGAGGGGGTGCAGTGACATGCACTTACTTGGAAAACGATTTGCATCATGGTCCATGTTGGGGGTTCCAAGGCCATGGATGAGTAAAGGGTTGACTCATTTGATGTAAAAATTTTAAAGTTACTAAAATATAATTTTCATAATATTTTGATTTATGATTTTTTTTTTACTTTTAAAATTTTGAACTAAAAATTAAACGCGAGTAAAGAGGATGCCAGGTGAGCTAGCAGAACTTTTACACATTATAATAATTTGTGGCATTCCAAATATGAAAAAAATGTTGTAAAATGACTACAGTAATTTAAGTAAGTATTTATAATACTTTCTCATGCACCAAACAACCTGGCCAATAGAGTTTATGATTCCACCGAAGGCAGTGTTTGATTTGATGATGCCAAGGAGGGTTGTCTCCATGGCCACGGGGAAACATGCTATAAAGTGAATTAGGTACCATTGACATGAACCTAGATCGAACATTAAGGATTATGAACGGGTGGGATGATTAATGAATTTGATTTAAGAGAGACACAAGAATATTGTTAGGCTAGTTGTATATTGAAGTAGATGATTACATAATGAATATCAAAAAAAAGGAAAAAAAACTTTCTTTAATTTTAGTCCTCCACATTTAGTAGGATGGCTTATTTTTCCTCACTGAAATCTGTATCATTGAAAGAAAAGCTCCGATTCGTAACTTTCTAGAGAGGGATACAAATGAAATTGTCATGAAAGGTTTAACTTTATAATTATCATCTAAAATAATTAGTTATAAATATATCCGACTTACGTTTTCTTTAAGTTGGAACTCGGAAGTGAAAGTTAACGATGAGTTGCGAACAAAAATTTTCTCATACACCCCCTCTAAATTATAGATAGTCAAGAAAAAGTGTCGTAGATCACGACTATTGGTTATGATGTGTCACACTCCATCCATTGCTTGCCACATGCCCCATCACAACTGTAAATTGGGTCTTGGTTGGCTCCGATATAATGCAACACCTCAAGATTGAGATATTTATGTTAAGAGAATCTTGTATGTCTCCTCTTATAATATATCGTATTTGGATATTAATCTTTTCTAATCTCGATATTTGTTTATACATTTTTGCAATCTCAACTTATGTCATAAAGCCTTTAATTTTTTCGAAACGAATCTTGGAAGAATAGAATTTTGCCAAATAAACATGGAATTATGAGAATTTTAAAATGAATATTAAGATTAAGAAAGTTAATCCCTTAAGTATGGAGGCCTATAGAAGGGCTTGCTTTTAAAAGTTCCTCATTCCTTTTTTTTTTTTAGTTACCGAAGTTTTTAGTGGGTGAATAAGTAAAGAGACAGAGGGCCGACCGTGCTGACACAGCGAGGACTATTTTGGGTGGGACGGGCCTGATGTCATGGGCCACCATGGTCACGTCATCCCCGGGTTAAAACAGTCCAGCCCCGCTGTCAATTTTTTATTTCTTTTCTGCTTCCTTTTTTTGCCCCTCTGCTTTTTTTGGACTTTTAAATCATAAGTCGTCCGCCACATTATTGACGAGACACGCGCACAATGACTGACTGGGGACGTGTCACACGTGCGGCAGTTCCTCGTGGACCCCGCCAGGCCAGTCGCTGCGGTCGACTCGTGGGCCCAACTTCTCGTGCCGCTCCACCGCTGCCTCCCATCTATCGTAGCGGGAGAAAATGCCGCCTGGTGCGGTCACCGCCGGTGGTTGGATGTGAAATCTAGGCGAATGGGAACTTGGGAGTAAGGGAGCGATCAGTGTATCGATATTTGCAAAACGCTGGGGACTGGCGGGAGTCGAGACCGCGGAGAGGTCAGTTCACGAGTAGTGATTTGTGATTGTTGTGGTACTCGCTGCACCTCTGTATGCTATGCAATTCATTCATGTGCAGTTATTTGGTAAATATATGTATAATTAGTTTATATAATATGATAGAATATGTAGAAAAAAGTTAACAACATTAAAGAAAACATGAGTCCAATGTCTTTTTAATGGGGCTTTTCTTGTCTCCTAAATGCTATCATTTCATGTGGATCAGTTGTAGGTGACTTTATAAGATTACTAGACATAAATTGTCAACATTAGTTGAACATGTCTCTTTGTGATTGTATGCTATAAGGAGTTTCAACTGAAAAGAGAAAAATCAAGCATAGTGAAGTGAGCAGCATTCTAATCAAAATAAAATCTCTCTCTCTCTCTCTCTCTCTCTCTCTCTCTCTCTCTCTCTCCCCTATTAAATGACCAAGCTAGATGACACATACATCACCTGCTTCCAAATTAACCAAGTAACAGCCTTTTATTGAAGTTACCATCTTTTGTTCCACCATCTGCCAGATTTTGATTGACTATCAGACTCTTGTTCTATGAGAAGACTCATTTTACATCATGCTTACATAATAATCTCCTAAGATATTAAATCGCTAATGCATTAATGTATGGGGAGTTTAGTTAATTTGTCAATATATAAGATATTAAGGTAGTAAAGGGGTAACATGTTAACGTGTTAGGATGCTAATTAAGTTGTGAAGAGATTAATAGGGCTTTTGGGAACAGTTTTTTTAAATTATTTCTATCTAAAAAAATGTGATGGGTCAATTTTTAATTTAAATTTTAAAATTGATAAAAATTAACTGTTTATGTTTGACATCATTGATATAATTTTTAAAATTTATGTGGTTATATTTGGCATCGTTGGGCGTCCCCGTCCGCCGCCTCCGCTTCCGCACCCGGGGGAAGCTACGGATGCCGGGAAGGAGCCCTCCCCGCCGCCTTCCCCGTCATCGTCTCCCTCTCGGTCGGCGTCGCCGAGCCGTTCGAGTACGACTACGACCGCAACATCGTCCTCAACGATTGGTGGCACAGGAGCACCTACGAGTAGGCCGTGGGGCTGTCTTCCAAACACTTCCAGTGGGTGGGGGAGCCCCAGTCGCTGCTCATCCAAGGCAGGGGACGCTTCAACCGCTCACAAGCCGGCACCGGCGCCGCCTGCGACCCCAACAGCCCCCAGTGCTCCCCCTACGTTCTCACGGTGGTGCCGGGGAAGACATACCGGCTCATGATCAGTAGCATCACCTCCTTATCTGCTTTCAACTTCGAGCTTGAGGTATATATGTATATATATATTACATAGTCAGCTGTTCTCCAAGCTAGCTATATGAGTTCTGTTCTCCTATATCAACAGTTGTACCGATGATGGATTCTTGTTGCAGGGCCACAACATGACCATCGTGGAGACGGACGGCCACTACGTGGAGCCCTTCGTGGTGAAGAACCTCAACATCTACTCCAGAGAGACCTACTTCGTGCTGGTGAAGGCCGACCAAGACCCCTCCCGCAACTACCGTGCTGGTGCTGGTGAAGGCCGGCGGAGGGGGTTGCCGGGGAGGGGAGGGGAGGGCCGCATGGGTGGCCGGAGGGAGGAAAGGTAGGGGGAAGGGGGAGGCCGGCCGGGGGAAAGGCAGGGGGGCCGGAGGGGGGAAGGGGGAGGCCGGCGCCGGCGGGGGGACGCAGGGTGTGGGGGGCCATGACTACCTGAGACGGACGATTTTAAAAAAAATAATTAGAGAGTTATTTTATTTTAGAAAGAGATTTGAATAGAGTTAATTTCTCTTCTAAAAATTAGGGAGTACTTATCAAACACGGTCAAGTGAGTTCTCTCTCTCTTTTTTAAATTTGAGATAGAAATGAGAAAAAAAAACGTAACCAAAAACAATGTATCGAAGTATTAACATGTTAAGATGTTAAAGCGTTAGTATGTTAAGTGCTAAAGGTGTTAATTAATATGCTAACGTACGGGGAAGATAAATCTCAATTAATGTTGATACCTTAACACATCAATTAATATGTTACCCGTTAATACTCTAGCGTGTTAATTTATATGTTGACTTATTAATGTCTTGACTTGTTAACATGTTGACATTTTAATGGCTCAATTAAGCATTAAAACATTAATGTATTACCACCTTAATACTTTTTTACATCAGCATGTTAATGTTCTAACATGTTGATATATATGTTAGTTGATGGCTACAGAAGAGGGTTGAAAGCAAGATCTCTCATAAAGTTATAAGAAATTGACGGTCAATGAAAAGCTGACAAAGAACAGAAAATAAAGTGGCTCTCTAATAAGGCCGCGTTTGGCAATTCACGTGGTTTTTGATTTTTTTTTAAAAAAATATTAGAGAGAGAAAAAAAGTAAGATGAAATAATTTTTAAAACTCTTGAAAAAATGAGTCATTTTTCTCCTTATCTCTCTCTAGAACTTAAGAATTAAGGGGATGATTTTTGTTTTTTTTTTTAAAATGTCTCAACTGTTTGATCTTGATCGAACAACCAATACTACGTGGAAACATGCCACATGCATAGGCATAGTAGCAATCCCGTCACACTCTGCAATGAAATGAGATCGAACTGTCAATTTGATGATCCAGCTTGCTTAGAATGTAGACACACACATATATATAGGACATGTTCCCCCACCGCTCATCCCCACCCAACTCATATGTAGGGTGTTTAAAGGTGCTCAATAACATGAAACTATTTAAATCTCTAATTTGATATATAAATATCTGGTCGTTTATTTGTGTGATCGAGTCGTTGGAAATCTGATCTTCGCAAGGTGCGACAGAAGTTACTCTTCCACCACGTCTCAGAGGCGAGGCTACATTAATGCCATGTTGAATGCTGCATAGAGCAAAGCTGTACATATCATTCGAGTGGGGCTTGTGAAACATATAAAAGTCTGTTGGGTCTTTAAATGTACATCTTCGTTTCGAAAAGAAAAGGGTAAAAAAGATTAAAAAAATACAAAAATTATGTTCGGGTTTTCCTGTTCACAAATTATGTTCGGGTTGGTGGAGATATTTTATTAGATCAAAATACAAAAATTAAAAAAAAAATCAAACGACTAAAAAAATAAACTCAGGTGTTTAAGTCTAAACATGTAGTCATTTTTTTAGAGTCCTTCCGTCGTTACTCCGATGTAAATAGACGTCGCGATAGAATTTTTCTCAAGATACGACGACATAATCTGAAGACGACGCAAAATACACTCCAACTCGTGTTGTTGGAGACGAACGTCACTGTGACGGTAAGACTCTTGTAAGAAAAAGAAGATTAAGAAAGAGGAGCTCGAGAGGAATTATCTTTGAGTGATTGAAAATCTTAAACTTTGTCTCTCTCACAAAAATGACCAAGAAGATTATTGGGAGAGAAGAGCTCAATAGAGATAACTTTCAGGTGAGAAAAAAATCTTATGCTGTGTCTTATCTCACAAAAACGATCCAAGAGATGTTCGGTTAAAATTAAACGGCATCAACGGGACAATACGCGCACGTATGATAAAATAATATCCCGATTACTACGGTCTCTTCAAAAGATTATAGAAGTATGGTTAAGGGTCCCAACTAAAAATATATGGATTTTTTTATCTTTTAATATATGATAAAATAATACAACGATTCAAAATTTAAAAATTTAAAACATAAAATTCAACATTTGCTAGCTCCCACCTCATAATCATCCCCCTTCTGCATATGTTTGTCTCGCCTTTTAATCAAAACCATCGCGTTGATTAGATGACTACTGCCATCGTCGTTGAGAGGAGGATTTCTTTGTTACCGATGGGAAAACAGGAATGATGTGCCAGCTACTCTAAAATGACATAATTCGATCTTTGTTTCGTGATCTATATATATATCTATATATTGTCACATCTTCTCTACTGTTATTAATATGCACTATGTTGATGAATTAAAATTTTATGACTGTTTATGGTTCATAGTGCTAGCTATCTAATATATATGACTTTTGGTGCCAATTATGAATTTCAATTTTTTTTTCAGACAGGCTAAAACCTAAACAAGTCTGACGGTGTAGATAGAAAGTTGGATATCATAAATAGCATGTGGCAAAGTTTATTTTTTGCCATTAGATGACAATGTCCAGTAATTAAGCTTGTCGGGTGTATTTAGAGCCTAGAAATTCACAAGAAGATAAATGTGACAGTAAAAGAGGGAATTCATGTGGCCTTTAGTTTTTTTTCTCAAAAATCATTAGAGAGAGAGAAAATTAATTAGATGGAGGAGATTTTGGAGCTTTTAAAAAAAGAGTTATTTTCTTTTTATATCTCTCTAGAATTTAAAAATTAATTTTTTAAAAATATGATGTGACTTGCTTGTATTGGGTTTGACATTTTGAGGGTGTAAATTTCGAGATAAAAAATCAAAGTCCAAGACAAATGTCAAACACGGTATAGTAGGCTTTCTCTTTCCAAATAATGTGGGTCTCTCTCCTCCCTTCTCCTCACCCATGCCCATGTCTTGGATTTATGATTACAGAGAATCTTAATTTCAGATATTTTTATAATTATATCTTTTTGAAAGTTTGTTTATAAAACTATCCATCTTATTTTCGTAGTGTCCTCAATAATCTCACTACATTACTTACAAAAATGCTCATGCCATTAACTTCCTTAAATATTCTATTAAAATATCTCATTTAATACTATCTAGTTTCAACAAAATTTGAAAATATTTCAAAATACCACAAATCCTATGTTACACGCACTCAACACACACGCACACACATTTAACTCTATTTAATTTTGACAAAATTTGAGAAAAAGTTTAAAGTAACTCGCACACCGCTGCAATAAAAGACGCAATTTGAGAACAATTTCAAAATAACACACACACACGCACACCACTACAATAAATGCGTAATTAGTGACATGATTTTACCACATATTTGTTTCAGCATCGAACACAATGTTCGTCGCTAACGTAGATGAATAATTTTTTATTAAAAACTTGCGCCGAGTTAGAGTCTAATTAATGATGGATTATTTTGTCTCACTTTAGAGACAGATGTGTGACGAAAATAAATTTCGTCGCAATAATAAATAATTTTATGATGAAAAAATTTTCATCACAAAATCCATCACACTTTAGAGGTGAATTTATGATGTAATTTTTTTATCGCAATAATATAAAGTTTTATGATGAAATTTTTTCTTTATAATATCTGTCGTAAAATTAGAGACAGATTTAAGACAGATCACATTCTTCCGTCACCTTTTATGTTGAAATAGTGAGATATATTTTTTGTCGCAATATATGTCATAGATTTGGAGACTAAATAGCGGTGTGTTGCACTTCGTCCGTAAATGTAGAGACAAATATTGTGACGAAAAAAATTCGTCGTCAGTTTAAAGATGGATATTGCAACGAAAAAATTGTCGCCGTAAATTTATTGATGTATATGACGACGAAAATTCTCAATCACAAATTTAGAGATAGAAATTGCGAGGAAAAATTGTCTGTCGCAAATTTAGTGGATTGACAAATCAATCGATGGATGTCAGAAAATTTCTTCATCGTCATTTCCATGATTAGAAAAGGACGTGCACAATGAGTAGGAACTCAAGTCATTCAATTGTCATGTGAGAGGAGGAACAATAGCTTCTTAGAAGAGATATGCCGATTGGAGAGAGAGAGAGAGAGAGAGAGAGAGAGAGAGAGAGAGAGAGAGAGAGAGAGAGAGAGAGAGAGAGAGAGAGAGAGAGAGAGAGAGAGAGCTGACGTCGATTGAGGGGTGACGTCGCCACACACACAAAGGGAAGGGGGAGTATCGGCGGAAGAACCCACCCGCCTCCTAGTTTTTACTTATCCTTTGTTTTTTTTCTTCTTCTGTGATTCGTGCATGGATTTTAGGACTGTTGGTGTTAGAAGATGAGGAAAGTTGAAAATCCTTGAGTGGTAAGAGAAGGGGAAGAACATGCCTTTGGATCGTCATCGTCGAATCTTCGTTATATTTATATATGGGGAGTAAATCTAACAGACGGATCTTAATCAAACTTTAATCCAATAATCACATTTTGATAAGAAATAAATGGTCAGATTTTGATCAAACTTAAATCAACCGTCAGATCTTCTGTTGGGAGTAAATCTAAAGGTCAGATCTTGATCAAACTTAAATCCAACAGTTAGATTTCGATCGGAGCAAATCCAATAGTCAGATCTTAAATCCAACGATCAAATTTCGATCGAGAGAAAAATCTAACGGCCAATAAGATGTTGATCAAATTTAAATTCAACGACTGAATCTAGATCAAATTTAAATTCAATAGTCAAATTTTAATGAGGAGTAAATTAACATATGGATGTTAATCAAACTTAAATCTAATTTTTTATCGCAATAATATAAAATTCTATGACGGATTTTTTCGTCATAATATTTGTCGTAAACTTGACGACGGATTTGAGATGGATCCCATTCCGTCGCCTTTTCCGTTGAAATAATGAGATGAATTTTGTGTCGCAATATCTGTCACAGATTTAGAGGCTAAATAGCGACGTGTTGTAGTTCGTCGTAAATTTAGAGACATATATTGCGACGGAAAAATTTCATCGTTAGTTTAAAGATAGATATTGTGACATAGTATTTACCGTTGCAAATTTATTGATGGATATTGTGACAAAAAATTTATCATCACAAATTTAGAGATATATATTGCGACGGAAATTATCCGTCGTAAATTTGGAGACGAAAATTGCGAGGAAAAATTGTTAAATTTAGTGGATTGGCAAATCAGTCGATGGATGCCAGAAAGGTTCCTCATCATCATTTCCATGATTAGAGAAAGGACGTGCACAATGAGTAGAAAATCGAGTCATTTGATTATCGTGTGGGAGGAGGAACAAGAGTTCCTTGGAAGAGATAGGCCGGTTGTAGAGAGAGGGAGGTGACGTAGATTGAGGCGTGATGCCGCCAAGTGCACAGAGGGAAGGGGGAGCGTCGAGAGTCGACGGAAGAACCCACCCGCCTCCTATTTTTTACATGTCCTTAATCTTTTCCTTCTTCTGGGGTTCGTGCATAGAGCTCCGGGCTGCTGATGCTAGAAGATGAGGAAAGTTGAGAATGTCTATGCGGTAAGAGAAGGGGAAGAACATCCATTTAGCTCATCATCGCATGATCTTCATCATATTTATATATGGGGAGTAGATTTAACAGACGGATCTTGATCAAATTTAAATCTAATAGTCACATTTTGATGAGAAATAAACGATAAGATTTTGATCAAACTTAAATCAACTGTCAGATCTTATGTCGAGAGTAATCTAAAGGTCGTATCTTGATCAAACTTAAATCCAACTGTTAGATTTCGACCGGGAGCAAAATCTAACAGTCAATCAGATGTTGATCAAATTTAAATCTAATGATCGGATCTTGATAAAACTTAAATTCAATTGTCAAATTTCGATGAAGAGTAAATTTAACGGTTGGATCTTAATCAAACTCAAATGTAACTATTTGATTTCATATTGGGAGCAAATCCAATTGGTGGACCATCAAACTTACTAACGGTCAGCTTTCGATTCGAAGCAAATCTAGCAGTTAGATTTTAAATCTAACGATCGGATTTTGATTCGTATCAAATCCAACGATAGATCAGATGTTAATCAAACTTAAATCTAACATCGAATTTTGATCAAACTAAATTCTAATAGTTAGATTTCGATCGTGAGCTAATCTTATGGTTAGATCTTGATCAATTTTAATTCAAACAAATGTTTTACATATATCTTTGCGACATATTAGCGACAAACATATAATCTGTTGCTGATGAACAGAGCTAAGCATTTAGAGTCAGATTTAAGAAAAAAATTAAAACATCGTAAATTTGTTATTGATATAATTCCGTCGAGAATTTGTGACAAGAATAATTTGACGTATGTTCTCCGTCTCTAATCGGTTAAAAATTCGTCGCTAAAGATTATCGTGACGGATTTACGATGAAATCTTTTTATCATTGACGCCGCTCTTTATTATAGTGCACACACATTTAATTCGACAAAATTAGATGTGAATTCAAAATATCACTAATTTTTATTAAACACACACACACACATTAGTCCACCGGTCAAAAAGTCTTTGTTTCTGCCTTATTTCCACGAGCGCATCTTCGTCCCAATATTTGATTTTATGGACGAGAACAAAATATTTACCACGTGAATATGAACTTGAACATAATATTTATCACATGAACGTACTATTCAATCTCTAATAATGTGATCTATAGTCCTGTGCTATATGATGACTTTCCGATGTCAAATTGAAATGACCTGTTACTTTTAGTGGCTCAACAGTCCTAAAAGAAGTTTTGAGAGAGTAGATTAAAAGCCGTAGATTAGATCATACTACTTGGATGGTGACCATTGAGGTCCGCTTGACATCACATTAAGGGCCCATTTGAGAAAGGAGCAGGGGAGGGATAGAATACCCTGTCCGCCTGCATTAGGGCGGACAGCGTATTCGACCTCTCCGGTAGAATGGGTAATCTCGACTAATTCCCATAAAATCTATTTTTTTCACCTTTTCTTCAACTAATCGGGGTTAAATCCGAATTTTTTATCAAAGTCAATTTTATTTGTTACCGGTGAAACAGGAAGTCCATCGGGAAATACGGAAAGCCACATCCGACTTATTCGATTATCAAATGAGCCCTTCAGTATTTTTTTCAGTGTAATGGAACGTGAGTGCACTCTCTAGGCACCCAAGTCCACAATCACACATACATAAGAGGTATGAAGAGTGGGGGGGGGGGGGAATATTTAAAAAAATATATTTTAGATCATCCACCTACTCCCTTTTACGGCCGGGAGAAAAAAGCCAAAAAAAAAATGGTGGGCCCCACGGCCAGCACCATTTGGGCCAATCGACGAGTGGTGTGGTGCGAGTACAGCGCAGCCGAACAAGCACCGGTCCCCGTCCCCGGGCCCAGTCTGCGTCAGCCGTGGACCTGCCCGGATACCAACCGGGCCCCGCCGCGAGTAAAAAGGCGCACTGTCCTACGGACCCACTCCCAATAACCGGGTCCCAAGATTCGGAGTATCCAATAAAGAGTCCATTAACAAGTTGGCCCACCGGCCGGAGGTGGGGCCCCGCCCGATCCTTCCTCATTTGTGTGGCTCAACGCGGAGGGCCAGGAATCGGGGGGTTGGCTAACGCTGTCGCCATATTATTGGGTGAGTAGCCGGGTGTGGCCGGGAGATTCCGATTAAGGGGGGAGCCCGAGGCCGGGGCCCGTTTTGCGTGGCGGGGTGCGATGCCGGTGGGGGCTCTCCTTTCGTGCGAGATCCAGTTTTATGACAGCCGTCTGATGAGGGGGAGAAGGTGATGGGATGTGGGCCAAGTGGCCCTTCAATGTTGGCAAGTGGGCCGGGGAAGAGACGGAGCCGGTCTCCACCTCTCAACCTGTCGCTGGGGACTCCTGGGCGCCCCCAAGAGGTCTCTATTTTAGAGATGCGTCCATGTACCACGGTGCAGTGTGCCGCTTACGGTTGATCTGAGAACTGTATGGGTGAAAAATTATTTAGTATTTCAGCTCTCAGGTGATGTTAATGAGACGTCCAATTTAATTTCTAAGATAAGAAGATTGAAATCATTTGTTAGTGGGCCATATATATTAATTAAGAATCGTACTTCTACTTCGTTGGGAATTAAGATACCTCCTAAAAGTCAGATTAAAGAAGAATTTTAAATATTAAATTCACATATTAGAAAGATAAAGATTCAATTCCCTTCTCACGAAAGCATCTTTCTTAAAAAAAAACTCTCATGTTAACTAACCGATAAATTAATTGTATGATCAAAACTATGCCTCAACTCACTAACTCAGAATTTTAGTTCTCAAATAAAATCTAACCAAAACACCATGAAATATATTTATAATTTAAAATAGCATTCATAAATTAAATTTTATTATACATCTCACTAACCTCCCTTAATTCTTAGTCATAAAGCAAACGCCAAAGGCTGAGTCATATATTAACTATGTCGAATTTTGAGTTATTAAAAAATGATCGATATAAAAATTCTTAATAATTAATTACAACTTGCCACCTCAAAAATAAAATAAAATCATGTGAAGTAGATAGATTTGAAACTATGTTTAGAAAATTTCTGTCGAAAAGATTTTTTAAAAGCGAAAGATTAAAAGAGGAGTACTTTACTTTTTATATAATTTTTATATGATATGGTTCAAAACAACCATACTGACACAGGATCTGAACTCTTCGTATTAAACTTTTCATCTTTTTTTTTATACTGTCTTTTCCATCATCTAATTTAAAATTTCAATATAAAAAAAGAGAAACTTCGTAACAGTTGACGGAATTTATAATCAAAAGCTGATACTAGAGAAACAAACAAGATGGTAAAAAAAATGTGTACCGCGTTGTAAAAAAGTTTTCAAAGGTTGTGGTGTACGCCACGGCGTAGGCCGTTTTATCTCTGTTAAGGCGGGGGGCACGAGAATCTCGCGAGTTCCGTTCAATTTACCGCGAAAAACGCGACGGCGCCCGCGACCAGTTGTAGCTGGCTTGGGTGAAAAGTACTTTTTTTCACCTATTTTTCCTCTTTTTTTGTTCTTTTGTAACTCGGCGGTGAGTCCTGCGTGTTGGAAGTAACCGACCGGGAAAAAAAATTTCCAGGGTGTTGGGGGAAGAACAAAAACTGACGTGGACTCGCTAGATTCCGAGATTCGAACGGACGGTTCGGATGCGTCGCCGCTCTTTTTTATGGGCTCTTCTTCACACCTCGTCGCCCCCGCCCCCCTCCGGCTCTGCCCACTCCTCCGCCACCTTCCTTGTCAAAACCACCAGTAACAGGTCCAACACCCTCACCGCCACCAGCTCCTCCTCCGCCGCCGCCGCCACCGCAACCGTCGGCTTAACCACCCCTGCTTCCTCTCCTACCCTTCGCCTTCTTGTTGTTGTTGTAGAGAACGTTCCTCTCTTTTCTCCGTGTTTGTACGCTTTATAGAGTCCGTTCTTCCTCTTCCCCCCTCTCTCTTCGTTGGTGCTAGAGAGAGAAGGGAGGAGAAAGGGAGAGAGGATGTTGCTGGGGAAGAGGCCTCGCCCTCCCATGAGGAGGACCACTAGCCTGACGGAGATCTCCTTCGACCTGGGCGGGGTGGAGGCCCCCCAGGCGGCATCACCTGGCAACCCACAGCAGCAGAGCCACCATCAGAGGGCGGTGACCGGCGCGGACGGCAGTGGCTACGCTAGGCGCCAGCAGCTGCCGCAGCAGCAACCGTACCATGCCGATCACCACCGCCAGGGCCAGCAGCAGTACCAGTACCTGTACCTGCAGGTCCCCACCGACGGGCTGGACACGAGGTACCTGTCGTCGATGGTGTCGCGGAGGAACCCCCGGAGGAACTCTGCGGACCTTGCGTTGGAGCCCGCCCACTTCCTGCGGGCCTGCGGCCTCTGCAAGCGGCGCCTAGGCCCCGGAAGAGACACTTTCATGTACAGGTACTGGTCCTCCTCTGTCCTGTCAGATCCTCCTCAACCCCACACTCTTCTCTCTCTTCCCTGATCATGGAAAACGCTCTTGCATGCGATCGGATCTACGCCTCCGATGTGTTTTTGTTCCTCCTCACAGTTTCCTTTTGCTCTAAAAAGAATTGGGTGTTGGGGTTCATGGGTTTTCTGTTTTCTGTGGAGAGTACACTTTTGGTCACCGTGCCCCCACTTGTTTGGTTTTAACCTCCGTTAAGTGGTACGAAATTTTTTTATGCAGGACTGTTCTTGTTTCTTGTTTTTCTTGGAGGTAATCATGTGTCCTTTGCCCACTTCTTTGATGTGCTCCTTTGGGAATCTTTGGCAGATACCAATTTCCGTTCCTCTGAAAATTTTGTTTTCTGGGTATTGTTTTAATTTCTTGGGCTGGCTTTGTTACCGTGCCCTGGCTTTCAAGGTAGTCGTCAAGGATGCTTTCTTGTGGTGCAGTTCTATTCCCGCTGCGTATGAGAGTTATTAGTTTCCAAACCCCCCCCCTCCCCACCCTTTGTCCTCGTGAGTTGCTTGAGCTCTCTTCTTATTTGTTGGTGACTTTGCTGAGAGAAATAAAAGTAATCCACAAGCGCACTTGACAGTTTAAAAGGTGATCCTGTGGAATTATCAAGAATCTGATCTCTGCAGAATATGTGCTACCTGTAGAGGCACATGCATGCTTACACGGGGATTCACGCACTCCATGTCCATGTAATCCAAAACATGTTTACTCGCCTGGTCTGGTTTTCGTTCCTATCTAATTAACTTGATTGGCGTGAATCCAAGGTTGCTGATCAGTACTTGCATGTTCTTCCTCACGGGACATCAAGGCCAACTATTCTGCCAGCTGACATGTTTTTCCCCTCACACAAACCTTGACCCTAATAGATGGTCTAAGACATAGTATCGAAGGTGTTTTTTTTTTTTTTTTTGAGGGCCTCTGTCAAAGTTACTGATCAACTAGTTATATATAGTTGTTGATCAGAGTCATCTACCAACAGAAAATTTACAGTCTGGGAATGAAAGGAGGAAAATTTTTCATGTGTTATTTACAGGTGCATGGCATGCCGCACAGTAATATTAATGTTCCAGCTTCTGATCATCCTCTCTTTCTGATCTTCCCTAGGGGTGAAGTCGCGTTTTGCAGCCTGGAGTGCAGGCAGCAGCAGATGAACCAGGACGAGAGGAAGGAGAAGTGCTCCTTCACGTCCCTGAAGAAGGAGCCTCCCCAGGCAGCGGCCGCAGCCGAGGCCGAGGGCGAAACGGTGGCCGCTGCATGAGAGCTGGAGAGGGCCGGCGTGTGGGTAGGCTCCCAGCTGGAGGATCCCCACCTCCTTGTTAATTAGCAGTAGTTACAGTATGCTGTGGTGTACGTGTAATGGATGCGAAGGCATAGATCTGGTCCGATGGGGGTTTGCGTTCCCACATATCATCAGGTGTACGCACCACAGCCCCCTGGTGCCTTTGTGTGCTCCTCCTCTCCCCTCCTCTTCCCCCTGCTTTAAATTTAGCAGCCCCCGGCCCCCCACCCCACCCTAACGAACGAACGAGTGAGAAGAAATTAATGGAATATTAGATCTCTATTCTATTGGCCAGAAAATTCTCTGACTAGCTGGTTTCTTTCAGAGTTGATATTTCATGTGGCTCCTGTACATGTCCCCGTGTTCTTTTTCACCCTTCTCTTTCTTTGGCGATCCAGCTAGCTAGGAGAGGAAGTGCTTGCTTCCTCGGTTTTGTGAGATCTCAAGGCCAGGGTCCTTCGCCTATGGGGGGGGGGGGGTACGTACTCTCCATCGTTTTCTAGTGATTCTTGCTGTTCCTGCCCCTTTTGGAACTCCACAATAGTTAGACACACAAGCTGTACTGCATGGAATGGGGGTGTGTTCTTTCACCGTGGAGCTCTAATAGTAAATGTAATTTTTTTCAAAAAGAAAGCTAAATGTAATCTTCCTAGCTAGCTTTATATTTTCTCTCCCCTTCCAAAAGATAAGCACCCGGTTGTCACGATGTAAATACTGTAAGATATCTATAGTCCATGGAGGATGAACTTCATTATGCCATGATGAAGATTGTGGCTGGAAACATCAGAAGATGGTGGGTGATGCTGCCGTTGAATCAACTGGCCATAGCTCTGGGTGTGGGCCTAATTAGTTCCAACTGAGCGGACATTAATCAAGACGATTGATGGCATCATATAATTAAGTTGACATGGCCGGTGGGTGTTAATTGACAGCGTCCGGGTACTGCGCCAAGAAATAGAAAAAATTAGATGCTCGATGGGCTTCTGACAAGTGATCGATGTGCACAAGTATAGTTTTCCTTTCTCTGATTGTGGGGATAATTGTGTGAATGATTAATTAGCTGATTAAAGATTAATTAAGAAATTCCTACATCCGGGTTGTGTTCATAAAGCACCCAAGGTGAGGTGGGGAGTGGCAGTGACTGGGTCGTCTGCTTGCGCAAGGTGGAGCCTCACAACCCACCCTTGAAAGCACAGATTGGGTTCTTTTTGGAGTGTATAGGGCTCTTGCTATTGGTGTGGGGCTCATGATATGACGCACAGAGGGCAACCACGTCCCCCTTCTTGCCTTTCACCCTGGTCATCTTCCATGCCCACCTCCACTTGGCTCCAAATCCTTCAATTGTCCCACTCTCTACCCTCACCAAAAATGCAAATGGCGCTACGAAACTGTGTGATGCTGCACTGTAATATATACTCTCTCTCTCTCTCTCTCTCTCTCTCTCTCTCTCTCTCTCTCACACACACACACACACACACATACAACTAGGATAGGAACGTTCCTCTGTTTGTTCCTCAATTGTGCACTCGTTGTTATTAAAATGAATGAAAATCTGAAGTATAATAGAAGATCTCGTGACAGACATTTTTTTTTCTGGGCCAGAGGGGAGGAATGGCCCTCAATTAGCCGAAATGGTTGGGGGAGATCGAATTAACTAGATTAGTAGAATACTGTTCCCAATGGCTTTTGTTACTTCCTAGATGGGGCCCAGTAACACCCCCCCCCCCAATGCCTTATTCCTCCTTGGGAAACAAAGATTGCTTATACCATGTAACCATAGCAACCTTTATTATACTGCTCCTGTGGTTAACAAATCAAATTGTAGACAATGATGCATAAAAATATCACCTACATGACGGGTGTGGTTGGTATACAATACCTTTCCCAGGTCCTGTGGAGAGGAGGTGTCTCCTATTGCACATCATTTCTTGCCGTGGATGGGGGGCGGGGGGGGGGGATCCCATTTAAAATATCAATTACGACAGCTTTCAGCTTGCTTCCGTACTGACAACAATAAATTTAAAAAAGTAAGGGAAAAGTGCTTTATATCCTTGAAAAAAAATCTCAAATTATCATTATACCCCAACCTTCACGCAATCTACCGGTATATTCTAAATTCTCTTGACCCGAGCCATGATATCCTTGGGGTTATATTCGTAAGAGACGACGATAATAATACACGTGAAGTGACCATCTTAAGACCAGTGGAGAGAGAGAGTATGGGGTGAGAGAGAGAGAGAGAGAGGAGGGAGAGAGAGACAGAGAGGGGACGGGGCCCCTAGCGTGGTGGGGACACCGGGCTCACTACCGGACCCAATGCTCGGAGCCGACGCCGCACCGCCACTGCACCGAGCTTATGGCTCGACGACTCGTTTGAAGACTCGGCGTCCCGAGCATAATATTTATTTGTGTGTATTTGTATTGTACGTATTTATGTATTGTGTGTAAAATATACGTATTAGTACATGTATTTTTACTTTCGTCTTATTAGGCTAAGTCATAGTCAATAAACATGTGTGTTTTGTATATTTTATTTGGTTAAAACCCCTAAGTCAAAAGTTAGGTAGGTGGGCTTTGTTTTGTTAGGCTAGGATATAAACACAATTAGTGGAAGTTAGATGGTATTTATGTTATGTTATGGCCTCTCGTATAAATAGGAGGCTAAAGGTGTGTTATGGGAGATGAATGATATGAATGAATGAATTGTGTTAAAGGAGCCTTGCCCCTTTGTTCACCCCTCTCCTTCCCTCTCTTCTCATTTTTTGTGAGATCCGAGTGTCGCCCGGTGTAAGACCGTCCGGCGTGAGGCCGAGCTGCGTGAGGTAGCAAGTTATCCCGTCCCGTTCGCGTCCCCGGAGCTGCCGTCGATCCATTTCCACGTCGCCGCCGCGTCAGATTTGGTATCAGAGCCCAACACGGCGCCTCCATCAACTTCGACGACCCCGACATCGTCTCTCCTTCTCTCTCTCGGTTGCTAGAAAGAAAAAAAAAGGAAAACAAATTTAGCAACGAAACCCCCCTACATTTCTCTCCCTCTCTCTCTGTTACCATCTCTGAAATCCACTCATTCGGTTGAGAGAAAAGCAGAGAGAGAAAACAGGAATTTTAAAAAAAAAAAGTTTCGCGGCACGGGCATCGTCGCCCGTGCCCACATTCAAAAGACGGTTGGCCGCAACGGCCAGCTTCCTGCTGCCGCTCGCCGTCGTGCGCGCAGCCGCCCACGGCGGACTCCCCGCCACAGCAGCAGCACCTAGGCCCTCCGCCAGGCCGCCCACCGCTGCGCACCGGCACCCAGCTCGGGCCCGGTTGCGGCCGCCCGCACCCGGGCCCCCCCCAGCTCGCGCCCTCCCGCGCCCACCTCGCCGCCCGCCCGTGCCTGCGCGCGCGCCAGTAGCGCCCCGCTCCCACCTGGCCGCCCGCCCGCGCCTGCGTGCCCCTGCGCCCAAGCCTGCGCGCCCCTGCGCCCGCGCCAGCAGCGGCCTTCGCGCCCCTGCGCCCAAGCCCGCACCCAGCCCCAGCCCCGCCTTCGCGCGTTGACCGCGACCGCCCTGCGTTCGCCCGCCTCCGCGTCCGTGCCAACGTGCTGGACTGGCCGCTGCTAGCCAATGTTGACCACCAGCCGCGTGAGAAGCACGCACAAGGTTTGAAAATAAATAAATAAATATTATATTATATATATTGACAGGAAAAAAAAGAGGTTTGAAAAAGTCAAAAAAAGAGATTAAAGTTTAAGAAAAAAAGAGTGTGTTAATTATATATATAATATATATATATTTGGGATATATAATCTTATATATATCTATATATATATTTATCTATATATAATCTTATATATATATATATGTTATTTTAACAAAATTGAAGTGGCACCCGAAGTCCACAACGGAGGCTCGAACAACGCTCGAGATACTGGGTCGTCGACAGACGTTCCGTAATTTACGGCACATACGTACCTCTGAGTCTCCCTGCGCAGAGAAAGTTTGATCTGATTTATTCCCCCTGCGTGGAAAATTTTAAAGCGGTTTGTAATAATTCAATCCTCTCTGCGTGGAGTGAATACTTTGTAATCGGTCAAGCTTCTTCGACGCCGTGCGGGCACGCACGTCCCCGCTCGCCTTCGTCTCCGGTCGGAGTTAGGCTTTTTCAGTCTAGCTAGGGACGTGCTCCCCTCACTTGCTCATTTAGTATCTTTTCAATTGCCGCGCGAAGTGAGAGAGAGCCCGATCCATCCAGCCTGTCTTCTGAGTGTATCGCTGTGGGCGGTGAGAGAGAGCTTGCTTGCACCCATCCTTAAAGCCCTAGACTGTCACATTAGGGCACCCTAATTGTCAGGGGGTAGTTCCACAACTACTTCGCCTACGTGCGAGCAACTTTCTCTGACCGATCCCTTCAAGTTGACCCTATGCTTACTAGCCAACAAAATTCGGGTCTATAGCTTGCTAGATTTCGGTCCAAGGATTACATCATTTAGGTCCGAGGTCGTGCATGCCACGTTGGTCTAGGAATTCATCCGGCCGTCTAGAGCGCCCCTCGCCCCTCAACGCTACCCATGGATCAAGAGAGCGTGACTACTATGCTAGTCCAGCTCGAGCACAATCTTGTGGCCCACTTTGAAAAATCCATAGGCCAACTACGGACGGAACTCGATAAGAGGATCCGAGCCTTAGAGGATCGACTGAAGGGAGTGGAAGGAAGAGTGAATGGCCACGGTAATCCCGTAGCCAATCCTAGGGAGGAAAGAGAGCAAGTCCGCCCGAATCAGGCTCCCCAAGGTAGAGAGCAAGAGGCCCGTGCCCCTCGAGAGAGAGACCACGACGATGAGGATATCATCCTCCGAAACGTCAAAATTGACGCTCCGAGTTTTGATGGGTCCCTCAACCCCGCTACATACCTTGATTGGGAGTCCGGGATGGACCAATATTTTGACTGGCATCGCCGTATGACCCCTACTACAAGGGTGAGGTTTGTCAAAATGAAACTCCTGGGTCAAGCCAAAACCTACTGGTGTAACGTTGCGAATCTCCTAGCAAAGAGACGAGAGGAACCCATAAGCACGTGGAAGGAAATGAAGGAGAAACTGAGGGAGAAGTATCTGCCACCCTCCTACCATCAGCGTCTTTTAGACCAATGGCAGAAAGTCACCCAAGATGGAAAGTCCGTGGACGAGTACATCGCCAAATTTGATGACTTCTTCATTCGGAGTCGAGTCGTGGAGGATGCCTCTGTCACCCTCTCACGGTTTAGGGCTGGCCTACACGAGAGCATACATCGGGAATTGTTCCTATGGGAAGTTAACACTCTCGAGCATGCCTATCAGGTTGCTCGGGATGTCGAGCGGTTTCAAAGGGTGGTCCCACCTCGGGTCTCCACCTACCGCCAACCCGAGTCTCGAAACCCCATGGTCCGCTACTCTGAGAGGCCTGGTCCCTCCACTTCCTATGTTCCTACTGCTACCCCACTCCGGGCCGTTGCCCCTACGGCTCCTTTCCCAAGGAACCCTTTATCTGCACCCGCTGCTATGCCTAGGCTGGAGCATACTCCACCAGCTGAGAGGAGAGATGACAAGGGAAAGGGAGTGGTCCCTAGCACCTCCCAACCAGCCCCTATCTCGGGAGTCCGCTACTTTAGGTGTCATAACCTAGGGCATATTGCCACCAGTTACTCCACCCGAGCCTTGGTCATCACCGACCCCCAGCCTGTGGAGCTTCCACCTCAGGAAGAAGAACCCCTTGAGAGATATGAGCCTGACCCTGATCTCATTGCCCAGTTTGAGGAATTAGATGTAGGGTTTGATAGCATGCATGTCGAGTACATGCAAGTAGGAGATATTACCGAGAGTTCGAACCAGGGAAGACTGGGTGTAGTTCGTTGCATACTAACCCACCCTCAAGAGGACGACTGGCGTCGAATCTCCATCTTCCAAACGTACATTATGGTAAAATCCCAACCCGGCAAGGTGATTTTTGACAACGGGAGCTGTATCAATGCAGTCTCTTCAGAATTTGTCTCCCGTCTAGGTCTACCTACCCATCCTCATCCAAGACCGTACAACGTGGCTTGGGTTGACGACACGTCTATCCCAGTCACCACTACATGTGTCATTCCCATCCAGTTGCAGTCCTATCAAGGACAAATCCTATGCGATGTAGTGCCTATGAAGGTCGGGAGCATCATCCTAGGACGGCCATGGATCTACGATGTAGACCTTACAACATTCGGTCGGTCTAATCAGTGTTCCTTCTCCCACAATGGAAAGATGATTAAGTAATGCCCGACACCCCCAAAGGTGGTCACGGGAAAGGGTCCTACCTCCACACCCGCTGCATCCCCCAAAATTCAGGAGAATGCCCCAACCTCCACCAAAGGGAAACTTCTCATTCCCTCCTCTCCCACACCTGTCATATCCATCCCTAAGGCCCCTAAGGTTGACCATGACCCGATTAGGCGCCTTAACTTCATAGGTGTTCGTGAGATGACTAGAGAGGTTGCCGAGGGTGCCCCTGTTTGAGATGTTGTCGTCACCATTACTCCTGAGGAGTCCCAGGTCTCCATCCCACCTGAAGTCCAGGCACTCCTGCAGGACTTCCAAGATATCTTCCCGGAAGACTTGCCTTTAACACTCCCTCCCATGCGTGATGTTCAACACGCAATTGATCTTGTCCCTGGGTCCACTCTACCCAACCTTCCCCACTATAGATTAAACCCCAGGGAGCATGCTGAGCTCCAACGAATTGTTGATGACCTTATTCAAAAAGGCTTCCTCAGGGTGAGCAAGAGCCCCTGTGCTGTTCCTGCCTTGCTCACACCAAAGAAAGATGGCACCTGGCGGATGTGTGTTGACAGCCACGCCATCAATAAGATCACTATCAAGTATAGATTTCTCATTCCTCGTCTTGATGACATGCTTGACATGATGAGTGGAGCCACCATCTTTTCCAATATTGACTTGAAAAGTGGCTACCACCTGGTCCGGATTCGACCAGGGGATGAGTGGAAGACAGCCTTCAAAATAAAAGAAGGTCTATATGAGTGGCTTGTCATGCCGTTTGGGCTATCCAACGCCCCAAGCACTTTCATGAGACTTATGACAGAAGCCCTTCGTCCTCTCATTGGTCGCTTTGTTGTCGTCTACTTTGACGGCATTCTCATCTATAGTCACAACCCTCAGGATCACATCCACCATTTGAGGGAAGTTTGCGAGACTTTGAGGAGAGAAACCTTGTTTGTCAACCTTACTAAATGTGAATTCATGACAGACCGGGTCACTTTTCTCGGATTTGTGGTTTCAAGTCATGGAGTGTCTGTGGACCAATCCAAGGTCCGAGCTATAGTAGACTGGCCAGAGCCCCAGAATGTCCATGACGTTCGAAGTTTTCATGGGCTAGCCACTTTCTACAGACGCTTCATTTAGGGTTTTAGCACCATTATGGCACCCATTACGGATTGTATCTGTAAGGAGAATTTTGAGTGGACCAAAGCCGCCTCCCAGGCTTTTCGTGCCATAAAGGAGCTCATGACCAAAGCCCATGTCCTCCGCCTGCCAGACTTTTCCAAAGTCTTCGAGATATCTGTAGACGGCAAAAGAGTGTCGTCCACCCTCGGGGGAAAGAAACAATGATGCAAAGTAATGATGAAAAGGTGATTGTCAGAGAGGTGGAGACGGCAAGGGACGTCCACCCTCGTCTGTCCTAAGAGATGGAAATGACGAGATCAGCTCAAGAAGAGAAAGAACATAAAGGAGAGAAAGGAAAGAAGGATGCGAAACGGACTCCGGTACGTGGCGGAGATAGGGGTCGGAAGACCCTCTCGCGTAAACTGACCCCTTTCCGGTAAGCGTGACTTACCGTTCCACGAGCAGTTTTTCATATACCGGAGAATCCGAGAATCTAAGTAACAGAAATGGGGAGGCACGAAGACTCAGAAATCGCAATGGAATATCATTCTCCAGACAATTACAAGGACAATACGAACCAAGACGCACCACCACAGGACATTGGTCTTTGTGGGGTTCTAACAGCAATATAATATTATCAGCAATAATGAATGTATATGTATATATTAAGACCACCGCAAGACATTGGCCTTACGGGATTTTTATTGCAGCATAAATAATAAATATTATATGTACATACATAAGACCACCGCGAGGTATTACTCTCCGCGGGGTTTCGACAGAAATTAAAGGAATAAAACGACAGAATGAAAAGGCTTCACGAGGAATGACTTCCGTCACGTACACCTTCGCGAGGAATTACTTCCGTCGCAGGGTTTAGACAGAAATCAAAGGAAAAAATGACAGAATAAAAAGGCTTCGCGAGGAATGACTTCCGTCACGTACACCTTCGCGAGGAATGACTTCCGTCGTAGGGTTTAGACAGGAATTAAAGGAATGAAATGACAAAATAAAAAAAAGGCTTCGCGAGGAATGACTTCCGTCACGTACACCTTCGCGAGGAATGACTTCCATCGCAGGGTTTAGACAGGAATTAAAGGAATGAAATGACAGAATAAAAAAAAAAGGCTTCGCGAGGAATGACTTCCGTCACGTACACCTTCGCGAGGAATGACTTCCGTCGTAGGGTTTAGACAAAAATTAAAGGAATGAAATGACAGAATAAAAAAAAACCTTCGCGAGGAATGACTTCCGTCGCAGGATTTAAACAAAAAGGAAAATTGACAGGAAAGAAAGGGGGAAGGGGATGTGATCGCCAGGGGCTGAGAGCCCCACAGGAAATGTCTGATCGCGTTCGCCGCCGAAGCGGGAGCAGTGCGGGTCCTCTCTTCCTCTTCGATCGGCCGGCCGACGAAGAGGGCCTTACTTTGGTTACCCTGATTTTACTATTCTTTTTTTTTTGTGTTTTATCTTTTTTGTTATTATATTTTTTGGGGGTTTTGTGGCTTTTATTATTTTTTATGTTCTTATATCTTTTTTAGAGAAAGATGAGAGAGCAAAGAGAGAAATCGGGTGATAGATGGTAGAATAAGGTAGTACGATATAGGAAAAGAATACTAAGAAAATATAGACAGGATGAAAATTTTATTTTAGATAAGACAGAGAAGAACGGAGATGGAGTTTTAACGATATATAATACTAATAAGGGAGAGGAGATAGACTTATTGTTAAACGAAACGTAAAGGAGGATGAAGATGGAAATTTAACAACAAATAATAATGATGAAGGAAAGAACTAGGATAGATGAGAGAGACAATAGCCGGGTACCTCAAAAGGAGGGATGACCTCCTACTCTTTTGGTCGACGGAAGAAGCGGGATCCCCGACTGGTTAACCCTGCACGGAAAACAAATGAAGAGAAACAACAACGAGATAAGGACGACGGTGGTGTAGCATCAATTCTTTAGAAGCTGATATTGAGAATAGCATAAGAGAACACTAACCTGGTTGGTAGTATTTAAAAACCCCTTTTAGACATGAAAAGGTAGGTAGATGATATGATGAATGAACAAAGAGGGGTCTCTCAGGAAGAGAGACACTATATGAACGACAAGTAATGCATGCATATGTAACTAACTGAATGAAAACCAGACAACAAGGGGGGAGAAAACTTATTCAGAGATGGATGATGGGCTTTGGATGAGCTTCTTCGGCAAGGTGAGGATGAACCAGGCACGCAGCACAGCAGAACAGCTTCCCTAGTGCACTTGACCACCCAGGGAACTCAACCTTCTTCATTTCACGGGCTTCAACACTGATCAGTCCGGAGCATCTCTTTCATTCCATACGGACACATACACGCACTTACACACACGCATCTGCAAGAACACTCATGCATGCATACCTATATATACACATAAGAATATACTTACGAAAGATAGATTGGAGGAGAGAGAGTTGGAGAGAGAAAGGAAGAGGGAGGGAACGACTCTTCCCCCTTTTTTTAGATTTTTTTTATATTAGTTTTATATATATGCAGCATATATATGCAGAGAATATATAAGAATTATATAAGAGGTATATATATATAATGTTATATATATATATATATATATATAAGAGAGTGAGAGAGAACGTGATAGGGGGAGGGAGTGAAAGGAGTAAAAATAAAATAAAAGAGAGAGACAGTGAGGGAGAGATCGAGAGGGAGAGAGAGAGAGAGAAGGAGAGGAGAGAGGTGAGAGAGAGAAGGCCAGAGAGAGAGAGGGAAAGAAGAGAGATAAAAATAATAATAAAATAAAAAACAAACTGAAAGAGAACCGAGAGAGGTCGGGTGAGAGCAGAGAGAGAGAGGGGGTGAGAGAGAGAGAGAGAGGGAGTGAGGGAGTGAGAGAGAGAGAGACACCGGAGAGAGGGAGAAAGAGAGAGACAGAGAGGACGGAGAGGAAGGGGGAGAGGAAGAGAGACGGGGAAGTGGAGAGAGGGAGAGAATGAGAGAGAGGGGGTGCGAGATAGAGAGAGAGAGAAAGCGGGAGGGAGAGAGAGTGCGACTGAGAGAGGGAGAGTGGGAGAGCAGGGAGATGGAGAGGGAGAGAGGGAGATATCGCGGGAGAGAGGGGGGGGTCTGTTCGGCAGGGCTCGCCGACGTGGAGGCGGACGACGGCGACGGTAGCGGCCGGCGAGGTTGGAGGCGGTGGCCGCGGGAGGCGTTGGCGGTGGCAGCGGCTGGAGGCGGTGGTCGCAGGGGGGGGCCCGGACGGCTGGAGCGGGGGCGACAGCGGCGGCAGGTGCGGCGTCGGGCGTGCAGGCGGGCGACGGCGGCAGCGGCTGGAGGCAGTGGTGTCGCGGTGAGGGAGACGACGACGTCGAGGGAGGCGACGGCGAGCGGCGGGCGTGGGCTTCACGGGGGTTGCATGGCATCGAGGGGGGTTGGCGACGACGAGAACAGTAGCGGCAGGGGCCGGCGTGGCTCACGGACGAAGGCGGTGGCCGGCGACGGCGTCGGGCGGCAGCTGCTAGCAGGCGGAAGAAGACCGGCGGCGGTTCGGACGAGGGCGACGGGTGGTGGGCCGCAGCGGCATGGCCGACGGGGGGCTCATGCAGCGGTGGCAGGAGGTGGTCGCGGCGAAGGCGCTTGGGCGTGGAGGTCACATGCAGAGAGAGGAGATCGACGGCGTCCAGGGGCAGTGCGGCAAGGAGTTGGCGGTGGACAGCGGCGACGGCGAGAGGACAGGTGGCCGGTGAGCGTCGTGGGCGTGAGCAGGAGGCTCGTGGTTGGCGGAGGTGGACGACGGGGTGACGGTGGTAGGCGGCTTGGGGTGCTGGGGCTACCGTGGGGGGGCTTCAGTGGTGGGAGGTAGTAGGTTCAGTTAAAGAGAGAAGAGAGGGAGAGGGAGAGAGGTGGCTTGGGATGGGAGGAAAAGGAGAAGGAGAGGTGGCCGACGTTGGTGGCTTGGAGATGAGAGTGAGTTCGAGAGAATCCGGGAGTGGTTCCACGTGGGAGATGGCTTGGTGTCCAGAGAAAATAGAGAGAGGGTGTGGGTTACGGAGGAGGTGAGAAGGGGAGAGAGAGTGTGTGTGTTAAAGAGAGGGGGCAAGATCCGGATAAGGTGGGAAGAGAGTAAAGAGTAATAAAGGATGGGGTCAAGTTTATTAAAATTTTATTTATTTTTTTTAGAACAAAAGTGGGCCAAGCCCATTAGCACACATCAATATATATATATTTTTTATTTTTGAATAGGAATGGGCCAAACCCATTAGCCCAAATATTTTCTTTTGGTATATTTTTTGAATAGGAATGGGCCAAGCCCACACGATTAACCTTCCCCCTTTTTTAGGATTAAAAAGATGGACCAAGCCCATTAACATTTTTTTGTTTTGTGTAGGAATGGTCACAAGCCCATTAACAAGAATTACTATTCAAGAAGCCACAGATTATTAGATTAAATTAGAGATTACTCAACTAACTTAACCGTGCGAGCTGCTTTGGGGCGTCTTAGTGTAATACAGGATCTGCTCAACATAATGCTAAAATGTCGTGTCTACAGCTGCCACGCCTTGGCGTCTGCTTTGCAGGGGAATGACACGGAGTGGAATGACATAGCAGTGTAATGAAGTGGAGTGGAGAATGGACTGAAAAGTGGATGTCAAGGCGTGATGAGACACGTTTTTAACACTACGTGATTGGAATCTTTCCTGAGTTTCAAAAAAACAACCTTGAAGGAGGTCCTCCGAAATCAACGATTGTTTGGCTGGAAATAACAAAAGACTAACAGAAAGAGGGACCAACTTCTCGGCGTGGAAGTACCTGAGTCGTAGACCCGCAGGTTTCACCTTGGGGAGCGGTTACCAGCCAATGTGGAAGTGCTGCGACCAAGGTGGGTCCAATGGAGTAAATAAAAAGGGTAGCTGATAAATCCAAACAAAGGTCTCTTTCGGCCAACCAGCCCAAGATGGTTTCACAGAAACTCAGTACTCGATTCAGAATGGAACATCCCGTATTAGTCAAGAATTTAAGCACAGCGGCCCTCACAATCGAGTTAAATGAATGATCTTCCACAGTGATATCAAAGTCCTACATGAATGCATGCTGGGTTTAAAGGAAAAATTAAAACAAACTAAAAGTAGAAAATAGCCAAGGATAATATTGTTAAGTTGCTTAGGACGGGTCAGGATACCGATTCGATGAGACGATACTGAGCCGGGGCCCGTTTATCCACGCACCGATTCACCGAATGGAACCATCGTTCCCATGCTATCACAACCTAACGGCCTATCCGTATGTCCTGAACTCCTCTGGAGTTATCACTGTTTTTGTTAGAGGGGAACTCAAACTCCAGATTCATCCAAGGCATAAGGTCCTTGACGTGCTCTAATAGCGTAGATATCATATAGTAGGATGCATGACACAGTGGGGTCAGTCACCGGGGTGACTGATGGTGGGACATGGTAGGGCAATGGCGCCCTCTTGCTTTCTTATTTTGTTCTTGGAACCTGCACCGAACAGCAAGCAGTGAAGAAGGATTTATTTCATAAGAAGTAAAATTACATTCAACTGTACAGGACATCCGCACATCAATACAGGAGTAGGGAAAACACGACACAAATCAGACAAGATTTATTCGGTTAAAATTCACCACGGTAACTTGTCATAAATGCTTTACATTTACCTTTTTACCCCCCTTTTCACTATAAGTACCCCTTTGCTCCTTAGCAAAAGATCATCCATTGGTGGTTCGGGGAGTCAAGCTCTTTTTGAGATGGGAGAGAAATCCCGCCCTTTTGAGATGGAAGGTGGGCCTTCCCGCCCTGCCAAGAGGAGCAAGTTCGGCCGCGAATTCAGGAGGTTGACCGACATTGAAGGCCATCTGAGCGAGAGGATTCTTTCACGGGCGGTAAGTTGGTTCTTTCTCCTAGTCTCCTTCATAAGTTCTCCCTCGCTTTTTTATTCTTTTCTTTTCCTTCCTTTCAGCCGTATCCTCTTTTCCCGGGCCCGAGAAAATTCTCAAAGCTGCCCTGGCTATCGAAGCTTACGTCCAACATCACTATCAGTATGAGGGCCGTTATTTAAAATGGCACCTCCAAGGGTTGGTGATCCATGCCAAGCATTATGACAAGATTCCATGGATTGGGCGGCCCTGGGTGCATTGGCGGAGGTTTGGCATCCAGAAACCCACACTTTTATCTTCCCTACTTTTGAGGCAACGGTCCTCCTCGAGGAGACAGAACTTCTGCTAGGCTTAAGAAGGTCGATGAAGGATGACAGGATAAAGGTTTCGCGGATGCGGAAGAGGGTGTCTACCGAGGAAGTTCTTGGAAGCTTTATGCCATCTGGAACCATAAAGAGCGTTCAGACTCAGAACGGAGTCAACTTGCAAAAGCTCGCAGCCTGGACCGTGACTGCCTTAGAAGGGTTGATAGATGATGAGCATTTAGAAGGGCTTATGAAAGGGTTCACAATTTGTTTGGCCGGAGCTCTCCTCTTTCCTTGTACTGACAACATCGTAGAGGAAGACCAATTGGGAGCGATTTGTGGACTTTGGGAGGGAAGGAGAGTGGGGCCTGCTGTCCTCGCGCATCTTTACAGTGGTCTCACGGCTTCCAGCATGGGTAGGCCTCCTCACGGGTGCATGCTTCTCCTCAACTGCTGGATTGATCTTCACTTCAAATTTCATCACTACGAAGGGGTACAGACCGCCTCCAGGATTTTCGAACAAAGCCCCCTCCATTACATGGCCGATGTGTTGGGCTTTAGTGGGAAGGTGGCCAATCGCATGCCCTGTCTGAAGACACGCGGCGACTGGCGTACTCACTTCAGCTCCTTGGCGCGAGAGATGTTCACTTGTGTGCCAGCATGTTTACTTTCACGTGGGCTTCTCACGCGATCTTCTCCCGATGCTGAACTCCAGCTTATCGGTGCAACCAAATTTGTTCTTTACAGCTCGCACCGGTGCTGCCTGCAAATTGGCCTTCCTCGGCACTCTCTTCCCATGCCATCCAACCTTCCTCTGATTAAGGAGAGAAAGCTGGGCACGGAGGATGATGCGAAGGATGTGAAGGCGATCAAAGCTTCGTGGAAGGCAAGCATTCCGAGGAAGGTGACGGTATCTGTGAGTGAGGATCGAGAGCTATGGGAGACTTATGTAATGGAGCTCAGGAAACTGAGGCCTGAGGTGCCCAAACCCTGATGTATGTTATCTTGTTTTGAAATAAATGCGAAGCCTTAATGCCATTACATGTTGTTTCAGTCTCTCCCCTCCTTTTCTTTGTGACCGGAATGGCGGACGTCGGGTGATGGTCGGCCGTTACTGGATAGGATCTGGGGGGCTGAAGCAACTACAGTATGCGGAGATGCCCTGAGATGTCATGGAGCTGAGGATTTCTCTTCAGGTGGCGAGGAGAGAAGTAAACTGGGAGAGAATGGAAAGAGAGGCATGGATAAAGCTACATCGGGATCGAGAGGAGAGGAGGGCACGTGAGGCCCAAGTGATGAAGCTCCGGAAGACACATCGCTCAGACATGTCACTCCTTCAGAGTCACTGCCGCTTGGAGGAGAGTTGGAGCTCACGGTGAGGAGCTCCGGGGGTTGGTGTAGTCTCCATCGCAGAGCAGGGGGCGGCTCAGCCAACAGCCTCGGGTTCAAGAGCTTCGCGGCCGTCGGGGTCGCGAGAGAGGCCAGAGGAGGGCGAGGAGCGCTACCAGAGAGGGTGAGAATGCGCGATATGATGAGACAATCGTAACGTCGCAGAGCTCTAGATGACCTCCCAGGGACCTCCCTCTTAGGAAAGGAGAGGGACGACCAAGGGGGTAGTGCGAGATTTGGCAAGTTGCTCATACACCCGCTCTCTTCTCACGGTGAACACGACAGTTTATATAGACGTATGAATGGAACGACATGCTCTCATGCGACGGGTTTGCCCGCCATGCGTTCCTTCTCTTCTACGCCTCTTCTTTCCATGCCGTCCTCATGTGACGTGTTTAACAGATCTCCCCTGAGATAACGGATCGTGTCTCAGACTCATTGGGCATTCTTTCGGGAGAATCCATCACAAATTTTAATGATGTACCACCGAATTCAAAGATGCCAACCGCCCTCCTGTCCTCTTTCCATGTAGACGAGTCCGCTCCCGGATTCAAAGATATCGACTTCCATTGTCCTTTCTGCTGTGGATGAGTCCACTCCCGGATTCAAAGATATCAACTTCCATTGTCCTTTCTCCTGTGGATGAGTCCACTCCCAAATTCGAAGAGGTCGACCTGCATTATCCTTTCTCCATGTGGATGACCTCATCTCAGATTTATTTGAGTCATGATGAACACAGGGAACCTAGATGTGTAGGGTGTGAATCAACCCGCTACGCTCCCGACCTCGTTCACTTCGAGTGAAAGATGGGTGCTTTGTTACAAGGCCCATTGCAAGAGGAACTGAGACAGATCTGGATCATATCCCTTCAATCCTATAAATACTCCCCCCGCCTGCTTCACTTGAAAGCACGGAGGTGTGGAGACTGGTTAGAAGAGTGAAAAGTCGACAGGAGGGAGTAAGAGTTTCTCATTCTCTGAGATGGAGGGAGAGTCCAGTTTCAGGGTGGAGGGCGAGTCTTCCCGCTCCTCGAAGAGGAGCAGATCCAGTGGTAGTTCCAGGAGACTCTCCGATGTTGAAAGGCCACTCAGTGAGAGGACCCAATCGGAGCTTGTAAATGAGCCAGTTCTTCCCCATATTTCTTCATGATCCCTTTCTTCCTTTCTCATTCTCTTTCTATTTTTATTTCAATGATGCACCCGCTTCTCACTTCCTGTGTAATCCACAGAGTATGACGAGGTCACACATCTCATGGGAGTTAGTGGTGGCCGCCTATCGAGGCTTGCCTGACTTCCAGAAAGCTCGACTAGATGCGATGGGGTTTGGTGCATTCCTCCGGATCGAACCCATTAAGCTCGACCTCGCCCTCATCCAAGCATTGCGCGAGAGATGGGACCCAGAGAGTCGTGCCTTCTTGATGCCCTGGGGGCACATGGTGCCCAGTCTCGAAGATGTGGCCCGAATCACCGGCCTTAGAGTGGATGGTGAGGCGGTGACCGGGGTCACCTACCCCGATTATCGTGAAGTGGCTCAGAAGCTTCTTGGTCTGGAATTAAAGGACCAAAAGAATAGGTCAATAGCCAAGGCATCTATCATGGAGGCACTGGGGCTCACTGACACTCGTCACCGTGATAACGAGTCCTTGGAGGAGTTCATGGAGAGAGCGGAAAGAGGGTCCCGCGCTGTGTACTGCGTGGATGCCAGTAGCTGGGAGAGATCAAACATGGACTTGAGGATATTCCTCCTCTTCCTGCTGGGAAAATTACTGCTGGGTTCCAAAGGAGACGACATCCATTGTCGTTTCCTAGAATTTTTGGTGGACCTAGAGAGGGTAGGGCAATATGCCTGGGGAGCCGCCGTGCTGGCGCATCTGTTCGCAAGTCTGTCCCAAGGGACAGATCGAGAGGTGACTGTGAGTGGCTTCATACCGTTTCTCCAGGTAATTATTTGTTTATTTATTTATGCAACTAATCTATTTCATGAAATGCTGATGACATGTGACGACACAGGTATGGAGTTATTACTACATCCCAATGGGGCGAGCTCGACAGTGGCGTGTGGCTGTGGCACCACTAGCTCGGCGGTGGCAACCCATTATGAGCACAGCCTCTCTATCTTACCAGCTGATGGTATTAAGGCGTGAGCTGCAAGAGTTCCCCGCAGAGATGGTAGGACTCCATTTTTTTTGTCTTTTCTTTTGTCTCTCTTTTTTTTTGGTTCTTTTGAGTGATTAAGGAGATACACGCATGCCAACGCAGGTGATCTGGAGGCCTTACTCGGGCTTGGTCGATGTCGACCAACCGTGGGTCATCGCAGGTCGCCCTCGATTTGGTCGGGACCTTTGGGTCCACTGCCTGAATGAAATCGAGCCACTCCGGCTACGATTGGTCATGAGGACTCTAGGGCTTGCCCAGGAATGGGTAGATATGACCGCACCACCCCGCGTTGGGAGGAAAACACGTGGGCCGGTAACCTGTGTCGACTGGCGGGTGCGCTTCCCCGAACAATATGAAGATTGGCAGCGGGGTGGCACGCTCGTGGAGTCGCACGCCCGGGATAGTGAAGATTATCTACGTCTCTATAGGGCGATGTATGCAGAGCGACTCCATCCTGAGGGACTTGTGGAGGTATATCTCCTTTCTCACTTTTTGATCATTTTTTTTCTATTTTTTTTTATCATTTTTCTAAATGTAATGCTGACTCTATGACATGGGTTTAGGATGCCCGTGATACCATGATAGCGAACTTGCGGGCTCGATTGGCGGACACGGAGGGAGAGTTGGGTGACATCCGTGAGGCCTTACATGTCTCGGTGAGTATGTATGCAAATGCATATTCCTAATTATACCCCTAGGTTTTGGTGTTTAGCCACTCACTGTCACTTCTTGCTATCATAGCGCGCTCGGCTCGACGCAACCCTACCAGCAGTAGGGGCAGAGGGTGCTTCTTCCAGTCTATGGATTCCTTCGTCGGAACTAGATTCGCTCCATGAGCAGCTTGCCCGTGTAACACAGCGCGCCGCGGAGGCAGAGGGAATGCTTTCTGTGCAGGTGAAGGTTCCTCTTATCCGAGCTTCTCTATTTATGTCTCATCACACCCCTGAAATGACGGATATGGCAGGCCGAAGAGATGCAAGAGATGTTTGCTCATGCATCACAAGGGAAGGCCAGGATAGCGGAGCTGGAGGAGGAATTGCAGCGTCGCTCAGATGACAATTTTTCTCGGGACGCCATGGAGCTGAGGATCACCCTTCAGCTGGAAAGGGATGACAGAGAGAGAGAACGTGCTGAGAGGGAAAAGGACAGGGAAAGAGAGAAGGCCAAAAGATCAGTCGAGAAAGAGGAGAGGAGGGCCCTGGAGGCCCAACTATTTGAATTGAGGACCAGTCTCGGTCTCGCCGAGCAGTGGCTGAAGGATGGCGAGGAACGCTACCGAAGGGCACGAGAGCGTGGCTTTCGTGTTAGTAGCTTCTTTGCTGCTCCCGCAGATCGACGTCGGGGAGTGGAGATAGAAAGAGGACCCCAAAGCGGTAGAAGTACCGCTTTTCATGGTTGGATAGCACCTTCTAGAGTTTCTCGTCCAGAAAGCGGCGAGACGAGTAATGTAGAGAAGGAGGGTGGGAGCTAATGTAGGCTCTCTCTTGTTGTTTGTTTTTGTTGAGTGGGAGTGGAATAAAATGTTTTGTGCTTGGTTCTCTGCTTCTTTCTGATCTCCCGAATCCCTGTACACATCTAAGCAAACAAGTTAGCATTTCTGCTCTGACTTGCCCCTTGCTCAATAAACAAACGTGATTTTGAGTTATCCTTGATAACGAGTCAGGGGGCAAGCCTTTATTAACAAAGGCAAATAAAGGATAATGAATGCGACAGACAAGCACACGGATGCAAACGAGAATTTAAAATGAATGGTGCATACAAAGGCGATCATGCGAAGATGTGATTTTCTTTGTTTTTGTAGGTGTATTCATTTTTTTGTATTTTGTTGTTTGTTTATTTTTTTGGTCTTTTATATTTCCATTTTTTTGTGCATGTACATTTTTTTACTTTTTTATATTTTTGGATTTGTTATTTTTTTTTTGGTTTGTTTAATTATTTTTAGTTTTTGCTAATGCACGATGACCACTTGATATAACATCTAACCTGCATGAGAACGAGGGTTTCTTGCTAACCTCCCAGGCATCCTAAGTGCACGTCTAAGTTGATTTGGGCCTCTAGACTCCTCGAATGATAATCCCGCCGGCTAAGACTTACCCTGATGACAATACCGTCATACCATGCTTAGGCTCCCAGTTGCTTCCGACCACAGGGATTCACCCAAAAAGTGTTCAGAGGTAAATGATTTGCCCGACCCGGGTCTATTTCCTCACAACTCTAGACGATATGTAATGGAACACCCTGGAACCCAAATGACCAACCGCGCGACGCTGACCCGGAATCAGACGCCGTCGCACCCATAGGTGACGCGCTTGCATTGGTCTAAGCCCGAGGTTAGGCTTAGAAGACATTAAGATGGTAGATAAGGGTCTTGACCGCCAGAAACACGGAGACTCTGACAATGACTTCTGCTTTCCAAGATGGACAACCATACGTTTGTGTCGAAAGGTGGTTGCAGACTTTGGTGAGTTTCACCCTTCAGGAACTCCATCGAGCCTTTATCTTCAGGGGAAGAAGGAAGAGTATTAGGGGCAAACCTCCTGAGAGGACCGGCAAAACCGTTAACCCGGCGAGCCAGTAGGGGCACACTTAACTCTCCCTTTCAGATAACTTCAGACCAAATCTCGAGCATTTACATCTCATGGCCCCTCTTGTATAGAATTTGACTTTCAGTCAAAGGGGTTCCATTTGTGAGATCAGGCACGGTTACGACCAGGCTTTTCACTTGACTTTGATTTTGTTCTTCTTTTCTGATTTTTCTTGACGGATTTTTGCGAGGGACATAGTATCTTGACATTACGGAATCCCTCTTGGATGCCTGCGGGGACACTGCCCTCTTCTCGTGCTCTGACCCATGCTCGAAGAATTGGGCCCTACTCTTGCCCTAGGGGTTGTGTTCGTGTTTTCCATGCTCATCATTTTAAGGGCGCCGGCTGTCTCATTCGGTCGAAGAGAGAGAGAATGAAGATTTAAACATTCTGGAGACCTTCTGGGTGAGGCCTCACCATGAGCGATGCTACCGATCTTTCATAGAACACATGTGTACATGTATGTTGCCCCTTTTGAGGGAGGCATAAGCCGAACTAGCCGGACAGAGATCCCCACGGTTCTGGCAAACCAAGACCCGGAACCTACCAAGTCTTAATAGGCCCTATCCCAACACGGAGGTTGAATGCAATGACTTAACTACATCGTGATCTCCGGGCATTAGCATTTTGAATTTTCTAAAAAAAAAATTTTTTTTCCATTTTCTTCTATTTTTTTGTCTTTTGTTGTTGTATATATACATATTTTTGTTATTTTCATTGTTTTCTATTTTTTTTTTGTTTCATCATTTTTTGACACTATGTACACCTATCTAAGGGTAGTATTTCTTAAGATAAAGCCCATTCCAAGGGTGGGATAACTCGATCCCCTCAGCATTGACTAGCCTATAGGCGTTGCCAGGATGCACAGCCTGAATCACGTACGGTCCTTCCCAATTGGGTTGGAGTTTAGAACGCGGGCCACCAGGTTTTACAAATATTTTTTTCACAACCATTTCACCGACTTGAAATTTCCTTTCAATGACCTTCTTTTGATAAAAACGTGTGAGTCTATTTTGATATACACATGCATGCTCGGCAGCGGCCAGCCGTTTTTCATCTAAGAGTTCCAATTGGGCAAGGAGTGAATCACGACGTTCGTCGAGGGGGAGGTCCTTATCCAATTGTACTCTCAGAGAGGGGACCAGAATTTCGTACGGAACTACCGCCTCCATCCCATAAGTGAGGGCGAACGGGGTTTGCCCAGTGGGAGTACGGATTGAAGTGCGATAGGCCCATAGAGCTTCAATCAACTTTTCTGACCAATCCGAGAACTTGTTAGACTCACATGTCTTTTTTATGATTTTAATCAGTGTTTTATTAGTGGCCTCTGCTTGGCCATTACCTTGTGGATAATAAGGTGATGAATGATGCAATGTAATTTTATACCTTTTGCAGAGGTCCTGAAGGTCCTGAGAAATGAATTGCGGTCCATTGTTGGTGATGATCGTGCTTGGAATGCCGAACCTAGCGATGATGTTCTTCATGATGAATTCGCAGACTGTTGATGCTTTAACCTCCACGTAAGCTTCGGCTTCGGCCCATTTGGTGAAGTACTCCGTTGCAGTAAGGATGAATGATTTTTGCTTAGTGAGGGAGTAAGGATTACCGAGAGGACCAATGACATCGAAAGCCCACATGGAGAAAGGCCATGGGGAGGATACTGGATGAAGTGAAGAAGATGGGGAATGAATTTTATCGGCGTGAAGTTGACACTTGACACACCTGCGGACATAGACGGCACAATCTTCTTCCATGGTGGGTCAGTAAAAGCCTTGCCGAAGGATTTTCTTGGCAAGCATTTGGCTATTCACATGGCCACCGCACACACCAGAGTGTGCTTCCTCGACGCATTTCCAGACTTCCTCTTCGTCGAGACATCTTAGAAGAACACCAGTAAGACTTCTCTTGTATAGCACTTCTCCGACCAGCACGTACCTCTGTGCCGCCCTCCTTATGGCTTTTCTATCTTCCGATGTGGCTTCTTCAGGGTAGGATTGATCTTTACAATACTTGGTAATTTCGTAAAACCATGGCTTCTCCTCATCAGCCAATTCTTCCTCTAATTCTGTCAACATAATTTCCCTCTTCTCATGGATTTCTTCCTATAGGGCCTTTCTTGCTATCCTGTCCTTGATATTTACGTATGAAGCGTCATCGATTGCAGGGGCGTGACGCTTGTAGACGTGAATGGTATCAAACCATCTTCCTAGAGGGAACCTTAAAGATGATGTCAATGAGGCGAGGGCATCGGCCAGAATGTTTTGATGACGAGGGACATGGACAAAGATCAATTTGGCGAACAATTTGGCAAAGGCAGCAGTGAGTTCTTGGTATGGCTTGAGCTTGGGATCGCGAGTGCGATATTTGGTGAGCACCTGGCGAAGAATGAGTTGACTATCACCTACGACTCGCAATTCAGTGATACGAAAAGAATGAGCGAGTTCTAGGCCAGCTAGAAGAGCTTCATATTCAGCTATATTGTTGGTAACGGGGAATTTGAGCTGATATGCCAGTGGGAATGTAAGGCCTTTAGGTGACAGGAGGGCAATGCCGATTCCTTTCCCTTGAGAATTCAGAGCTCCATCAAAATATAACGTCCACATGCAATCATCTGATTGGTTGATGGACATTAGTTCCTCATCTGGAAACTCCGATTGGACAGGGTCGAATTTCGGAAGAGGATGGTGAGCGAGATGCTCGGCTATGACATAACCCTTGATCGCCTTTTGCTGAATGTAGGTGATGTCAAACTGAGAAAGAAAGCTTTGCCAGCGTGCTAATCTATCCGTAAGGACATATTTTTCCAGAAGGAACTTGATAGGGTTCATTCGGGCAATCAGATGGACTGCATGAGCTAGAAAGTAGTGTTTCAACTTTTGCACCACCCAGACAAGGGCGGCACAAGTTTTCTCCATAGCCGTGTACTTCTGCTCACAAGGGTTGAGGAGTTTGGACAAATAATAGGTTGCCCTTTCTTGCCCGCTTCGTCGGCTTGTGCTAGGACAGCTCCCACGGAGTCGTCCAGGACCGAGACAGTAAAGGATTAAGTGTTTACCTGGCGTAGGTGGAATTAGAACAGGTGGATTGGCCAGATATTCTTTAATCCTTCAAAAGCTTTTTGGCACTTAGAATTCCAAAGGAATTCTACTCCTGACTTAGTTAACTCGTAGAAAGGTTTGCACCTTTGTGAGTGCTGTGACACAAATCGACGAATGAATTGTAACCTTCCGATTAAACCTCGACTTCTCTCAGATTTCTCGGAGGTGGCATCTCCCTGATTGCTTTAGCTTTGTTGGGATCTATTTCAATACCCCTCTTACTCACAATGAAACCAAGCAATTTGCCTGACGAAACACCAAATACGCACTTTTTTGGATTCATTTTCAAATTGAACTCTCTTGATCTTTGCAGCACCTTAGCTAGAACTCTTCGGGTGTTCTGCCCTAGTCCTAGATTTGACCAATAAATCATCCACGTATACCTCTAAATACACATGCATCATGTCATGGAATATTGTCATCATAGCCCTTTGATAAGTAGCTCCAGCATTCTTTAAACCAAATGGCATGACCAAATAGCAATAAGTTCCCCAAGGTGTGGTGAATGATGTTTTCTCCTGATCTTCTTCCGCCAAACGGATCTGATTATACCCCGAAAATCCATCCATAAACGAGAGAGTTTCATAGCCTGCTGTATTATCAACCAACACGTCAATGTGAGGCAAGGGAAAGTCATCTTTTGGACACGCGCGGTTAAGGTCCCGAAAATCGATACAGATTCTCACCTTTCCATCCTTTTTCATGACCGGGACAATGTTTGCCACCCATTGAGGATATAGGACGAATCTAATAAACCTGGCTTTGTGGAGCTTATCGACTTCCCCCTTCATCTTCAAAGCCATCTGGGGGTGGAAATGTCTTAACCTTTGCTTTATTGAGACGGACCCTGGTTTTAACGTTAGGCGATGTTCGACCAGGGTAGAATCCAATCCCGGCATATCCTCGTAGCTCCATGCGAACGTGTCCCTGTACTCCTTTAGAACCTTGATCAATTCCTCCTCTTCAGATGTCTGCAAATTATCGCTTATGAGGATGATCCTAGGGTCTTCCTCGGTCCCCAGATTGATCTCTTTGGTGGGTTCTTCTATAGCGGCTGATGGTTCGTCAAACCTCCTCATTCCGCTAGCATATGCGTCAGCCGCGTCCTCATATTCTTCGTCCCCTTCTTCAATAGGGTACTCTTCATCTGTGAACTCATAAACTCCGTATCCCGCATCAATTGTGCAATCCTCCTCACATTCTAACTCCGGCAGATGGATGGGATTTTCTAGCAATTGAGGAATGGCTAGACAGGCTTGACACCTATTGGCTAGATCTAGAAGGAATTGACGAGGAATTTCCCTGCCCTTGGATTTTCTTCTAGGTACTACCCTTGACTCGCTATTCCTAACCTGACTGACTTGTTTTACAGACGAAGAAGAAGTTGAAGAATGTACAGGAAGAGACCCCTCGATAGAGGGGTAAAGAAGGTCGCTCAAGGAACCTTGAATGAGTGGCCCGTAAGTCGGGGCACACTCGTGAGAGATGTAGGAGGTCTCCTCAAAGGAGATGCACTGTTGAGGAGTTTGAAAATCGACGTTTTTTTTTTCATTTTATTTTCAATTACAAAACAATTGAAAGAAATTAGAGAATGGGAGGAGGGAACTATAGCTAGGGGGTTGCATGGCTCATTGAGCAGATCATGGTTGAAAATTTGGCATGGGCTGAAAGACCCACGCAAGAATGTGAGTAGAGAAAGGGACCTGGGAATATCATCAGATAAACGTCGGGTCCAAGAAAGAGTCAGCAGCAACGGCTGAGGAGAATGATCAGATAGAATGACGGAAAGCGGTCCGTCAGTGGCAACTTCCTCTCGGCGAGGAAAACTTGGAATTCCGGCAATGTCAATGACATCTTTTGGTACCTCGGAGATCAAAAGTGGCCCCTCTAAGTCTGGAGGCGAGAACATCTGTTGTAGTGCCATGAAAATATCCTGTATATCAAACCACTTGTTCCACTCACAATCCGGGTCATCGTGTTTCCCCTTCTTTGCAGCTCTCGAGCAACCTTGAGCCAAGTAGGCAATATATAATTTCCCGTGTGATTCTTGCGGACAATCCCCCATCTGCATTATTGGCCCCTTTCTGAAATGGGAGTACAAGGTCCATGTGAGAGGTCCCTCATATGCTTCAAGTGGCCCTTCAAAGCCTAGGCCGGCTCTAAGGGTTAACTTTGTCTTCTTTGGCAACTTCAGTCTCCCTTGTAATTGTGCCCCCAAACCTTTGCCCTGTTGGTAGCCAATGTTTCTCATGATCTCCCATCCCTTAGCATGGGAAGGGTGACATGACTTTGGTGTTGGAAGTGGCTTTTGTGTAGAATGGGTGCGACGAGGGTCACACACATCTAGCAGTGAAAGAATTGGCCGGTGAGTTGGCCAAACAGAAGGCAATGATGTATTAATAGCATCCACTGTAGAAAAGATGGGCATGCTATTTACCTTGATAATCTAAGCCTTGTACGGAAACTTCAAGCACTGATGATTGGTGGAAGGCACCGCATTCATAACCTCAATGTAAGGGCGGCCCAGTATGGCCTTGAATGTGGGATCCATATCAAGGATATGGAATTCCGTGAAGACTGATGCAGGGCCCAATTCTACATTCAAGATGACCATTCCCATTGGCGGCTTTTTGCTATTATCATAGGCCGTAACCGTGATTGATGAAGGCCTTATCTGTTCCGTGTCAACCCCACATGATTGGAGGGTGATCATAGAGATCACATTTATAGACGCACCAGTGTCCACCAAACATGGGTCTACAGGCACCCCATTGATCTTGACTGCAATACACAAAGCATATTTTCGAGCCTCCTTGGGGGCAAGCTCATGGTGGTGAAATATAATGGCCGGTTGTGTATCAGTTGGCGTCAATACTGACGAGATTTTCTCCACCGGGAGATCCTCATTTACCATAACCCTCTGAAGATACTCCATCAAGGCGTCTTGATGGGTTTTCGACCTCTTGATTAGCTCGAGAATGGAGATCCGAGCTGGTGTTTTATCCAAGTGTTTCAACAGGTCATATTGTGTCCCGGGGATAGACTCCTCTGGCTGTTCTTCGGTGTCTTTCTCCGGCTGAGATTGCTCGGGGACCTGACTATTTTGGGGAAAAATCCGATGGAACATCCTTCCACTACGGAGCACCATGGCTTGTGGTTTTGGCGGCACCTTTATAGAGTTAGATATGGGGTTTAGCAAGGGTTCGAGGGGTAGTGGTGGAGGAACAATTGATGAAGCAGGGGCAATAATAGGTGTAGGGACTCTGATGAGTGGTTTGTTAGGTGGAGGCATGGTGGGAGTGGATGAAGCCTCAGATGGACGGCGAATGATAAGGGGTTTAAAAGGTGGAGGCATAGTAGAGGTTGATGGTGTCCCAGATGGGTGATGAATAATGAGGGGTTTCGAGGGTAAAGGGGTTACGGTGGAGGTAGATGGTGCCTCGGAAGGGTGTTGGACAATAATGGGTTTGTTTAGTGGAGGCGGAATGAAGGCGATAATGAAGTGGAGGCGTGAGAGATAATGAGAGGTTTTGGGGGTAACGGTGTTATGGTGGAGGTGGAGGGTGTTTGCTGGAGACTCGAAGGGAGGTCATCAGTAGCGACGCGGATGAGAGGACGCGATAGCAGTGGAAATGAGTGAGGTATCACTGCGGGTTGTGCTCCGGGTGGAGGATAGACAGGTGCGGGACGAATAAGGCGTGGGGATTGGATAGGAACGTGATTGGTGACAAGGACAGAGCCGCTTTCCGTATGCCAATCCTGCCCTCTTCCAACCTCCAGGAAGGAAGAGATGGGGTTGACTTGGTGGTTAGGTTGTTGGTGCGCCGGTAACGGATTCTGGAGGATGCCCATATTTGGCTGTTGTTGTGGTGCCTGCTGAGGCTGTTGTTGTTGCTGCTGTTGTTGTTGTTGTTGTTGTTGTTGTTGTCTAAGAGGAGGTCTCCTGGCCTTCATCATGGTGATGCATCGCCTCATTTCATCCCAATCTATTTGATGTTCATCGTTCATATCATAGATATAATATCTGGAAGTGTCGGCGTTCGTGGGCCATATGGCTTTTTCCTTAGGCAAGGTGAGGAAATTAGCAGCCATGAGAGCATTAAAGATGTCCGGCAATGACTCCGGCAAAGGTGGGTAATGAGCTCTCCTAGGGCCGATCGGCCTTCTCTGTTGTTGGAGGCCATAATCCCCGGGTGGTGGAACCTGATTATATTGAGGAGGTCGATGTTGTTGTTGTTGAAGATGGAGGGGTTGAGGCATATTGTTTTGGAAGAGATTGTTTTGTGGGGGAGGACGATAGGGTTGCTGACCTTGTTGCTCCTGATGAAAGGGGAATTGTGGGAGTTGTGGGGGCCTAGGATTGGCTTGCTGGTTGGGATAGCCAACCGCGCCCACTTGTTCATTTGTTACAACCCCTTCTGTTACCCCACCTTGGGCACCCGTGCCCGGCTTCCTAAACACCTTTGGCTTTGGTGGCTCGAACATATGCATGAGGGGAGAATCTTTCAGCTGTGTTTGGATATATCGAGCTCTCTCATACAGTTCCTCCATAGTAGTGAGCTTGTTCATTGCCAGAACGTGTCTAAATTGTGGAGTGGCATTAGACACGACCATCTTTACTTGCTCCGATTCTGAAATTGGGTCTCTCACTTTCTCTGCCAAGGATCTCCATCGATCGGCAAATTGGGTGAAATCTTCGTCCGGCTTCATTTTTTCAGCCACTAGGTCGGTAATAGAGAAGGAGGGACTGATCCTATCCCGATATTTCTATGTGAATTTCCGTTGCACTACGTCGAAGTTCTCAGCCTCACTCGGTTCTAGGGAATAGAACCATTCTAAGGCGGGACCATCCAATGATCTCCTGAAGAGGTATGCTAAGGATTTTTGATCGTTCTGCCAAAACGAGGACTCATACATAAAGTCCTTCAGATGAATGAGGGGATTGCCTGTGCCGGTGTACCGTCGATACGTTGGCATTTCAGAAGGAGGGAGATGGAATACTGGAAGGATTGGTAAAGAGATCTCAGGCGCGGATTTGACATCCACGATCTTTTTGAAATCTCGGAATTGTTCATCCATCTTGTTCATCCTATGAAGGAGAGATTGAGTGACCTCATTGTAAGGAGCAGGTTGTGGTGGCCACTGAGGCCTCGCAGAAGCCTGAGAAGGGAATTCCGGATGAGAGAGACGTTGTGACATATCAGCAAATGGAACTGACTGAAATGTCGTATGAGGAATTGGTGGAACTTGAGATTGGGGAGGTAATTGGAAAGGGGGAGGCTGCAAACTTGTCTGCACAAGAGGGAATGAGGGAGGGATTGCCTGTGCGGGCTCTTGAATAGAGAGAACAACTGGTGTTTGGTTTTGAGGAGTAGAATCAACAGATTTCCCTTTCAAGACGGCCTGGAAGGCTCGGATCTGATCGGAATTGAGTTGTGTGTTCGCGAGAACACCTAGCAAGGAGGAAATATCTTGTGGTGGGGATGCTTCCCCAACGGCGGCTCGTACCTCATGTGAGGGCTCACGGGAGGAACCTGCGTCCTCAGCAGGGACATGTGTCCCCTGGTGACTCGGGGTCGGATTCTGACCGTTCCCGGACATTTCTTGATCTTTTTCGGAACGTGAGATTTTGCCGGAACGCAATATCATACACACTCAAACCAAGAACAAAGATTAACAAACAAGTTGATGTTTAACGCCTTTTTGTGTTTTCTTTTGTTTCCCCCCCTTTTTTCTTTTTCTTTCTAATTAAAATGTAATAACATAAACACTCAAACCATTAGCAAAGATTAACAAACAAGTTGATGTTTAACGCCTTTTTTTTTGTTTTCTCTTGGTTTTCCCCTTTTTTTCTTTTTTTCCTAATCTAATGTTCACACCACAGGAGGGACCTTAGTTGCAATATTGATTTCCGCCGTGTGATCTAAGGACACTCGACTCACCACGAATGGGTTAACTATCTCCAGGGAACTTCAGTGGTACAACCAGCCCAGTGAACGAAGAGGGAATCCTTCGATGTCGGAGACTTACGGAGGTCCCAGTGAAGGAGATCCTAGTCCGTCGAGAGGAATTCCCGACGGAGAGTCTTTCCTTCACCAAGAAAAGGTGATCCTAAAAAAAGATGGAACAAAAGAAATAAAAATAAAAGGGAGCTGATATGCAATGTAGTGCAGAATTTAACAGGAGATATATAAACAGACAACAAATATATGCAATAAAATAAATTAAACAAACATCACAGCACTCCTTTTCTGCAATGATACAAATTTCTTCAGACTTCAAGGGGATTCTGGAGTAATGCACGTAGTGCACGAGGGATGAAATTAGAATGCCAAGAGTGATAGCGGGAACACGAATATAGCGCACGCGGGCGCAATCAGGAGGGGCACACGTGGGTGCCGAGAGTGAGGGGCACGCGTTGGGTGCCGAA